>JAVIAB010000126.1:51135006-51600006 GCA_032433765.1 Megaustenia siamemsis
ATCACTATTGCAACCTGCCCCTGGTCTAGTTTTGACACACAGACATAAGTCAACAATATAACAACAATAAGGCCACTAACACCATATTCCCCAAACCTCTAGCTAGAGCAACGCGGAAGAACCCAATAATTTTGCTTTACAAATCCGCTGCTTTTCTGGTTGATTTCTTTAAATAATTCTTGTACTTATTCTGGACCTTTTGCCATTGGTACAGTGTCATCAGTATGTCTTAGTTTAAATTATCATATTATTGACTTTTAAACATGGCAGTTTCATACAGTCCTAAAGATATTTACTATGTATACATTTAACAAACAGGAGACCAAATACTTCTCTGAATCATCTCATGATATCAGTATGTGCAGAGATCTTTGCTGCATTGTATCACTGCTGTATGTCTCAAGTGTAGCACATACCAGTCTTACATGCGTCAGGAAGTATACTTTGCAGATATTGCATCAGTTGTTAACGTACTCTGTCTATGAAGCAGTATAATGTGATTTGTTCATTTCTGTCTACTCTTCTACTGGCATTCTCGTGCAGAAGATGGCTTCTCTTGTAAGGGGTTAAGGCAAAGAAATGCAAATGAATGCATAAAAATGCGAAGCTGCAGTAAAGCTGAATTCGAGGAAAAATTGAAAAAAAATAAAAAATGGTATGTTAGAAGCTTTACGTGATTAATAGACGACACAGATTCGAACGATGTTTCGGCTCAATAGACCTTCAGCAGGAACAAACAAACACAGATATGTGAATAAATAAAACTAATCCTACATAGCTAACTAGTAATGAAACAACAAAAACAAAAATAATCGAAATATGTTGACTTCCCTGTGTGTCGTGGACAGTGGTCAGGCTATGAAAGGAATTTCTCACGGGTGTAGCTGTAATTTATACCCTGTGGTCAGAGGTGAAGGGTTCTAATAATACACGAGTGGGGGAACGCTATCTAGGTACGTCGACTACAAAGGCATAGGCAATATCTGAAAGTATCTAAGGGCCCATAAATACATGTATACACACACACAGATGCGTGTATACATATGTACACGTGCAAGAAGAAGTGCACATACTAATACATATCAACATACACAGACATATACACACACATACATGTGTATGCATACAAGCAAGAGCACATATACATGCATGTATATGCGTATACACATATATACCAATACCCGTGCCTATGGACACATACATGCATGTGCACGTCCATACCGGGACAATCGTATGTGTGGAAGGGTTCAAACGGGGTCAGTGTGCAAACTCGAAGGAGAAAGAATAGAACAGTGGAATGACAGGTATTCAAAAGGCGGAAAGAGTGAGATGTATGAGGGTGTGGTGCAATAAAAACATATGAGGGCTAAGTAGCGCAGAAAAAAGGTATATAGGAGAACACCGAAATGCCTCAACGGGGACCAGTGGAGAAGAACTAAGAATAGCGTGGCATAGTAGATAGACTAAAGAGCCACCACATGGGTGGTAGAGAGGGCTATGCAAGAGGGAAGGAGCAGCCGAAAGGAAACTATGTGTATGAGTGTGATACATTCATGCCTCGTGGGGTCAGCGAACCATACTGGACTATGAGGCGATTTTCCAAAGTATAGCGGCTGCGGTCGCCAGAGTGACAGAGGACAATACCAGTGACACGGATGTCGTCTTTGCCCTTGTGATCTGGGGAGTTGAAATGGGAAGACACTGGAGTGCCAGTATTCTGTTGGACATCACGTAGATGTTCACAAAATCTTTCCGCTAATCTTCTACCAGACTCGCCTATATAGGTCATGTGGCATCGTTGGCATATAATGGCATAAATGATGTTGCGGGACACACATGTGAAGCCATGCTTGATCTCGAACCGTCCATTGGGGAATAAGACCGAGTCAGTAGGGAGCACATAGGCACAGGTGATACAGTTACGACCACAAGGGGCCGTACCGAAGTGTTGAGGGTAGGAGCGAGGGAGACGGCTCCTAACCAGAATGTCTCCCAAATTCCTGTCGCGCTTGAAGGCGATCATCGGGGGATCACTAAAAAGTAGACGGGTAGTGGGATCAGAGAGGAGAATGGAACGGTAGCGGTTGAGTATCCTCACAGCTGCTAAGTTGTGAGGATGATATGTGAGGGTGAGTATAGTTCTCTCAGAAGGGGGGCGGTTGGAAGGGGTGAGTGCCTCGGGACGAGAGATAAGGAGGACCCGCTTGAGGGCAGACTGGAGGATCGAGTCTGGATAAAGCCGGCGGCTGAAGAAACCTAACATGAGGTGAGCCTGTCGGAGGAAATCTTGGTCATCCTGGCAGATGCGACGGAGACGCAATAACTGTGAGAATGGAATAGAGTCGCGACAAGAAGGTGAATGGGATGAAGCATAGAGAAGGTAGCAGTGGGCGTCTGTGGGTTTATAGAAAACCGAGGTGTGGAGGCCAGAAGTACCCAAAAAAACAATAAGATCTAGGAAGGTGACAGAGGAAGTGGATATACAAGATGTGATCTTGATAGCTTTGTGATAGCTACCAATATAGTCGATAAACCTGGAGAGGTCATCCTCAGGTAGATCGGTGAGTCCGAAGCAGTCATCAATGTACCGAAGGTATATGATAGGAAGAGGACCTTAATAAGAATTGAGAATTTGGTACTCCAGGTAACCCATGAATAGGCAAGCATAGCTAGGGCCCATCTTGGTGCCCATGGCTACTCCACTGACCTGGTCATAGAAGTTACCATTAAACTCAAAGGTGTTGAGGTTGAGTACAAGCTCAGTGAGGCGGAGAAGAGTTGCAGTATCAACAGAGGGGTGTTGTCTCTGGTCAAGAAAGAAACGTAGAGCCAGGAGGCCGTCGGAGTGAGGAATAGAGGTGTAGAGAGAGCAAACATCAAGGGTAAAAAGTCGGTATGAGCGACCTCGGGAGAGAGAGATGGAAGAGAAGATACTCAATGCATGGTTAGTGTCCTTGACATATGAGGGAAGACCAAGACCACTATTATGAATAATGAGGCGGGACGCGCTAGGAGGGAGCCGGTGGGTTCGGATCAGTTCCTTGATGGTAGATTTGACCTGCTTATTGTGGAGGACAGTGGCGTCGTCATGGCGGGGTTTATAAAAAGTGGTATTGGATAGCTGTTTGTTGCCCTCAGAAATATATAAGTCTTTGCGCCAAACTACCACCGCTCCCCCCTTGTCTGCCGGTTTGATAACAATGTCCTCCCGGCGGCGGAGATTTGAAAGGGCCCGAAGCTCAGAGGGAGATAGATTAGAGCGGTGAAGTTTTCTAGGGCACAGTTGTTGTATCTCACGTGAGGTGACATTAATGTAGTGATCCAAGGCCTGTGATGCGCCGGGTTGAGGGGTCCAATCTGATTTGCGAGAGTGGAAGCGAGAGAACTCATCTACAGGGGTGGGTGAGGAAGAAGTAGCAGTAGTGTCAGAGAAACGGTGCTTCAAGCGCATTCGTCTATGGAAATCATGGACGTCCTTGCAAAGATTGTAGTGGTCACTGGAAGGACGACGCGGGATAAATTTTACCTGGAGTACCAAATTCTCAATTCTTATCAAGGTCCTCTTCCTATCATATACCTTCGGTACATTGATGACTGCTTCGGACTCACCGATCTACCTGAGGATGACCTCTCCAGGTTTATCGACTATATTGGTAGCTATCACAAAGCTATCAAGATCACATCTTGTATATCCACTTCCTCTGCCACCTTCCTAGATCTTATTGTTTCTTTGGGTACTTCTGGCCTCCACACTTCGGTTTTCTATAAACCCACAGACGCCCACTGCTACCTTCTCTATACTTCATCCCATTCACCTTCTTGTCGCGACTCTATTCCATTCTCACAGTTATTGCGTCTCCGTCGCATCTGCCAGGATGACCAAGATTTCCTCCGACAGGCTCACATCATGTTAGGTTTCTTCAGCCGCCGGCTTTATCCAGACTCGATCCTCCAGTCTGCCCTCAAGCGGGTCCTCCTTATCTCTCGTCCCGAGGCACTCACCCCTTCCAACCGCCCCCCTTCTGAGAGAACTATACTCACCCTCACATATCATCCTCACAACTTAGCAGCTGTGAGGATACTCAACCGCTACCGTTCCATTCTCCTCTCTGATCCCACTACCCGTCTACTTTTTAGTGATCCCCCGATGATCGCCTTCAAGCGCGACAGGAATTTGGGAGACATTCTGGTTAGGAGCCGTCTCCCTCGCTCCTACCCTCAACACTTTGGTACGGCCCCTTGTGGTCGTAACTGTATCACCTGTGCCTATGTGCTCCCTACTGACTAGGTCTTATTCCCCAATGGACGGTTCGAGATCAAGCATGGCTTCACTTGTGTGTCCCGCAACATCATTTATGCCATTATATGCCAACGATGCCACATGACCTATATAGGCGAGTCTGGTAGAAGATTAGCGGAAAGATTTTGTGAACATCTACGTGATGT
Organism: Megaustenia siamemsis; assembly: GCA_032433765.1. Taxonomy (NCBI): domain Eukaryota; kingdom Metazoa; phylum Mollusca; class Gastropoda; order Stylommatophora; family Ariophantidae; genus Megaustenia; species Megaustenia siamemsis. Next base: position 51,139,453 of record JAVIAB010000126.1, read on the forward strand.
CCAACAGAATACTGGCACTCCAGTGTCTTCCCATTTCAACTCCCCAGATCACAAGGGCAAAGACGACATCCGTGTCACTGGTATTGTCCTCTGTCACTCTGGCAACCGCAGCCGCTATACTTTGGAAAATCGCCTCATAGTCCAGTATGGTTCGCTGACCCCACGAGGCATGAATGTATCACACTCATACACATAGTTTCCTTTCGGCTGCTCCTTCCTTCTTGCATAGCCCTCTCTACCACCCATGTGGTGGCTCTTTAGTCTATCTACTATGCCACGCTATTCTTAGTTCTTCTCCACTGGTCCCCGTTGAGGCACTTCGGTGTTCTCCTATATACCTTTCTTCTGCGCTACTTAGCCCTCATATGTTTTTATTGCACCACACCCTCATACATCTCACTCTTTCCGCCTTTTGAATACCTGTCATTCCACTGTTCTATTCTTTCTCCTTCGAGTTTGCACACTGACCCCGGTTTGAACCCTTCCACACATACGATTGTCCCCGTATGGACGTGCACATGCATGTATGTGTCCATAGGCACGAGTATTGGTATATATGTGTATACGCATATACATGCATGTATATGTGCTCTTGCTTGTATGCATACACATGTATGTGTGTGTATATGAGTAGTATGGGTGGCTGTTTACCCATTCTAAAAGTGCACGGACATGCACCGAAAGACAATAGATTTGGCACCGAAACCGCACGAAACTTGCACCAAACCCGTGCAAAAGTCCGATAATCGGCTTATTATCTCGGTGGTCGTGATCGGTAATCGGCTTATCTCGGTGGTGTGCGTTGGTGCGTGACGATCTCGGTGGTCGTGGTGTGTGCGTTGGTGCGTGACGGCTTATCTCGTGGTGCGTCGCTAGCTCGCCGGTTATCGGACAGCGGTTCTCTCGGGCGACAGCGGTTCTAAAAGGGGGATGGCGGTATCTCGCGGGTCGGATGGCGGGTCGTCGCGTGGCGTGCGGGTGGGGAAAGGCGGGGGGGGGTGCCTTTATTGGTCGAGTGTTATCATCATGTGTGGGTATTAGGCAACAGGAGGCAACATGTAAAAAACGCTGACAAGCAATTTATTAGTATCGTTAGCATCATGTACCAGGTGTGATTATAGCGATTTTTTTTTCTCTCTAATGCATATCCAAGCTAACTCAAGTCAAATAAAAATCATGTGCCACCCTCATCATCATCATCATGTGCCACCCTCAACATCATCATGTGCCACCCTCAATACCATCCCTTCATATCCTATCATCATCTTGTGCCACCCTCAACATCATCATCATGTGCCACCCTCATCATCATCATGTGCCACCCTCAACACTATCATCATCATCATGTGCCACCCTCAACATCAACCTTCATATCCTATCATCATCTTGTGCCACCCTCATCATCCCTTAATGTTCTATCATCAAGCCACACAAAGTATCAATCATCTCTCTCTCTCTCTCTCTCTCTCTCTCACACATTCATGGTAAACCAAAACAAAATTAGTTCTATATTTCACAACTTTATTAATACAACAAATATACGACACACATATATACATGTATATATTACTGTCCGGTTGTTGATAATTTTAAGCGTCTGGGTTTCCTTCCTCCTGTTTTGGTGGTACTGTTTGTTAAATGTCTATCAAACACGGGTGCATAGGAAGTTTCATTAGCCTTCAAAACACAACCGCCCTCCATTTTGACAAAATCCTGATCAAAGCTGGAATAGGTAATTGGTGACTCTGCTGAAACACCCGCGGCATTCATATTGGGTGCCGGATCTGTCGTCTGATTAACAAGAGCGAGGTTCCCTTGATTAACAAAGGGGGGCGTGTAGTCGATGAGATTCGTGTTAACAAGAGATGGTATGCAGTTTTGGTGGTTAACGAGAGGCGGCGTGTAGTTGATCTGATTAACGAGAGGCGGTGTGTAGTTGATCTGATTAACGAGAGGTGGCGTGTAGCTGATCTGATTAACGAGAGGTGGCGTGTAGCTGATCTGGTCAACAACAGGCGGCGTGTAGTTGAGGTTAGCATAAGCGGTTAAAATTTCCTCTCGCATCTCGACTAACGTGATAAATTCCTCTCTCGATAGTGTTATCCCAGTTCTGGTAGGAAACTTAAAAAAACTATCACCGCTATATGTCCTTATATTTATCAATGGTCTGTTACGAAAAACACAAACCGAGACTGCCTTAACGCCATCTTTAGACAATGGAACTACAGTCTCATTTCCACGTGACATAAATATGCGCTGATCACTGACATCAAACGAAATTGGCGTATTCAAGCTACACGACTCCATACTCAAACACAAACCACCTGGCAACAGACGTTCAGACGTCGGTTATGTGTGTGCGTGTACACTGCTCGACTGGGGAGTTTTTATACCCGTTTATCAGGTTGAGGACCGTCTATTTATAGTAGCTAACGTAATACGTTATTAGGCGTGGTAATCAGTCGTGTTGCGACATGTTCAGTGACCTCTGGAACTGACCCAATAGGGTGATGTGTGGGGAAATATGATGCGTGTAACAATTCGGTCTCATGTAATGCGGCTTGAGACTAGGAAACTCCTCCTCCCCCCCCTGTAGTGTTTATATATGTTGTGGCTTATAAAAATAGGTGTTAGTTGAAGAGGGGGAAACCTCGCGCGCTGACCTAAAATCACTCGTTATTTTCGTCGGGGGCGCAATCACTAAAGTTACTAGCACTTGTGAGGATGGATCCCCGATGGAATCATCCCTTCACAGCTCTGATAGCCGGTCCTACCGGGTGTGGGAAAACGGTATTTGTGCAAAAGTTTATACAGAACCTTCACGAGCTAGCTGTCCCCGTACCGGAGGAAGTTATATGGTGTTATGGGGAATGGCAATCGATATACGAGACAATGGGGTCAGTGAGATTTATCGAGGGTCTACCAGACGTCGATAAATTGGAAGGTGGTAAGAAGAGAAGACTGATCGTCATCGATGACTTGATGTCTGAGACGGACGAGCGGGTAACAAAATTATTCACCAAAGGTAGTCATCATAGAGATATTAGTGTGATGTACATTGTTCAAAATCTATTCGGAAAAAATAAAGAACATCGAACCATAAGTCTCAATACGCACTATTTAGTCCTTTTCAAGAACCCGAGAGACGGGAGTCAAATTATGAATCTGGGTAAACAAATGTACCCAGGTCAGGTGGGGTACCTCCAAGATCATTTTTTTGGCCATTGTTACGCACCTAGTACTCCACCGAGAACACTTAATATAGGACGGAGCAAAGCACCTATGAACCCACCGGTTTGTAGAATCTCTCTCCGCCGCTTAAGATTCGGTTTCTTTTTAGTGAGAAGTCTCAACTTGTTCTTGTGTCGACGTAGCTCGCACTTCTGTCGCTGAGTGAGTCTAACATTACCTTTTAATATGTTATGACAACACTCGCACAAAAAGTTAATGAGTTTGGGAGAGGCTGTTTTTAATATGGCTCTTAAACCGGTCGGCGAGGCGGCGCGCATACATTTCAACATTTCACCGTGCCGTCTAAGTGCTTCATCACACATGATTCTCTACTTTGGCACGTAGACGATTTGTCTCTCCCCCGGGAATATTTTTGTTCTCAACCTAAGATTATCAGGTGTATCCTGACGAAGATCGACCAGCAAATAACCGTGAGGAGTCGCTGTCGCGTCCTTAAAACTATCTTGGAGGTACCCCACCTGACCTGGGTACATTTGTTTACCCAGATTCATAATTTGACTCCCGTCTCTCGGGTTCTTGAAAAGGACTAAATAGTGCGTATTGAGACTTATGGTTCGATGTTCTTTATTTTTTCCGAATAGATTTTGAACAATGTACATCACACTAATATCTCTATGATGACTACCTTTGGTGAATAATTTTGTTACCCGCTCGTCCGTCTCAGACATCAAGTCATCGATGACGATCAGTCTTCTCTTCTTACCACCTTCCAATTTATCGACGTCTGGTAGACCCTCGATAAATCTCACTGACCCCATTGTCTCGTATATCGATTGCCATTCCCCATAACACCATATAACTTCCTCCGGTACGGGGACAGCTAGCTCGTGAAGGTTCTGTATAAACTTTTGCACAAATACCGTTTTCCCACACCCGGTAGGACCGGCTATCAGAGCTGTGAAGGGATGATTCCATCGGGGATCCATCCTCACAAGTGCTAGTAACTTTAGTGATTGCGCCCCCGACGAAAATAACAACGAGTGATTTTAGGTCAGCGCGCGAGGCTTCCCCCTCTTCAACTAACACCTATTTTTATAAGCCACAACATATATAAACACTACAGGGGGGGGGGGAGGAGGAGTTTCCTAGTCTCAAGCCGCATTACATGAGACCGAATTGTTACACGCATCATATTTCCCCACACATCACCCTATTGGGTCAGTTCCAGAGGTCACTGAACATGTCGCAACACGACTGATTACCACGCCTGATAACGTATTACGTTAGCTACTATAAATAGACGGTCCTCGACCTGATAAACGGGTATAAAAACTCCCCAGTCGAACAGTGTACACGCACACACATAACCAACGTCTGAACGTCTGTTGCCAGGTGGTTTGTGTTTGAGTATGGAGTCGTGTAGCTTGAATACGCCAATTTCGTTTGATGTCAGTGATCAGCGCATATTTATGTCACGTGGAAATGAGACTGTAGTTCCATTGTCTAAAGATGGCGTTAAGGCAGTCTCGGTTTGTGTTTTTCGTAACAGACCATTGATAAATATAAGGACATATAGCGGTGATAGTTTTTTTAAGTTTCCTACCAGAACTGGGATAACACTATCGAGAGAGGAATTTATCACGTTAGTCGAGATGCGAGAGGAAATTTTAACCGCTTATGCTAACCTCAACTACACGCCGCCTGTTGTTGACCAGATCAGCTACACGCCACCTCTCGTTAATCAGATCAGCTACACGCCACCTCTCGTTAATCAGATCAACTACACACCGCCTCTCGTTAATCAGATCAACTACACGCCGCCTCTCGTTAACCACCAAAACTACATACCATCTCTTGTTAACACGAATCTCATCGACTACACGCCCCCTTTGTTAATCAAGGGAACCTCGCTCTTGTTAATCAGACGACAGATCCGGCACCCAATATGAATGCCGCGGGTGTTTCAGCAGAGTCACCAATTACCTATTCCAGCTTTGATCAGGATTTTGTCAAAATGGAGGGCGGTTGTGTTTTGAAGGCTAATGAAACTTCCTATGCACCCGTGTTTGATAGACATTTAACAAACAGTACCACCAAAACAGGAGGGAGGAAACCCAGACGCTTAAAATTATCAACAACCGGACAGTAATATATACATGTATATATGTGTGTCGTATATTTGTTGTATTAATAAAGTTGTGAAATATAGAACTAATTTTGTTTTGGTTTACCATGAATGTGTGTGAGAGAGAGAGAGAGAGAGAGAGAGAGAGAGAGAGAGAGAGATGATTGATACTTTGTGTGGCTTGATGATAGAACATTAAGGGATGATGAGGGTGGCACAAGATGATGATAGGATATGAAGGTTGATGTTGAGGGTGGCACATGATGATGATGATAGTGTTGAGGGTGGCACATGATGATGATGAGGGTGGCACATGATGATGATGTTGAGGGTGGCACAAGATGATGATAGGATATGAAGGGATGGTATTGAGGGTGGCACATGATGATGTTGGGGGTGGCACATGATGATGATGAGGGTGGCACATGATTTTTATTTGACTTGAGTTAGCTTGGATATGCATTAGAGAGAAAAAAAAATCGCTATAATCACACCTGGTAAATGATGCTAACGATACTAATAAATTGCTTGTCAGCGTTTTTTACATGTCGCCTCCTGTTGCCTAATACCCACACATGATGATAACACTCGACCAATAAAGGCACCCCCCCTTTCCCCACCCGCACGCCACGCGACGACCCGCCATCCGACCCGCGAGATACCGCCATCCCCCTTTTAGAACCGCTGTCGCCCGAGAGAACCGCTGTCCGATAACCGGCGAGCTAGCGACGCACCACGAGATAAGCCGTCACGCACCAACGCACACACCACGACCACCGAGATCGTCACGCACCAACGCACACCACCGAGATAAGCCGATTACCGATCACGACCACCGAGATAATAAGCCGATTATCGGACTTTTGCACGGGTTTGGTGCAAGTTTCGTGCGGTTTCGGTGCCAAATCTATTGTCTTTCGGTGCATGTCCGTGCACTTTTAGATTGGGTAAACAGCCACCCATACTACTTATATGTCTGTGTATGTTGATATGTATTAGTATGTGCACTTCTTCTTGCACGTGTACGTATGTATACACGCATCTGTGTGTGTGTATACATGTATTTATGGGCCCTTAGATACTTTCAGATATTGCCTATGCCTTTGTAGTCGACGTACCTAGATAGCGTTCCCCCCACTCGTGTATTTTTAGAACCCTTTACCTCTGACCACAGGGTATAAATTACAGCTACACCCTTGAGAAATTCCTTTCATAGCCTGACCACTGTCCACGACACACAGGGAAGTCAACATATTTCGATTATTTTTGTTTTTGTTGTTTCATTACTAGTTAGCTATGTATGATTAGTTTTATTTATTCACATATCTGTGTTTGTTTGTTCCTGCTGAAGGCCTATTGAGCCGAAACGTCGTTCGAATCTGTGTCGTCTATTAATCACGTAAAGCTTCTAACATACCATTTTTTTTTTTTCAATTTTTCCTTCTCTTGTAACTCTGTTTTTCACGAAAATTATTTCCTCTTCTAGCTTAGTAATTATCTGATTTATTCTTTGTTGTTGTTGTCTGTTTTGGTTTCAGGAGATAATGTCAATGAAGTCAGGACATTACCATATACACTTCGTTGCTCTTTCCTAAAGTCTGTGCAAAATGTGTGTACGCTGGTCGTTTGTGTTATGAGTTCTTGTTTGTATGATATTAGTAAGTGTTTTGTTATGTGGCTAGCCCCCCAAGCTTAACGTTTTAAAAATGCTGCATTTTAATAGCACCGGTCTCCTTTGGTGATGCAATAAATACTGATGTTGCTACATCTCAATTATGGTAATTTAAAAAAAAAAGTATTTTACCCACTTCTTAACAGCTATGGAGTGTATGCACGATAAACCTTGATATTTGCTGCGGGGTAACTATGATTCACGCATCAGATTAGGTGGGATTGGTTATGTCAAAGCTAATGGGATAATTAAGCTCACTTTTCTACCACATTGTACTCAACGTTCTTCAGCCTCTTTGTTTTGATTTGTTTCTGGTCCTCTGAAAGGTGACATTAACACTGTCATTCGTGTTTGGTTATTGATGCACCCTGGGAAGATGTGTACAGCCAATATATATATATATATATATATGGCCCTTTTCGTCTTGTCAGACGTTCTAGTGGAGGCTATTGCGTATTTTTTTGAGGTATTGTTTTTGCCGAACAGCTTCTCTCGTGGCTGATTCTACCAATGTTTGACAAACACACGCGGTCACATAATGAACAGGTCAGGCTCGCTGGTCCACAGGGTTTACCATCCTTTTTCATGAGTCTCTTCTCTTCTAAGTCCTGTCTTAGAACAGTCTCAAATGTTGTTATACCGTTCCTTATACGTGCTCTCCATGATGTGCGATCACTTGCCAGATGTTGCCAGTCGTTTTCACAGATGGAGAAGTCTTTCAGAGATGATTTGCAGATATCTCTAAATCGTAGTTTAGGTCTGCCGATTTGTCGTTTTCCGTGTTTTAGCTCGCCATATAGTATTTGCCTAGGAATGCGTTTTTCTTCCATCCGTTGGACATGCCCCAGCCATCTTAGCCTTCGACTTCTGAGCATCGACATGATTGTTAGGGTCTTAGCACGTTGCAGGACAGTTAAGTTGGTTATTTTGTCTTGCCATTTGATGTGCATTATTTTGCGGAGACATCGCATGTGGAAGACATTTAGTCTTTTTTCCTAGTTTGAGTATGTTGTCCAGGTTTCGGATCCATATAGTAGTGTGCTAAGCACACAAGTTTGATATATTAAGAGTTTAGTCTTTTGAGTTAGTTTCGTGTTGTTCCATGCCCTTTTTGTGAGTTTGTCGAAGGTCGTAGCTGCCTTACCAATTCGACAGTTTATTTCTTCATCAAGAGAGATGGTTTGCGTAACTGTGGATCCAAGATATGTAAATTTCTGTACTGATTCTAGTGGGCAGTCTTTTAGAGTAATAGATATAGGTTTGAAGTCACCTTGATTTAGTATTACTGTCTTCTGAACATTAATTGACAGTGAAAAAAGGTCGCATGCTTTATCCTGATTGTTGAGCAGCGACTGTAGGGTGGCCTCACTATGAGCGACTAGGGCTGCATCGTCAGCAAATAAAAATTCTTTAAGTAGGGCAACATTTGTTTTGGTTTTTGCTCTTAGTCGTGCTAGGTTGAACAGTGAGCCATCTGGTCTAGTGCGAATGTAAATATCTCCTGAGCTGTTTTCGAAGGTGTAATTTAGGAGGGCAGCAAAAAATATACCAAAAAGGGTGGGGGCGAGGACACATCCCTGTTTCACTCCTTTGTTGACTTTGAAATTCTCTGATGGACTCCCATCAAAATGAACTTTGCCATTCATGTCTTCATGGAAGGAAATTATCAGCCTAAGTAATTTAGGAGGGCAGCCTATGCCTTCTAACACCTTGTAGAGACCATCTCTGTTTACTGTGTCGAATGCCTTTGTGAGATCCACAAAGGCAATATAGAGCGGCATATTTTGTTCCCGACATTTTTCCTGCAGTTGTCTAAGAGTGAAGATCATATCTATGGTTGATCTCCCGGGTCTGAAAACGCATTGGGACTCGGGAAGCACCCGTTCTGCAAGTCTATGCAGGCGATTAAGTACGACTCTAGCAAAAGCTTTGCCTGTTGTGCTAAGGAGAGAAATGCCTCTGTAATTATTGCAGTCGCCCCTGTCTCCTTTATTCTTGTACAGCGTTATAATCTTGGCATTTCTCATATCATGAGGTATTTCTCCGTTTCTCCAGCATTTAATTAGCAGTTTGTATAGGTGTGGAAGTAGTACGCTTAGGTTGTCCTTTAGTACATCTGTGGGAATGTTGTCATTTCCTGCAGCTTTTCCTCTTGAGAGGGCATTTATAGCGTCAGCAAGTTCGTTCATAGTAGGCTCAACATCCAGTTCAAACATTGTAGGATATTTGGGTATTGATTGTGCTAGAGCTGTGTTTGCTGCTCTGTCGTCACTGTATAGATTAGAGTAGTGTTCAACCCATTTTTGCATTTGTTGTCCCTTGTCAGTAATAGGTTCTCCAAACTTGGATTTTAGGGGGGCTAATTTTGTTATTTTTGGTCCAAGGGCCTTTTTTATATTGTCATGCATGGTTTTTGAGTCGTCCCTGTCTGAGGTTATTGTACAGCCAATAACATGCCTTAATACAGTGGATACAATTGTCAACACAGCCTTGTTTGAAGCAGCTTCTCCTAGAAACACTTGAAGCAGCTTCTCCTAGAAACACATTTGAAGTGGCTTTCATACAAGGGAAATTCAGTTTGGTAACCCTGACATTTTTACTGACAATGATTTTGCTTTGTAGGTCAGGACGTCATGGATCGTATGGCTGCAAATGTTTATGTACATTTTGATGGAAGTCAATGTTTCCTCAAACCGCATAGTGGAATCTCAAGGAAGCAATACAAATAATCATACATTAAAGGGATCATTAACTGAGGATATAGTCTTGAAACTACAACAATGACTTTCAGAAACCTTATAAAATATGGACATCGAAATTACTAAGCCCAAAAACAAAGCTCAGGATTGTCAAATGTTATATTATCCGCCCTTACTTATACTTAAAAAGCTGGGAAACAACTAAAATGTTATAATTAAAATAAAAGCATTTGAAAACAAATCTCTCAGGAAAACACTTTGTACACCAAGGAATGGATTTAAGGCTAGTCAGAAATACGAGAAATGACAAAACATTGTAAACTATCCTTTAAGATCAAGAGAAGAATGTGAGTGTTGGTCATGTGATGAGATGAGACAACAAGAGAAGAAGGTGGGTGTTGGTCATGTGATGAGATCAGACAACAAGAGAAGAAGGTGGGTGTTGGTCATGTGATGAGATGAGACAACAAGAGAATAAGGTGGGTGTTGGCCATGTGATGAGATGAGACAACAAGAGAAGAAGGTGGGTATTGGTCATGTGATGAGATGAGACAACAAGAGAAGAAGGTGGATGTTGGTCATGTGATGAGATGAGACGACACGAGAAGAAGGTGGGTGTTGGTCATGTGATGAGATGAGACAACAAGAGAAGAAGGTGGATGTTGGTCATGTGATGAGATGAGACAACAAGAGAAGAATGTGAGTGTTGGTCATGTGATGAGATGAGACAACAAGAGAAGAATGTGAGTGTTGGTCATGTGATGAGATGAGACAACAAGAGAAGAAGGTGGATGTTGGTATTGTGATGAGATGAGACAACAAGAGAAGAATGTGAGTGTTGGTCATGTGATGAGATGAGACAACGAGAAGAAGGTGGATGTTGGCCATGTGATGAAATGAGACAACAAGAGAAGAAGGTGGGTGTTGGTCATGTGATGAGATGAGACAACAAGAGAAGAAGGTGGGTGTTGGTCATGTGATGAGATGAGACGACAAGAGAAGAAGGTGGATGTTGGTCATGTGATGAGATGAGACAACAAGAGAAGAATGTGAGTGTTGGCCATGTGATGAGATGAGACGACAAGAGAAGAAGGTGGATGTTTGTCATGTGATGAGATGAGACAACAAGAGAAGAATGTGAGTGGTGGCCATGTGATGAGATGAGACAACAAGAGAAGAAGGTGGATGTTAGTTATGTGATGAGATGAGACAACATGAGAAGAATGTGGATGTTGGATATGTGATGAGATGAGACAACAAGAGAAGAAGGTGGATGTTGGTCATGTGATGAGATGAGACAACAAGAGAAGAAGGTGGGTGTTGGTCATGTGATGAGATGAGACGACAAGAGAAGAAGGCGGACATATGTTGGTCATGTGATGAGCGAGACAACAAGAGAAGAAGGTGGACATATGGTGGCCATGTGATGACCATGAAAACGCTGCATTTTAATAGCACCGGTCTCCTTTGGTGATGCAATAAATACTGATGTTGCTACATCTTAATTAATGTAATTTAAAAAATAAAAAGTATTTTACCCACTTCTTAACAGCTATGGAGTGTATGCACGATAAACCTTGATATTTGCTGCGGGGTAACTATGATTCACGCATCAGATTAGGTGGGATTGGTTATGTCAAAGCTAATGGGATAATTAAGCTCACTTTTCTACCACATTGTACTCAACGTTCTTCAGTCTCTTTGTTTTGATTTGTTTCTGGTCCTTTGAAAGGTGACATTAACACTGTCATTCGTGTTTGGTTATTGATGCACCCTGGGAAGATGTGTACAGCCAATAACATGCCTTAATACAGTGGATACAATTGTCAACACAGCCTTGTTTGAAGCAGCTTCTCCTAGAAACACTTGAAGCAGCTTCTCCTAGAAACACATTTGAAGTGCCTTTCATACAAGGGAAATCCAGTTTGGTAACCCTGACATTTTTACTGACAATGATTTTGCTTTGTAGGTCAGGACGTCATGGACGTATGGCTGCAAATGTTTATGTACATTTTGAGGGAAGTCAATGTTTCCTCAAACCGCATAGTGGAATCTCAAGGAAGCAATACAAATAATCATACATTAAAGGGATCATTAACTGAGGATATAGTCTTGAAACTACAACAATGACTTTCAGAAACCTTATAAAATATGGACATCGAAATTACTAAGCCCAAAAACAAAGCTCAGGATTGTCAAATGTTATATTATCCGCCCTTACTTATACTTAAAAAGCTGGGAAACAACTAAAATGTTATAATTAAAATAAAAGCATTTGAAAACAAATCTCTCAGGAAAACACTTTGTACACCAAGGAATGGATTTAAGGCTAGTCAGAAATACGAGAAATGACAAAACATTGTAAACTATCCTTTAAGATCAAGAGAAGAATGTGAGTGTTGGTCATGTGATGAGATGAGACAACAAGAGAAGAAGGTGGGTGTTGGTCATGTGATGAGATGAGACGACAAGAGAAGAAGGTGGATGTTGGTCATGTGATGAGATGAGACAACAAGAGAAGAATGTGAGTGTTGGCCATGTGATGAGATGAGACGACAAGAGAAGAAGGTGGATGTTTGTCATGTGATGAGATGAGACAACAAGAGAAGAATGTGAGTGTTGGCCATGTGATGAGATGAGACAACAAGAGAAGAAGGTGGATGTTAGTTATGTGATGAGATGAGACAACAAGAGAAGAAGGTGGATGTTGGTTATGTGATGAGATGAGACAACAAGAGAAGAAGGTGGATGTTGGTCATGTGATGAGATGAGACAACAAGAGAAGAAGGTGGGTGTTGGACATGTGATGAGATGAGACGACAAGAGAAGAAGGTGGACATATGTTGGTCATGTGATGAGCGAGACAACAAGAGAAGAAGGTGGACATATGGTGGCCATGTGATGAGCGAGACAACAAGAGAAGAAGGTGGACATATGGTGGCCATGTGATGAGCGAGACAACAAGAGAAGAAGGTGGACATATGGTGGCCATGTGATGAGCGAGACAACAAGAGAAGAAGGAGGGCATATGGTGGCCATGTGATGAGCGAGACAACAAGAGAAGAAGGTGGACATATGGTGGCCATGTGATGAGCGAGACAACAAGATAAGAAGGTGGACATATGGTGGCCATGTGATGAGCGAGACAACAAGAGAAGAAGGTGGACATATGGGGGCCATGTGATGAGCGAGACAACAAGAGAAGAAGGTTGGCATATGGTGGCCATGTGATGAGCGAAACAACAAGAGAAGACGGTGGACATATGGTGGCCATGTAATGAGATGAGACGACAAGAGAAGAAGGTGGACATATGGTGGCCATGTGATGAGCGTGGCAACAAGGGAAGAAGGTGGACATATGTTGGCCATGTGATGAGCGAGACAACAAGAGAAGAAGGTGGACATATGGTGGCCATGTGATGAGCGAGACAACAAGAGAAGGTGGACATATGGTGGCCATGTGATGAGATGAGACGACAAGAGAAGAAGGTGGACATATGTTGGTCATGTGATGAGCGAGACAACAAGAGAAGAAGGTGGACATATGGTGGCCATGTGATGAGCAAGACAACAAGAGAAGAAGGTGGAGATATGGTGGTCATGTGATGAGCAAGACAACAAGAGAAGAAGGTGGACATATGGTGGCCATGTGATGAGCGAGACAACAAGAGAAGAAGGTGGACATATGGTTGCCATGTGATGAGCGAGACAACAAGAGAATAAGGTGGACATATGTTGGCCATGTGATGAGCGAGACAACAAGAGAAGAAGGTGGACATATGTTGGCCATGTGATGAGCGAGGCAACAAGGGAAGAAGGTGAACATATGTTGGCCATGTAATGCAAGAAGAGAGTTTCAAAGCAAAACATTCAAATGGGTACCACGGGATAAAAGAAAAGGAGATGAGCTCTGAGTCGAAAATTGAGACGAAACGCAAAATAGCAGACATGAACTCCCTAGTCACGGTTGAGAGGTTGACCCTGAAGAAATACGCGTAACGAGGTACAATGCGGGTTCTTTGTAAAGTCTGTCACTTGATAGTGGGATCAACACAAAGACATGTATATAAATACCTGTCACTTGATAGTGTGATCAAGACAAAGACATGTACATAAATACCTGTCACTTGATAGTGGGATCAAGACAAAGACATGTATATAAATACCTGTCACTTGATAGTGTGATCAAGACAAAGACATGTATATAAATACCTGTCACTTGATAGTGGGATCAAGGCAAAGACATGTATATAAATGCCTGTCACTTGATAGTGGGATCAAGACAAAGACATGTATATAAATACCTGTCACTTGATAGTGGGATCAAGACAAAGACATGTATATAAATGCCTGTCACTTGATAGTGGGATCAAGACAGACATGTATATAAATGTCTGTCACTTGATAGTGGGATCAAGACAAAGACATGTATATAAATACCTGTCACTTGATAGTGGGATCAAGACAAAGACATGTATATAAATACCTGTCACTTGATAGTGGGATCAAGACAAAGACATGTATATAAATGCCTGTCACTTGATAGTGGGATCAAGACAAAGACATGTATATAAATACCTGTCACTTGATAGTGGGATCAAGACAAAGACATGTATATAAATGCCTGTCACTTGATAGTGGGATCAAGACAAAGACATGTATATAAATGCCTGTCACTTGATAGTGGGATCAAGACAGACATGTATATAAATGTCTGTCACTTGATAGTGGGATCAAGACAAAGACATGTATGTAAATGCCTGCCACTTGATAGTGGGATCAAGACAAAGACCTGTATGTAAATGTCTGTCACTTGATAGTGGGATCAAGACAAAGACCTGTATGTAAATGCCTGCCACTTGATAGTGGGATCAAGACAAAGACATGTATGTAAATGTCTGTCACTTGATAGTGGGATCAAGACAAAGACCTGTATGTAAATGCCTGCCACTTGATAGTGGGATCAAGACAAAGACCTGTATGTAAATGTCTGTCACTTGATAGTGGGATCAAGACAAAGACCTGTATGTAAATGTCTGTCACTTGATAGTGGGATCAAGACAAAGACATGTATGTAAATGTCTGTCACTTGATAGTGGGATCAAGACAAAGACCTGTATGTAAATGCCTGCCACTTGATAGTGGGATCAAGACAAAGACATGTATATAAATGTCTGTCACTTGATAGTGGGATCAAGACAAAGACCTGTCACTTGATAGTGGGATCAAAGCAAAGACATGTATATAAATGCCTGTCACTTGATAGTGGGATCAAGACAAAGACATGTATACAAATACCTGTGACTTGATCGTGGGATCAAGACAAAGACATGTATACAAATACCTGTCACTTGATAGTGGGATCAAGGGAAAGACATGTATGTAAATGCCTGTCACTTGATAGTGGGATCAAGGCAAAGACATGTATATAAATGCCTGTCACTTGATAGTGGGATCAAGACAAAGACCTGTCACTTGATAGTGGGATCAAAGCAAAGACATGTATATAAATACCTGTCACTTGATATTGTGATCAAGACAAAGACATGTATGTAATTGCCTGTCACTTGATAGTGTGATCAAGACAAAGACATGTATATAAATACCTGTCACTTGATAGTGGGATCAAGACAAAGACATGTATATAAATGCATGTCACTTGATAGTGTGATCAAGACAAAGGCATGTATATAAATGCATAGAAATGCGAACTACAGTAAAGCTGAATGTGAAGAATTGAAAAATAAAATATTGAAGGCCCAGTGAGCCGAAACGTCGTTCAAATTTCTATCGTCCGTTAATTACGTCAAGCTTTTACCCTATCATTTTAACTTTATTTTTTTCAATTCTCTTGTCACTTGATAGGATCGTCGGACACAGGGGGTCTAGAATTTCTGCCCAACTTCGAGTCTTTGACTCGAAAGGACAATAGAAAGAGAACATCAGTGGACGTTATACTGACTGTATCACCAATAAATGTGGCCGTGGCCATTGATAATTATCGGCACTAACACCATATTCTCTACATCCCACGGAGGTTAATGGGTACCCTTTACTTACTAATTTTATTATGACGTCTAGTACGTTTTCTTTTATGTAATTCAGCATTAAAGCAGTGAACTAATGAGCCATGTTTTAAACAAAGTCTTACAGAGAGTAACAATACAGTACTGGTAGTGTGTTTAATCCCAACTTGGCGGTCCTCAGTTGCCTCAACTGTTAAACGTGGGTACCTGGCACACGACCAATTAAGCTTGGGAAGGTAATAATAACGATTAAGAACACTGGCCCAATCTCCTCCAATATGTTGGCCTTGTACGGTAAACATGCACTTTACTCTCCAACAACATACGTTACATGACCTCGGTAGCCTAGTTGGAAAACCACCCGACTGGACAACCGACGTTCGGACAACCCGTGTTCGATTCCCCCTGCGAACAGTGTGAATTGTACTCGTGGTTGGGAAAAAAAAATACCCCCACGGTTGACCCAGCCGTTGGCAGAAATGTGTACCAGGGTATTACCCTGGGAAGGTGAGGAATGTCGCCTCGCATCGTGAGTTTCGATGTTTGAAGCGACACTATCCAGAAATCTCCGAACATTTCTGTATAGGCGGCCGAGCATATGGGTGGAAACTAGCGTGCTAAGACGCCGGTTCAAGTCTCGTACTTGACCTTGACCTTGACGTTACAGGATACCCTTTTCTCTTACCTTTCAGATGGATTAAAGAGGCTTGTTGAGAAGCTGAAAAAGGACAGTGAAGACCTGGTTCTTCGTCGTGAGTACATTACTTACCAACAGTACTATATTTAACACCTCTTGTTAAAAATGTAACACCTTTTGTTAATAATTTAACACCTCTTGTTAATTTTACTTCTTGAAATGGAAACATCTGCTTTCATGTTAACAATTTGCCTGTTGCTGGAGATACTGGGAGCTGTTTCTAATTGAAGCAAATGCTTGCAAGTGCAGCAGGAATAAAAGTAAAGAAAAAAGTAAAGATCACCCGTCACGCCAAGTGGCGTATAGGGAATATGGTGTTAGTAACCATAAATTTTACATACCTTCGGCACAAAATTTTTGGGGTAATGTGGCCACTATTACGCCCGTGCCGCTTTACTTTTCCAGAAAAA
Organism: Megaustenia siamemsis; assembly: GCA_032433765.1. Classification (NCBI taxonomy): domain Eukaryota; kingdom Metazoa; phylum Mollusca; class Gastropoda; order Stylommatophora; family Ariophantidae; genus Megaustenia; species Megaustenia siamemsis. Next base: position 51,156,274 of record JAVIAB010000126.1, read on the forward strand.
ATCCGGTACCCATTTAAGGCTAGGTGAACCCGGAAGCCGTCGGTTGGCATCGAACCCTACCTCTTGTCCTTTGTAGTCCAGTTCACTAACCACTGAGCTATCGTGGCTCCCCAAGAACAGCAGGAATGTCCGTTGGCAATTTTCTCTACCAAATCTAACTTCACGCACATTTTTACACTTAAAATCAATATCTGCGGATGTACAGAATGCAGAACAACACGAACTTAGCGATTTTACCGCAGCATATAACGAATTCTTGAATAGTTTCTTCAAATTCAGAAGATAAAAATAGTCAGACGTTAACACTCTGTGTTCGGTTTTGCGTAACGTAGATCAAGATCATTTGCAAGCAGATCTGAAATTTGTTAAATATTTGATCTCAAGTACGTCCTTTAGAGTTATGAACAGAATAATGACTCCACAAAGAAACCAGCTAGGAGATAGTTCACTGGATCACTGCATGGGGATTTCTATTGAAGGGGAAGAGATTCCAGGTGAAGAATTATTTTTGGAAAAGTCTGGAGCGTTATGCACGAGAGTACGTCAGCTTTAAATGAGGGCCTTAACAAAAGACAGAAACTACAGGTAAGTGAGATATATTATTGAAGACATGAGGACCTGAACAAGAGACAGAAACTACAGGTAAGTGAGATATATTATTGAAGACATGCGGACCTGAACAAGAGACAGAAACTACAGGTAAGTGAGATATATTATTGAAGACATGCGGACCTGAACAAAAGGCAGAAACTACAGGTAAGTGAGATATATTATTGAAGACATGAGGACCTGAACAAGAGACAGAAACTACAGGTAAGTGAGATATATTATTGAAGACATGAGGACCTGAACAAGAGACAGAAACTACAGGTAAGTGAGATATATTATTGAAGACATGCGGACCTGAACAAGAGACAGAAACTACAGGTAAGTGAGATATATTATTGAAGACGTGCGGACCTGAACAAGAGACAGAAACTACAGGTAAGTGAGATATATTATTGAAGACATGAGGACCTGAACAAGAGACAGAAACTACAGGTAAGTGACATATATTATTGAAGACATGCGGACCTGAACAAGAGACAGAAACTACAGGTAAGTGAGATATATTATTGAAGACATGCGGACCTGAACAAGAGACAGAAACTACAGGTAAGTGAGATATATTATTGAAGACATGTGGACCTGAACAAGAGACAGAAACTACAGGTAAGTGAGATATATTATTGAAGACATGAGGACCTGAACAAGAGACAGAAACTACAGGTAAGTGAGATATATTATTGAAGACATGCGGACCTGAATAAGAGACAGAAACTACAGGTAAGTGAGATATATTATTGAAGACATGCGGACCTGAACAAGAGACAGAAACTACAGGTAAGTGAGATATATTATTGAAGACATGTGGACCTGAACAAGAGACAGAAACTACAGGTAAGTGAGATATATTATTGAAGACATGAGGACCTGAACAAGAGACAGAAACTACAGGTAAGTGAGATATATTATTGAAGACATGCGGACCTGAACAAGAGACAGAAACTACAGGTAACTGAGATATATTATTGAAGACATGCGGACCTGAACAAGAGACAGAAACTACAGGTAAGTGAGATATATTATTGAAGACATGCGGACCTGAACAAGAGACAGAAACTACAGGTAAGTGAGATATATTATTGAAGACATGCGGACCTGAACAAGAGACAGAAACTACAGGTAAGTGAGATATATTATTGAAGACATGCGGACCTGAACAAGAGACAGAAACTACAGGTAAGTGAGATATATTATTGAAGACATGTGGACCTGAACAAGAGACAGAAACTACAGGTATGTGAGATATATTATTGAAGACATGAGGACCTGAACAAGAGACAGAAACTACAGGTAAGTGAGATATATTATTGTAGACATGTGGACCTGAACAAGAGACAGAAACTACAGGTATGTGAGATATATTATTGAAGACACGTGGACCTGAACAAGAGACAGAAACTACAAGTAAGTGAGATATATTATTGAAGACACGTGGACCTGAACAAGAGACAGAAACTACAGGTAAGTGAGATATATTATTGAAGACATGTGGACCTGAACAAGAGACAAAAACTACAGGTAAGTGAGATATATTATTGAAGACATGCGGACCTGAACAAGAGACAAAAACTACAGGTAAGTGAGATATATTATTGAAGACACGTGGACCTGAACAAGAGACAGAAACTACAGGTAAGTGAGATATTTTATTGAAGACATGCGGCCCTGAACAAGAGACAGTAACTGCAGGTAAGTGAGATATATTATTGAAGACATGAGGGCCTTAACAAAAGACAGAAACTACAGGTAAGTGAGATATATTATTGAAGACATGAGGGCCTTAACAAAAGACAGAAACTACAGGTAAGTGAGATATATTATTGAAGACATGAGGGCCTTAACAAAAGACAGAAACTACAGGTAAGTGAGATATTTTGTTGAAGACACGTGGACCTGAACAAGAGACAGAAAATAATGGTAAGTGAGATATATTATTAAAGACTTTAAATTGCCTTTACTTAAATGCTTCCCACACCTCCCCCCAAGATTAGAAAAATACCCAACTCACTCCTCCCCCGGGAATTTTTTTCTGAAGGAAACCCTGGCTGTGCCTGAGTGTGTGTATGCCTGTGTGTGTGTATGCCTGTGTTTGTATGCCGGTGTGTGTGTGTATGGCTGTGTGTGTGTGTATGCCTGTGTGTGTATGTATGTGTGTGTATGTATGTGTGTGTGTGCCTGTGTGTGTGTTTTACCTTGGATCATTATTTTTTTGTTCACCTTGTCATGTACTACCCGTTAACAATTCGCCTTTGAACAGATACGAGCATTCCCACCCACACTCTACGAGCATTCCCACCCACACTCTACGAGCATTCCCACCCACACTCTACGAGCATTCCCACCCACACTCTACGAGCATTCCCACCCACACTACGAGCATTCCCACCCACACTCAACGAGCATTCCCACCTACACTCTACGAGCATTCCCACCCACACTCTACGAGCATTCCCACCAACACTCTACGAGCATTCCCACCCACACTCTACGAGCATTCCCACCCACACTCTACGAGCATTCCCACCCACACTCTACGAGCATTCCCACCTACACTCTACGAGCATTCCCACCCACACTCTACGAGCATTCCCACCCACACTCTACGAGCATTCCCACCCACACTCTACGAGCATTCCCACCCACACTCTGAGACTATAGATATAACACAGAGACATGGCTCAGTGCGACAGTCTTTGCCTATGACGTCTTCAAAGGCTTCCACTGACAAGAAGAGACATGTGCTGCTGCTATAGATCTGGAGGATGCATACAACAGGATACCATTTGAATATCTCATGCACATGCTCCTCAAACTGGTGGTGCATCACTTCCTCATTAGATGGATCGCTGTAGCACTGTTTCAGAGGAAGGTGATACTCAGATGTGGAAGTTGGTCTTCCGAACCAGCATGCATTTGTCCACAAGGCTCACCAGTCACCAGTTATATTTCACGTGTACACAATAACGAACACGGAACAATACCCTGATGGGATAGGAAGAATTATGACTTTTGCTGATGATATTTTGGTATATCGACAGGGAAGAGACTGACTGAAAACGCCTTCACTATGCAAAACGAACTCGATTGTATCTATTCCAGGTGTGGAGTATCTGTTGCATTGGTTAATCCTAATAAAACTTATGTTGCATGGTTCTCACTTAACAATCATATCGTTAACACGGAAACATCGGTGGTACGAATGGGGGTTGATGAGGTGACCAGGGACAGGTTGATGACATGCTTCGGAGTTAAATTTGATCGCAGCCTGTGTTTTCGGGACCACGTCGACCATATGGTAACAGAATCCTGCATAGAATTAGCCGCCTAGAAGGTCATGCCAACTGCCAACATCGCGCATAGGTTACTTACCCATCTGTTCCAGGGATTAGTCCTCGCACAAATCGAGTATGTCCTAGCAATTCTTTCTGTCAGTACGACGCAAACTGACAGGCTGGAGAAAATACAGAATGAAGCCATGCGCATTATCTTGGGATGTACAAGGAACATTCCCTGTGTAGCAATGGGGTATCTTCTCGATTTTCCAACCATGGATGACAGAATCCAGATTTAGAAGGCACGAGCATACCTTCAGATAAGTGCAGATAAAGAGCATCCATTGCACCACGAGCTCAACACAGGGAAAGGTGCCAGGCTAAAAAGATGCAAATCGTGGGTGGGCCGAGCAGAAGATGTCATCAAACAAGTATGTGGGCTTACCAATATCAACGCTGGCGAAGAGTGGATACCGATGCCTGCGTCATTTAGGGGCACATTTTCGTGTATTGTCAAACTCAACAGGAAATATAAGGAACATAACTCAGTCGTGGTCAATGCGGAGGTCAACGGTCTCATCTGGGATAACGCCGATCAGAAGGATGCAGTCATATATACAGACGGATCTGTAATACAACACCAAAGGAGTGCATGGGCATTTACCACAAGCTCGGCAGGCAGATAGTCAAGGAAGACAATGGAGTATACGTTATGACCACGAGTAGCATGACGATATAGTGAATGGAGGAGTAAACAAAGACGAGAGATCAGGGTCAAGGAGAAAAAAGAAAAAAGATAGTAAGACGAAGTCACGAGAAAAATAAGGAGACGATGGGTCGAAATTCACGTGGAAAACGTGAAAACGTCCAGAAGTGAGTAGGAAAACAGACGCGTAGGAAGTCAATTTTGATTGGCTGATAAGATCCAAATTTAAGAGGTAAACACTAAAGATCGGGAGCACTTTATACTGAACACTTGGAGAAATGTAGTCGGCAGGAGCACACACGCCAATTAGGAGACGGGCGACCATGTGGGTCGGCACATAGAGAGGCTAACCTTGGCATAGTAGAATTAGACGCGATGTAGATTAGTAAGTGAGTTAGAATAACGACACTAAGCATGTGTAATAGACGTTTAGCCGGCAGAAAAAAATGTGATAGTTAGGAGACGCAGAGATTAGTGAAGAATAATTAGGCAGACAGTTTAGCAAGTGGCACTATTAAGAGACAGTTGCTAACAGTTCCAAGAGACCGCAGGGCCACTAGAAGTTAAATAGTATAGGAGGGCCGTTCGATGGGGAAAGGTCCACAAGTAGTTAAGATGCGAGTATGATTTTGTTTAGAGCCCAGCGATAAGTGTGAGGACGAGAGACTAAAGAATTGTAAGAGTGCGTTTTAAGTGTGTGACCTGTCATATCCAGTGTGCAACGAGAGTCCGATGTGACAGTATTAAAAGTCGGAACAATTATTATAACCAATGCGTTGTTATGTGTTACACAGTTATATTTATCTGGCCTAGCCTCGGGGACGAATCATAACAGCAATAAAGTTGTCGCCGAATCACAAAGTCATGGCTGAGACGAACGCCCAATGGGCACGAAGACGTGTTGTCCCGAGCAAATCACGAGCAGCGCATTCCAGCTGAGGTCAATCCACCAGAGAACTGACAGCTGATGGGGAAGGCTGCCAGTAAAGTAACGATCACGTCACGCAGCAAAAGAACGATCACGATAATATCTATCAACACGTATCGCACAAATAACAACGAATAAACGCGTCACGGTTACATGGGAAGGGCACAACACTTCGACAACCATGACTCCACGTCACTCATTCGCATGAAAGAGATGGGAGTTAAGATGGGCACAGCCAAAAACGAGAAACTTAGTGGGCGTGTAAGAAGACTTATCAACCAACACAGAACTGGAGTCGTCAGTCGCTGGACACTGGGAGACTTGCTGAGGAGGGGATCTGAACACCTATGGACATGGTCGGAGTGCAATGATGATGATCCGCAAATAACTCAATAACTCAATTCGTAATAAAAACAGTTTATTCTGCGGACGTTACCCAGTATAGGAACTTCATTTCCTGCCAATCCCAGCTGTGTATTTACATAATAGTACAATTAAAACAATAAAGTAACAGTGAAACATGTGAATCATTATTTGTTCTGCCGAGTTAAACCAATATACCTGAGTTTGCAATTTTTAGTAGTTATCTTAAGCAACACACCTGAAAGTGATGTAACTTTTGTTACACAGCTGGATTAACTAGTTTCTCCTTTTCCTTTTTCTCTTTCTTCTTCTTCTGCCTCCTCTTCTTCTTCTTTGCGATTCACCTTTAAGTTTAGCCATTTTTGGCCTTTTTTCGAGTTTTAACTGCCATTTGCTATTTTTTAACGTGCGCAAATGTAAACAAAACTTCCTAGTTATCGCCCGAGTATGCTACTGATCTCACCATCCAGAGACCAGGGGAGGATAAAGCTAAGAAAGAACCACAATTACATTTTTTAAAATGTCCACTACCTCTAGGTAGATTTGAACTCCGGATCTTCCACTCCAGAGACCAAAGTGTTATCTCTCAACGACTCAGGCCCTTGAATAACTAGTTTAAAGTATTCAAAATAGTTCAAGAATAGACTCATTTTATTCGTCTTCGAGCTCGATACCATGACATCCTAATCTTTTACTCAATTTTGTCCGACTGCAGCACATTCCAAAGTAATGACATTTTCATCTCCCTGATGCGAACTGCAACTACTTGAGAACAAGTTCTATTAGCTGTTGTCTGCATGGTCTTGCACAATGAAAGTTGAGTTTCCATTCACTCATTCACTCACTCACTCACTCACTCACCCACTCACTCATTCACTCACTCACTCGCACATTCACTCTCACACCAATATGTAGTCAATGAATTAGCTACAAAATCAGCGAACAAACAACATAGTGCACTAACTAATTAACTGTAAAAAAAATATAACTCACTCATTGATTAATTACCCACACTCCTACTGACTCACTTTCTTACCAAATAAGGTTAATAAACTGGCGAAACAACCAACCAAGCAGCAAACAAATAAATGAACCAGCAGATTAACTATATAAGGTGTTTCTCAAATTTTCTTTCGTCTGTGGCCACCTTTCCGACCTTGTTTTCCTCTCGTGGCTCCCTGGTCTTTCATGAAGAAGATCACTATAACAAACGCTTTTTTTAAATAGATCGTGTTTCTTTATCAAAGTAAATATCATCAATACTCCGATATCATCATCAATACTCCGATATCATCAATACTCCGATATCATCAATACTCCGATATCATCAATACTCCGATATCATCAATACTCCGATATCATCAATACTCCGATATCATCAATACTCCGATATCATCAATACTCCGATATCATCAATACTCCGATATCATCAATACTCCGATATCATCAATACTCCGATATCATCAATACTCCGATATCATCAATACTCCGATATCATCAATACTCCGATATCATCAATACTCCGACATTCGTTCACACACCATGCATTTGACTAAAGAGAAGAGGACGGGTAGGCTACTCAGTGAGGGGCGGAGGGGTGAAGAAGGGTGAAGACAGAAGTGGGGAAGGAAAATAATGTTCCCGTAGACATCAAAGGTAATCCGTGATCCGTCCAGCGAGTATTGTCACTTTTAAAGCCCTCCAAGTACTTCTGATGTGCGCTTCTCTGTTTCATTTTCCTGTTGTGACGAAGCCAGTTCTAGAGCTTTCTCATAGTTCTCCACTGATGACGATTTGTGCTAGTTCTTGTCAGTCTTGGTTGTTTTTTAGTCCCACCGCTGAGCCTTCCCTAGTAAATGTATGGTTCTGTGTAATATTTCTTTTGGCTTCTCTTAGGGGCATTGCTGTTGAAGTAATTTAGTGAGTAAAAATAAGTGATATCTGAGCACTGTATTCTACAAACATATGTATCTCTATGCTTGGTCTCCTGGTCTCGTTCCGTGCCCCCCCCCCCCAAGCTAAACAAATTTACCAGCAGGCCCCCCCTGGAGCCATATGGCCCCCGGTTGAGAAACATTGATCTAACTCATTCTCCCACTCACTCACTCATTCGCGCACTCTTTCACGCCAAATAACTAATCAATGAATTAGCTACTAATTCAGTCAATTAGCTAAACAATCAACCATCGAACAGACAAATCAGCGGACTTAATTTACTAATTAAATATCTAAACATTCGATTGACAAATTAACTATTAAATAAAAATTAACCTACTAACTAATCTACTAACTAACAAACTATCTAACCACAAACAAGCTACTAACTTCAAAACCAACCGACCTACAAAATAACTGACTAATTTAGGGTCATTGTGCATTATTAACATATTATAGTTATTAATTCGACACAAGTTGAAAACCTCCTCAGTGTTATAAACAAATGCTGTGTTTAGTGAATACTTACAAATAAAATAATGCAGCCGCGGGTATGAATTATAATTTGCACACTCCAATACAAACATAACAAATACGATTCGAATAAAACCAGACAAACAAACTAACTAAATAACAGACAAACAATTCAAATAACGTTACGTACCTGTCTTGTCATTTCTAAAGTGGAGATCGTGAAGGAAGAAAAGTCTAAAATTGTCAAAGACTATGTTCAAGAAAAGGCAAGAGCTCTTGAAGTCAAAACACGATTAAGTGAGTACATTTGTCAATAATTTGTAATTATTTGTGTACTAAATTATATTTAAATTACATTTATATCTTGTGCAACAAGTCTATCTCTGATAAAGAGCCAATTCTGACCTATGGAAGCGAATCATGGACATTAACCAAACAAATTAAAAGAAGATAAAGGCCACAGAGATTGGATTTCTCAGAAAAATGTTGAGAGTTCCTTGGACAGCTAAAAGATCAACGAGGAAATTCTGAAAGAGAAAAACACAAAAAGAGGAGCTACTAAAAACATATGATGGAAACTATTTACATTTTTTGGACGCATCGTCAGAAGAGGAAAGTTGGAATGCTTGGTAACAACTGGCAAAATGAAGGGAAAGAAAGATCGCGGACGACAAACAGAGAAGATACTAGATAGCTTGGTGTCATGGCATGGAAAACAGTCAACAACAGAATTGATACGATGCACTGTGGACAGAAAATTGTGGAAGGACGTGATCGCCTACGCAACCGGTATGGCACTTGATCATGATGTAACTATGTTTTTTACACAATTTGTATTACTATGTTTGTTGCACATATCCTTGCGTGTATTTGCACATTTTTTGGTTATGTTTTTAATCACATTCTCACACTATACTTCTCCCACGTATCCTTGTATTTATCTCTGTATTAATGTTTGCTACACTTATTGTAGTCTAGGAACCTCTTTAGTTATGCTCGCTTCCTGATCAGAAGGGTCCTTTTTCCATTACTAGAAGTGTCGTATTTTTTCTGACTTAGAAGGCTCCGGGATTCACCCAGCCTCTCAAAATGGGTACCAGAGATTTTTCTAGGAAATAAATGTGGCCTGGCTTGGCACGACCACATCAGCCAAAATGTGCAGTTGTCAAGGTCAAATGTGGTCACCATTTTCACAATATTCCCCGTATGGCTATCAATTCGTGCAGATGACCTTTAATTTACTTACACTTATTGTATTATGATTGTACACACATTCCTAACTGCTTTGTAGAATCGACATCACCTGATAGACGAGTGTCATGAGCTGTCAGCAAATTGTGCTTATAGCTCGGTGTTGTTTCCTAAACGTTTCTAATGCTTTAAATACACATTGGTTACTTAGTATGCGCTAGGTGTCACATACTCTAGTTATCAAGATAAGAGGGATTATTCAAGAATGTACAATATATTCTGAAATAACACAAACATGTCAGGCAGCATTATATCTGAGCCAGTATATGAAAGCAATATAAAAATGTATGTTTCCAGCTTTTGCAGGTACAAAAATTGAACAAAACAGAACGTTTCTACCTGCGCCTTCATCAGCACACTTAACAAGACAAACAAGAAACAAGCGCGACAATTAATCGCATGTATATTATTTTAGGAGTGCATACAAGTCTGACACTACAGGCAGGCCAGCATTCAATTAAATAGAGCATGAGTGAACCTGTGTGCAACATACATCACAGGCATACTAACCATGCGACCGTCTCATTGTGTGTCATCATTCCTGTCCTTCCCTGTACGACTTGTCTGTACTATACAACCGTTATTTAGTATAATTGTTCAGTAATTTATTTTTATGGTCTTTGGTGTTTTGATAGACGTTTCGTGGCAATCGATCATTGTTTGCCAATAGTTTGGTAATGTATTGGTGTATTTGGCATAGTGCTTGTTTGTTGAGAAACTTCTGTCATAGCTGATTCTGTTAATATTCAACCAAATGTAGAATACACACGGTACATTTCATTTGTGTTGCCTGACCTCATCTACCTTCTCTTGCATCTTCTGATTTTTAACATAATCTCTTTTTCGAATGCTGCTATAGTATTTCTTATTTACGTTCTGTACGCGCTGCGATCTGATGCCAGATTCTCCCAATCCCTTGCTGTTGATAGAAAGTGCTCCCTGTAAACTTCGATATATGTTTATAATTGTTTGAGAATGATCGTTATCCGTTCTTTCATATATGTCCCAACCACCTTAGTTCAACACTCCAAAGTGTTGCAATGATGGGTGGAAGCTCAACACGTTGCCAAACGATTGAGTTGGTTGCTTGTCCTACCATTTCTTCTTCTTCAACGTGCAAGTCTTGTGATCATACAACCTTGACGCTTTGTTCTGTTTCACGATGAAAGAGTCAGAACAAGATCAGGACACACGTTAAGCTGGTCGCACGCGCAGCACTCGTGTATGTGTGTCCTGATGTTTTCTCCTAAACCTGAACTATGGCTGACACGCTTCGTCTTCGGCAGCCTGGATCTTGGTTTGATGTGGATGCCGGCCAGAGCTGTTGGGCCCTCCCTGCTCGTAGTTTCTGTCTGGGTGTTCTCCTATAGACTTTCCTTCTCCCGATGTAACTGCTAGGCAGCAGTGCTTTTGTTTTCCGTCGTGTCCTTTTCTGTGGATAAAGCTTAGAGCGCGCTCTTACTCGCCTGTCCCATCGTTGGAGATATGGGCTTTTTTTGTATTGGTGTAAGAGGTGGATCTGTTGCACCCATCCCCGTCCTGGTAGGAAAGGCCTACCATCTGGTCTTTGGTTCATGACGTCAGATCTGCAGTCCCGTTTCTATGTTGAAGTTGACAGTTATTTCCAGGTCGTAACGGGTGCGTCCTGCCATTGATAATTATTATTTCGAAAGAAACAAGTATGAAAACCGCTGAAACTTGTTATCTTGCCTTACAGGTATTCCATGTTCCGGGTATATATAAATAAGTGTGCTGGGCACATAGACTAGAATCATTGTCTTGAATATTATTTTTGTTTTGGTCCATGACCTTGCTTAAGTTTGCGAAATGCGGCAGCTACCTTTCCGTTTTGGGTAATTATCTTTTCATCAAGACACGTGTATCTTACCTTCCTTTCTTTCTGGTGTTCGTAGACGACTACTCCTTTTCATCGTTCTCTCTTAAATTGGCGTTAAATGGGCGTAAATGTGTTAGGTTGTTGTTTGCAGTAAAGTGTGATGTTGTTGTCTTTTAGCCCACCACATGTGAGTTCAGCATGACATTTCTGTGGTCTGGGCTGAACTCCCCAATCCATCACTCGTCGCTTGGCCGGGCTGGTTAGTCTGTTTCCAGAGGACCGGCGTGAAGGCGGAATAATGTCTTGATCAGCTGTTGTGCCGCTGATCTTGGCGCAAATAGTCATCTATGAGTCGTAGACTACATATAGACCTGATCCTGTAGATGTGTTGTGCTCTTTCTTGTTCAAAGCTTCTTCAATATGCATTTGTTTGGGACTGCTTTTTAAACATTTTTCTGCAAAGCTGCAAGTGTTTGTAGTCAAAGTTGGTTTAAGTTTTAAAAAAAAAACTTTTTGCCCGGTGTACGAGCATGTGGGTTTGCGTCAAGTTTTCCCATTCTCAATTGGATTGTCTGCTGTTCTTTGCAAGAATTGCTTTACTGGGTTGTCTTCCATTTTTTTTTCTTTACCAGTTGACTCCCCTATTTAATTGGTAAATCATTATCTGAAATCTGACCGACTGAGTTTTGTTTTAAAACTGTCTTTCGAAACATTTGTACGCAGTCAGAAGTAAAGAAACATATGAAGAGGAAACACTGTTTAGGATTTTGTCCCGCGTTTAAATATAGGAGTCGACTCCGCAACTCATCAGTTTCTTGCAGCTGCCAAGTTTATAATGCATGTCTGTATGTGCTGGAGACTTCACCAGTTATCTCCACCAATCACACTTAGATTATTGAAGGCTTCACCTGTGGATCTCGTTTCATGATCGCCTGCCTACGTTGCCGTAAAACCTACATTGGTGACACTTGTAGACATTTGAGTAATGGTTTCCGGGAGCATATCTGTGACGTCTGTCTTGACGCGACACTCTTGTGACAGCTTTTTTCAATTCTCCAAAGTGTTCCTCAAAGCATCTGAGATATAGGTCAAATGTCTCATTGTTGACTGTGGTCGGTTCGCCTTCGAGACCCGTCTTATACTTTGGTTCTTGAAACCCGGTTGGGGGAAGGTGTTAGGTGTTGAAGGGGGAGGGGATGTAGAGTGTCAATCATATCCATTTTTTAAATGCCGACATTTTTTAAATTTCGACATGCTTCCGTGATTGTGCATCCCCTTTTTTTCGCTTCTTCTTTCTGTATATTTTAACGATCACTCTTCTTAACTCAAAAGTCTTCGTATGAAGACTAAGCTGATATTTTCCCGTCATTTTTCTATGGGTTGTTTAAATTAGTCATCATCATGATCATGTGCCATACCGGTTGGCGCAGACGATCATGTCCTTCCACAATCTTCTATTTACAGTGCATAGTATAGGTTCTCTTGTTGACTGTTTTCCATGCCATGACACAAAGCTATCCAGTATTTTCTCTCTTTGTCGTCCGCGATCTCTCTTTCTTTTTATTTTGCCAGTTGTAACCAAGTATTCCAGCTTTCCTCTTCTCATGGTGTGCCCGAAAAATTTTGATTGTTTCTTTCTGATTTTTTTTTAGGAACTGCCTTTTTGTTTTGCCCCTTTGAGGGGGCAATTTCCTCATTGGTCTTTCTAGCTGTCCAGGAAACTTTCAACATTCTTCTGAGAAATCTCATCCCCGTGGCCTCTAACCGTCTTTTAATTTGTTTGTCTACTGTCCATGATTCGCTTCCATAGATCAGAATTGGTTCTATATAGCACCGATGAACTCTCTTTCTCACTTCTATCGACATAGATTTTTTACATAAGATATTTGTCCTTTTCTGAAATGCTATTTTGGCCTGAGCTATTCTACCCTTTATTTCTGTGGAGGATCTTCCATCTGCTGTAATTATTGTGCCCAAGTATTTGAAACGTTGCACTTGTTTCAGATTTGTCCTGTTTATTTTATGCCACATGATGGCAATGATTGTTTTTTCGTTGTGACCATTACTTCTGTTTTTTTAACTATTTAGTCTTAGACCTTTCTTTTTGCTTTCTTTTACTATAATGTCTATCATTTCTTGTAGTTCATTCTGTCTCTGATATTAAGACTGTCATCCGCATATCGCAAATTATTTATATTGTTACCGTTGACTTGCGTCTTCCACTTCACTCTGCATTATTGATGGGCATGTGTCTTTGTTTAAATTAGTACACAATCTATATTGTTCCTTATGGACCTTATGAACCGACAGACTGGTTGATTTCATTTGCTCTTGTCAGTCAAGCTGAACAATCCTGTCCGTGTTTTATTATGTGCGTGATAACGTCACTTGGTCGAACCACAGCAAACTATATAGATGACCAGTGGGCAGAAAATCAAATGGGAAAATACCCCAATCAGTGTGACGTTTTCAGCAATAAGAGTTATAGACGTCTGATTTCACTCTTCCCATAACCGCCACTACTCACAAAGCTCATAACGTCAAACTAGTTGTTTTAAGATTTTATTATCTGCTAAGGGACATCTATATAATTGGCTGTGGTGGAACATAAGTCTTACGTCATGGTTTGTGTTCCAGATGCCGTGGAAGATGAGCTACAAGAATTGAAACTACAAGCAAAGAAAACAGCAGTCATGCGTGAATATATGTCGAGTTTAAAAAAATAACAAAGTATGTATAAAACGTATAAAAAATCTAAATGGTATTAGAAAATAAATAATTAAAAAAACAATCCACGCGTTGCGACCTTATTCATAAAGAGAAAGGAAATAACTAAAACCTTTAATCCAAAAAGATTCTAGCTCATGCCCTACACACGAGACGTAAGAAGATCTCGGTCATGGATAACCCCACAGAACCGAGAATATGTAGGCAGAGCTGTCAGTTCATGAACTCATTCACCTCACAGAACCGAGAATATGTAGGCAGAGCTGTCAGTTCATGAACTCATTCACCCCACAGAACCGAGAATATGTAGACAGAGCTGTCAGTTTATGAACTCATTCACCTCACAGAACCGAGAATATGTAGGCAGAGCTGTCAGTTTATGAACTCATTCACCCCATAGAACCGAGAATATGTAGGCAGAGCTGTCAGTTTATGAACTCATTCACCTCACAGAACCGAGAATATGTAGGCAGAGCTGTCAGTTTATGAACTCATTCACCCCACAGAACCGAGAATATGTAGGCAGAGCTGTCAGTTTATGAACTCATTCACCTCACAGAACCGAGAATATGTAGGCAGAGCTGTCAGTTTATGAACTCATTCACCTCACAGAACCGAGAATATGTAGGCAGAGCTGTCAGTTCATGAACTCATTCACCCCACGGAAGAAGGAAAGCCGATATCTCTTCGGGAGACAAATAATCATCATCATCATCGAGTGCCATCTCTGCAACGAAGGTTGGCTATCATGGAGCGCCATTCTGCTCTGTCTCTTTCTTTAATGGTGCAGGTTGTCATAGGCTGATTTGTCCACCTTTTGATGTTACTCGTCCATGTTAGTTTTGGTCTACCTCTGCCTCTTTTACCGTATATTTTCCCCTCCAAGATTACTTTTAGTAGACTAATAATAATAAATGAATATTATTCTGGAGGGAAACTTCCGAGGCGTAGAGGAGCGAATCTTACCAGCGGAAAAGCTATGTTTACAGCACTCGGGAACAAATAACAAATAATCATCAACAGTAAAAGAAACAAAGAACTATAGATGGTCCGATCCAGGATCGAACTCGTACTCCTCGGCACTGCACCTCGCCACGAGAAACCAAACGCTAGCACACGGCCAACTCAGCTCAGGCGTTTTCATGTAGGAGATGGACACCTGAAACTATGAGCCTATTGAAGCGGCCCCCCCGTTTGAGTTTTAGTGGGCTAGCATGCCGAAACGCTAGTTTATCGGGCACCCTATCTGATGATCAGATTACCTGATCTGTCACTAAAAAGCACTAAATATTATAGATTTAGACAAAGGAGAAGCATTTGATAGAGTATGTTAATATAGAAATTTAATTTAAAATTTAATTTAAAAGCAGCAAAACGAGCATCAATTAACATAAAGTTAAACTGATATTTACTCAAATTAAACAAGAAGTTGCAAGACAAATATAACATCACAGTTCAGTAACAGTACAATGCAACAGAAAAGATACCAAGCATTGATGAACAGTGGGAAATGCTAAAAGAATCAATGCAACAAACATCAAAAGAGTTCATACCACCAGTAAAGACAAATTCAAGAAAGAAATGGATGACAGATGACATTTTGCAGCTAATGGATATAAGAAGAAGAAATAAAGAAAATAAAGATGAGTATAAGAGATTAAATAAAGAAATTGTAATAAAATGCAAAGAAGCAAAAGAAGCATGGCTAAAAGAGAGATGCAAAAAGATTGAAATTCAACAAAAAGGAGATGCCAAAGCTATATACAAACAAACTGAACAATTAACAGGAAGAAAAACGAATTCAAAAACTGGATGTTTAAGATCAAAGGAAGGAGAACTGTTGATTGAACAAGAAAGCATAAGGGAACAATGGACAGAATACATTAAAGATCTTTATAATGATGAACAAACAGAAGTAAATATTAAGGATAATGGAGAAGGACCAGAAATACTCAAAGAAGAAGTGGCAGATGCCTAGCGCAAAATGAAAGCAGGAAAAGCTCCTGGACCAGATAATATAACTAAACAAGAGATGGAAGCCATGGGTGATTTTGGAATAGAAATAATAACAAAAATATTGAATGATATCTACAACAGCGGATATATACCAGACGACATGCTCAAATCAATATTCATAGCCCTACCAAAGAAATCTGGTGCGACTGAATGCAATGATCATCGCACAATAAGTCTTATAAGTCATTAGACTAAGATATTACTAAGAATCATCATGCGAAGAGTGCGAAACAAAATCAGTCCAGAAATTAGAGATGAACAGTGTGGTTTTGTTAGAGATAAAGGAACAAGCAATTACATATACATCATAAGATCTTTAGTAGAAGGAGCCATTGAGGTGAAAACAGATCTATACCTATGTTTCATAGATTACACCAAGGCATTTGACAAAGTAAAGCACCAAGAAATAATCAACATTTTAGATAGCATAAACGTAGACAGCAAAGATCTAAGAATAATAAAGAACATGTACTAGCAAAAGACAGTGGCCATGAGAACTGGAAATCAATTGGGAATGTTTCAACAAATAAAACAGGGTGTTAGGGTAGGTTGTGTCCTGTCACCAGATATGTTTAATATGTATAGTGAGATTATTTTAAGATCCGTAAGGAGCATGCCTAGAATAACAATCGGAGGTCATAATACAAATAATTCTAAGATATGCTGATGATAGTCTTAATCGCTATGAGTGAAAATGAGTTACAAGAAATGTTAGACATTATAGTGAAAGAAAACAAAAATAAAGGACTTAGCCTTAATAGCAAAAAGACAGAAGTAATGGTCATCATCATCATGTGCCATACCGGTGGGCGTAGGTGATCATGTCCCTCCACAATCTTCTATCTACAGTGCATCGTATCAGTTCTGTTGCTGACTGTTTTCCATGCCATGACACCAAGCTATGAAGTATTTTCTTGCCTTGCCCAGGGGTGTCCCGAAGACTAGCGGAGGAAAGGAGACATCTTACTCCTCCTTTGGTAGGGCAGAAATCTACCCCGCTAACCGCGAAGTAATGGTAACAACAAAGAAAAAGACTGCACCTCAGTGCAAAATAAAGACAAGTGAAACAATATGCTTGCGTTCGCCTGATGACTAAAGTATTATAGAGTATTCGTAGACTGTAGAATTCCTCTTCGTCATCCGTCCTTAAAAGGACGTTAAGTGGGCGTGTCTGCGTTGTGTTGTGGTTTACAGTATAACTGTTATATTTGCGCCTTTCGGCCCAAAACATCCAACTTCAGCACGACATTTTTGAGTACCGGGTTGTCTTC
Source organism: Megaustenia siamemsis (assembly GCA_032433765.1). NCBI lineage: Eukaryota > Metazoa > Mollusca > Gastropoda > Stylommatophora > Ariophantidae > Megaustenia > Megaustenia siamemsis. The sequence continues at coordinate 51,173,660 of JAVIAB010000126.1, forward strand.
CCTCTTTGATCCCTGCTCGCTTGGCCAGACTAGACAGGTTAGTCTGTTACTGGAGGCATCGCGGAGAGGTGGAGCAGGGTCTGGATGGTTTGGTTTACCGATCCTGGCGCAAGCCATCAGCTGTGGGTCGCTGACAACTTCCAGCTCTGGTGCTGGGAGGCGCTCACTCGCCTCCAGGAACAATATTAAAACAGGTAAATGAATTGTAATATTTGGGAACTTTGTTAACCTCAGACGGAAGATGTACAAAAGAGGTGAGATGCAGAATGGCTCAGGCAAAAGCAGCTTTCCAAAAATGAGGAAGATACTATGCAATCCATTTTTGACAATAGAAACAAGAAAAAAGAGTTCTTAAATGTTATGTAGAGCCAGTCTTAACATGGATGTGAATCATGGACAATAGGACAACAGACAAGGAAATCACTGGAGTCTGTATAAATGTGATTTTACAGAAGAATGTTGAGAATACCATGGACAGCTAAGAAGAGTAATGAAAACGTTCTGAAAGAGACCAAAGGAAAAAGAGAGCTAATTTCCAATATTAGGAAGAAATAATCATCATTTTTTGGTCATGTAATGAGAAGAGAACAATTTGAATATATTGTAACAACTGGGAAAATTGAGGGACGAAGAGAAAGAGGGAAGCAAAGAGAAAAGATACCAGACAGCTTAAGAGAATGGCTTGGCAGAAAATCAACAACAGAAATGATAAATAACTGTCGAGATTGAAAGTTGTGGAGAGACATGATCACCTACGCCAGCAGGCCTGGTACTAGATGATGATGAATATAGAAATCGATGAGTGTTACATCACTTATAACTTCGATATTTAGTCAGGGAGAAAAGATAGGGAGACACGAGGGATTCATTATTTTGTTGTCAGTCATCTATGGGAGAGAGAATGAGAGGAGAGAATTTTTGACATGATAATAGCGCTGGACTTTACCAAGAAAGGAACAGTCGAACGTGCGGACTATTTAGTAAGAAGACAAAATTGAACAGAGAAAGTAGGATAGCTCGTTATCATAACTGGCTTTGACGATGGACCAAGTTACTTGGGATAGCATGGGATTACTTTAAGATTAGTACAGAAATAAAAGAAATGGCAAAACATCATAAAGTATCAATTGTAATCTAGAGAAGAAGATGGTCAAATGTTGGTTATATAATGATAAGAAAAAGGATAATTTCAAAGCGGGCCCTCAAATGGGAACTAGAGGATAAAAGAAAAACAGGACGACTTAAAGAAACACTAACAAGAAAACTGAGGCAAGCGGCAACAACATCAGGCATCAGCCCCCTCGCCGAGATTGTGTAATTCTCTCAGAACAGAGCAGTGTGGCGAAATACAAAGCGCATCATTTCCTAGATCTGATGCTTGATCATTTCAGAAATTGAAAAATATCGCATGCAAAAAATCTCTGTCAATAGAAGTGAGAAAGAGAGTTCATCGGGGCTATATGGAACCAATTCTGACCTATGGAAGCGAAGCATGGACAATAGACAAACAAATGAAAAGACGGTTAGATGCCACGGGAATGGGATTTCTCAGAAGAATGTTGAAAGTTTCCTGGACAGCTAAAAAGACAAATGAGGAAGTTCTCAAAGAGACCAACACAAAAAGGGAGCTCTTAAAAAACATCAGAAAGAAGCAATCAACATTTTTGGGGCACATCATGAGAAGAGGAAAGTTAGAATACTTGGTTACAACTGGCAAAATAAAAGGAAAGAGAGATCGCAGACGACAAAGAGAGAAAATACTGGATAGCTTGGTGTCATGGCATGGAAAACAGTCAACAACAGAACTGATACTATACACTGTGGATAGAAGATTGTGGAAGGACATGATCGCCTACGCCAACCGGTATGGCACATGATTATGATAATGCTGCTTAATCATAAAACATAAAGGACATTTAATATCTGCCCTTTGTGCCGTCTTTAGCTCGAAAGAACAAAAGAAAGACAGGCAGACAGATTAGACAGATAGACAGACAGATTAGATAGACAGACAAACAGACAGATTAGATAGATAGATAGACAAATTAGATAGATAGACAGACAGACAGACAGACAGTGGGGTAGGGTGGGTAGGTAGATGGGTGGGTTGGGGTGGGTCGCTGGGTAGGTAGGCAAATACGAAGGTAGGTAGGTAGGTAGGTGGATAGATGGATGAATAGATACATAGGTGGGTAGGTAGGTAGGTAGGTAAGTATATGGGTGTGGATGGGGGTGGGTAGATATGTAGGGAAGTAGGTAAGTAGGTGGACCAAGTTTAGTAATTAGTAGAGTAGACAGAGAGGCTGACAAACATTCAGACAGACAGATGGATCAAGTTTAGTAATTAGTAGAGTAGGTCCACATTAAACAGTGATGAGTAAATGTCTTATGTCTTCCGCTCAATACGGCGGATAGGCGGCAGGAACTATTGATGATCAGTATGAAAAGTGCCCCTTGTTGCAGTTTCCTCATATTCCAAGTATCCGGCAGCAAGCCGGACCTACTGAGTTTATTGCTCTGTGCACATTGCGGGCTGTATTTTTCACCCGTTTCGTGTTTAGAAATATTCCGATTTCTTATGATGATATCGTATTACGAAGAACAGTTCAGCTGAGTTCACTTTCGGTGTCTTTTGGCCTTATGTCTTTTGACGTGTGCTGTAGCTGCTATGATGAGGACAACAGCTGTCTTTCGTTGTTTGGATCCTTCAATGAGATACGTTTTAATTCACATGATTCCACTGGCACGGGCGGTTGAGCAATTATGGATTTTAATTCGATTGCAGTGATATCGAGACCTTCTACTAACCATAACCATGAGTGAGTTAAAAAAATAGTGAACAGTCCCCGTCACGCCAAGTGGCGTAAAGGGAATATGGTGTTAGTGACCATAAATTTTACAGACCTTCAGCACATGATTTTTGGGGTAATGGGGTCGGTGTTACGCCCGTGCCGCTTTACTTTCCCAGATACAAATCCAGTACCAATTTAAGGCTGAGTGAACCCGGAAGTCGTCGGTTGGGATCAAACCCTACCTCTTGTCCTTTGTAGTCCAGTTCACTAACCACTGAGCTATCGCGGCTCCTACATAACCATGAGTAAATGACTATATGCTTTATTTTTTAATTTCTATTGCACTTAAGTAGCCACATTTCAGCTAGCTTTTATACTTTGTCATCAAGAATATGGTTGTTCGAGAAGTACAAATGGTTTGTTGGGACCTGTATGTCCTAGTGACTTTGTTAACATTGTATTGACTGTGACTCTTTAAAGTGAACAAAGGTCAGACCTGGAGTAAAGATGAGAGTAACGTCTGACATAGAGAGAGTAACTTCTGACACAGAGAGGGTAACTTCTGACAGAGAGACTAACGTCAGACAGAGAGAAACTTCTGACAGAGAGAGTAACTTCTGACAGAGAGAGTAACGTCTGACATAGAGAGAGTAACTTCTGACACAGAGCGGGTAACTTCTGACAGAGAGAGTAACCTCTCACACAGAGCGAGTAACTTCATTAAGTAGCATGGAATCGAAGAGTCAGACATAGCCTGACATGTTATTTTTATTGCTATGATTGATCAACACCCTATTGTTGGAGTTATGTTTATTACTGGTAATCTGCACTCTGCGGCGAGGACATATTAAATCTGCAGGTTACTATTGTTAAATCGATACCCAATGGAGAGTGCTGTTAACCTTTTCCAAAGTAAACTATTGCAGAAACATTCCCTTTTGGGAGAGTAATTAATTTTTATGATCGCGATTGTTTCTCCATTTTAAGAAGAATTAATTTTTATTTAGAAAACTGAGCAACACTCTATCATTAGAGATTTGTGTTGTTCCAGCATCCTCCTATGGAATGAGTTCGGACAAGCGATGTGAGGAAATAGGGCTTCAGAAATAGATGCTGAAGATTCTGTGAAGCGTGTATTCAAATAAACGCTACCGCTCCCACACACCTTGGATGTAAATACTGTCAAGGTATTTGTCTTAAAGGCGGTGAAAAGAAAGTAACGTATTTGTATTCTAAGAGGATAAGTATTGAATCCAGAAAGTGACGTCACTGTAAATATTTCCCTATTGGCCGCAGCATGAGGAGAGTCCTTTGTGATATCTGTCACAACACAAGGATGATAATTCTTTGATTTCAATTCTGATCTTATCTTCATTTTGGTAGTAGTTATTTTTCTTATTGTTCGTGAGTCTAGCGCCTAGATCTGACACTGGTAGCACAACGTTGGGATGATGATTGTATTGTAGAGTGTCCGTTCTGCCTCTAGTATTATTTCCTCATTAGACAGTAGTGGTGATTTGACATGTTTTCTTGCATTTTGAGTCAATTTCTGCTGCATGTGAATTATTCTGTACCACTAGACTTCCTAGATACTTAATTATCCTGGCCATTGTGATCTCCAAGACATCTGAGATATTAGTATAAGTTCATTGTTAACTGTAGTTGGATCGACTTCGAGAACTGCCTCATATTTTGATTTATGAAACCCGGTTGCGTATGTTGAGGGGAGGTCAAATATTTCATTTTGATTCTCTTGGCCTGCTTTCTTCCACCAGTTCTTTTCTAGCCTCTTATTTCTTTTATTTGAATAGGCACTGTTCAAAGCATCAAAGCTTCCGTATGAAGACTTTTGTGTGTGTATTTATGCACTGATGCTTCCAATAACAATTTGACCGTTACATTTCTATTCATTATTTCTTTCTGTAATCTGTTTTGTTCGATGTGAGCCATATGAGTCGACAGACTGATTTGTTTAATGTTGTCTTGTCTGTTGTACTGAACCCTCCAATTTGTTATATTTTATTGTGTGTCTAATACCGTAAATTAGTCAAGCACAATATTATTACTTCCTTGTGGGTTTTTTTTTCAGATGACGTGGAGGATGAGTTACAAAAACTGAAACTAGAATCCACAAAATCAACAACCTCACGTAAGTATATGTATAGTTTTATTATTTAAAAAAAATAATAAACAAAATTGTTGAATAACGTGTACAACAGCTAAACAGTATTAACAGCACATAAAAAGAAAAGAAAAATAAATAGAAAACAATCTATGCGTTGTGGTCAAACGTCTTATTTTTTAAGAAAAATGGACCACAAAGAACCAAATAATCGATTATACTGTGCCTACAGATTAGTCGTAATAAGATATCTAGAGCAGGGGCAACGAGACAACTCCGCTGATAAAATCACGTGCGGAAGACAGGCAATATTTTGTTAGGACCTGTCAAGAGCTCTCAGGCTGAGAGTGCCGGAGGTCGACGTTTGGGAGCTGTGACCCAATTGTAGCCGCACCCTCTTGGAGTTTCAGGAGGCTACAGGCCGAAACACTAGCTCGACGAAACCTTTCAGGTGATCAGATGTCCTCCTAATACAAAGCCGTATATAGAGTGGTGTCTATCTATACGGTGATCCTGGCACTGAGGACTGTCAGCTTAATTGACGACTGTAATTGGTCAGCAAAGAGAAAATAACCTTGTTTAGAGCGTGCTGGATTCAGAAAGTGACGTCACTATCAAATTGAAAGAATTAAATATTATTTTCATACTGGCTGCAACATGAGGGGAGTCTTTTGTGATGTCTTCCACAACACAGAGATGTTTATTCCGTGTGTTCTTCCAATCTCGTAGTGCTCAGCGTTTTACTGAGACATCAGTGGTGATGTCAGTTTCATCCACTCCTCGATGTTTTCATTCAGAGCTGACGAAAACAGGATTTTTCTTTCTGTGATGTTGCCTTCCTATCTGCTCCTCTGTGGCAATAGAAAAGTAGGTAAATGTGAATAATGCAGTGAGTTCAAACACAGAAAGAAGGTTTTTTTGCGGATCAAGGCTTGCAGTTCAATATAGCACCCAGACACTGAACGACCTCCGTCTGTACACACACCTACACAAAGTTTGCAACTCAATATAGCACCCAGACATTGAACGATCTCCGTCTGTACACACACCTACACAAAGTTTGCAATTCAATATAGCACCCAGACATTGAACGACCTCCGTCTGTACACACACCTACACAAAGTTTGCAACTCAATATAGCACCCAGACATTGAACGATCTCCGTCTGTACACACACCTACATAAAGTTTGCAATTCAATATAGCACCCAGACATTGAACGACCTCCGTCTGTGCACACACCTACATAAAGTTTGCAATTCAATATAGCACCCAGACATTGAACGACCTCCGTCTGTGCACACACCTACATAAAGTTTGCAATTCAATATAGCACCCAGACTTTGAACGACCTCGTCTGTACACACACCTACACAAAGCTTGCAGTTCAATATAGCACCCAGACATTGAACGACCTCCGTCTCTACACACACCTACACAAAGCTTGTAGTTCAATATAGCACCCAGACATTGAACGACCTCCGTCTGTACACACACTTACTCAAAGTTTGCAATTCAATATAGCACCCAGACATTCAACGACATCCGTCTGTACACACACCTACACAAAGTTTGCAATTCAATATAGCACCCAGACATTGAACGACCTCCGTCTGTACACACACCTACACAAAGTTTGCAATTCAATATAGCACCCAGACATTGAACGACCTCCGTCTGTACACAAACTTACACAAAGTTTGCAATTCAATATAGCACCCAGACATTGAATGACCTCCGTCTGTACACACACCTACATAAAGTTTGCAATTCAATATAGCACCCAGACATTGAACGACCTCCGTCTGTACACACACCTACATAAAGTTTGCAATTCAATATAGCGCACAGACATTGAACGACCTCCTTCTGTACACACACCTCCACAAAGCTTGCAACTCAATATAGCACCCAGACTTTGAACGACCTCCGTCTGTACACACACCTACACAAAGCTTGCAGTTCAATATAGCACCCAGACATTGAACGACCTCCGTCTGTGAACACAGATACTCAAAGCTTGCAGTTCAATATAGCACCCAGACATTGAACGACCTCCGTCTGTGCACACACCTACTCAAAGCTTGCAGTTCAATATATCACCCAGACATTGAACGACCTCCGTCTGTACACACACCTACACAAAGCTTGCAGTTCAATATAGCACACAGACATTGAACGACCTCCGTCTCTACACACACCTACACAAAGCTTGTAGTTCAATATAGCACACAGACATTCAACGACCTCTGTCTGTACACACACTTACACAAAGTTTGCAATTTAATATAGTACCCAGACATTGAACGACATCCGTCTGTACACACACCTACACAAAGTTTGCAATTCAATATAGCACCCAGACATTGAAAGACCTCCGTCTGTACACACACCTACACAAAGTTTGCAATTCAATATAGCACCCAGACATTGAACGACCTCCGTCTGTACACAAACTTACACAAAGTTTGCAATTCAATATAGCACCCAGACATTGAATGACCTCCGTCTGTACACACACCTACATAAAGTTTGCAATTCAATATAGCACCCAGACATTGAACGACCTCCGTCTGTACACACACCTACATAAAGTTTGCAATTCAATATAGCACCCAGACATTGAACGACCTCCGTCTGTACACACATCTCCACAAAGCTTGCAACTCAATATAGCACCCAGACTTTGAACGACCTCCGTCTGTACACACACCTGCACATAGCCTGCAGTTCAATATAGCACCCAGACATTGAACGACCTCCGTCTGTACACACACCTACATAAATTTTGCAATTCAATATAGCACCCAGACATTGAAAGACCTCCGTCTGTACACACACCTACACAAAGCCTGCAGTTCAATATAGCACCCAGACATTGAACGACCTCCGTCTGTACACACACCTACTCAAAGCTTGCAGTTCAATATAGCACCCAGACATTGAACGACCTCCGTCTGTACACACACCTACTCAAAGCTTGCAGTTCAATATAGCACCCAGACATTGAACGACCTCCGTCTGTGCACACACCTACTCAAATCTTGCAGTTCAATATATCACCCAGACATTGAACGACCTCCGTCTGTACACACACCTACTCAAAGCTTGTAGTTCAATATATCACCCAGACATTGAACGACCTCCGTCTGTACACACACCTACTCAAAGCTTGTAGTTCAATATAGCACCCAGACATTGAACGACCTCCGTCTGTGCACACACCTACTCAAAGCTTGCAGTTCAATATATCACCCAGACATTGAACGACCTCCGTCTGTACACACACCTACTCAAAGCTTGCAGTTCAATATAGCACCCAGACATTGAACGACCTCCGTCTGTGCACACAGATACTCAAAGCTTGCAGTTCAATATAGCACCCAGACATTGAACGACCTCCGTCTGCGCACACACCTACTCAAAGCTTGCAGTTCAATATATCACCCAGACATTGAACGACCTCCGTCTGTACACACACCTACACAAAGCTTGCAGTTCAATATAGCACACAGACATTGAACGACCTCCGTCTCTACACACACCTACACAAAGCTTGTAGTTCAATATAGCACCCAGACATTCAACGACCTCCGTCTGTACACACACTTACACAAAGTTTGCAATTTAATATAGCACCCAGACATTGAACGACATCCGTCTGTACACACACCTATACAAAGTTTGCAATTCAATATAGCACCCAGACATTGAACGACCTCCGTCTGAACACACCTACACAAAGTTTGCAATTCAATATAGCACCCAGACATTGAACGACCTCCGTCTGTACACAAACTTACACAAAGTTTGCAATTCAATATAGGACCCAGACATTGAATGACCTCCGTCTGTACACACACCTACATAAAGTTTGCAATTCAATATAGCACCCAGACATTGAACGACCTCCGTCTGTACACACACCTACATAAAGTTTGCAATTCAATATAGCACCCAGACATTGAACGACCTCCTTCTGTACACACATCTCCACAAAGCTTGCAACTCAATATAGCACCCAGACTTTGAACGACCTCCGTCTGTACACACACCTGCACAAAGCCTGCAGTTCAATATAGCACCCAGACATTGAACGACCTCCGTCTGTACACACACCTACATAAAGTTTGCAATTCAATATAGCACCCAGACATTGAAAGACCTCCGTCTGTACACACACCTACACAAAGCCTGCAGTTCAATATAGCACCCAGAAATTGAACGATCTCCGTCTGTACACACACCTACACAAAGCCTGCAGTTCAATATAGCACCCAGACAATGAACGACCTCCGTCTGTACACACACCTACTCAAAGCTTGCAGTTCAATATAGCACCCAGACATTGAACGACCTCCGTCTGTGCACACACCTACTCAAAGCTTGCAACTCAATATAGCACCCAGACATTGAACGACCTCCGTCTATGCACACACCTACTCAAATCTTGCAGTTCAATATATCACCCAGACATTGAACGACCTCTGTCTGTACACACACCTACTCAAAGCTTGTAGTTCAATATATCACCCAGACATTGAACGACCTCCGTCTGTACAAACACCTACTCAAAGCTTGTAGTTCAATATAGCACCCAGACATTGAACGACCTCCGTCTGTGCACACACCTACTCAAAGCTTGCAACTCAATATAGCACCCAGACTTTGAACGACCTCCGTCTGTACACACACCTACACAAAGCTTGCAGTTCAATATAGCACCCAGACATTGAACGACCTCCGTCTGTGAACACAGATACTCAAAGCTTGCAGTTCAATATAGCACCCAGACATTGAACGACCTCCGTCTGTGCACACACCTACTCAAAGCTTGCAGTTCAATATATCACCCAGACATTGAACGACCTCCGTCTGTACACACACCTACACAAAGCTTGCAGTTCAATATAGCACACAGACATTGAACGACCTCCGTCTCTACACACACCTACACAAAGCTTGTAGTTCAATATAGCACCCAGACATTCAACGACCTCTGTCTGTACACACACTTACACAAAGTTTGCAATTTAATATAGTACCCAGACATTGAACGACATCCGTCTGTACACACACCTACACAAAGTTTGCAATTCAATATAGCACCCAGACATTGAAAGACCTCCGTCTGTACACACACCTACACAAAGTTTGCAATTCAATATAGCACCCAGACATTGAACGACCTCCGTCTGTACACAAACTTACACAAAGTTTGCAATTCAATATAGCACCCAGACATTGAATGACCTCCGTCTGTACACACACCTACATAAAGTTTGCAATTCAATATAGCACCCAGACATTGAACGACCTCCGTCTGTACACACACCTACATAAAGTTTGCAATTCAATATAGCACCCAGACATTGAACGACCTCCGTCTGTACACACATCTCCACAAAGCTTGCAACTCAATATAGCACCCAGACTTTGAACGACCTCCGTCTGTACACACACCTGCACATAGCCTGCAGTTTAATATAGCACCCAGACATTGAACGACCTCCGTCTGTACACACACCTACATAAAGTTTGCAATTCAATATAGCACCCAGACATTGAAAGACCTCCGTCTGTACACACACCTACACAAAGCCTGCAGTTCAATATAGCACCCAGACATTGAACGACCTCCGTCTGTACACACACCTACTCAAAGCTTGCAGTTCAATATAGCAACCAGACATTGAACGACCTCCGTCTGTACACAAACTTACACAAAGTTTGCAATTCAATATAGCACCCAGACATTGAATGACCTCCGTCTGTACACACACCTACATAAAGTTTGCAATTCAATATAGCACCCAGACATTGAACGACCTCCGTCTGTACACACACCTACATAAAGTTTGCAATTCAATATAGCACCCAGACATTGAACGACCTCCGTCTGTACACACATCTCCACAAAGCTTGCAACTCAATATAGCACCCAGACTTTGAACGACCTCCGTCTGTACACACACCTGCACATAGCCTGCAGTTCAATATAGCACCCAGACATTGAATGACCTCCGTCTGTACACACACCTACATAAAGTTTGCAATTCAATATAGCACCCAGACATTGAACGACCTCCGTCTGTACACACACCTACATAAAGTTTGCAATTCAATATAGCACCCAGACATTGAACGACCTCCGTCTGTACACACATCTCCACAAAGCTTGCAACTCAATATAGCACCCAGACTTTGAACGACCTCCGTCTGTACACACACCTGCACATAGCCTGCAGTTCAATATAGCACCCAGACATTGAACGACCTCCGTCTGTACACACACCTACATAAAGTTTGCAATTCAATATAGCACCCAGACATTGAAAGACCTCCGTCTGTACACACACCTACACAAAGCCTGCAGTTCAATATAGCACCCAGACATTGAACGACCTCCGTCTGTACACACACCTACTCAAAGCCTGCAGTTCAATATAGCACCCAGACATTGAACGACCTCCGTCTGTGCACACACCTACTCAAAGCTTGCAGTTCAATATAGCACCCAGACATTGAACGACCTCCGTCTGTGCACACACCTACTCAAATCTTGCAGTTCAATATATCACCCAGACATTGAACGACCTCCGTCTGTACACACACCTACTCAAAGCTTGTAGTTCAATATATCACCCAGACATTGAACGACCTCCGTCTGTACACACACCTACTCAAAGCTTGTAGTTCAATATAGCACCCAGACATTGAACGACCTCCGTCTGTGCACACACCTACTCAAAGCTTGCAGTTCAATATATCACCCAGACATTGAACGACCTCCGTCTGTACACACACCTACTCAAAGCTTGCAGTTCAATATAGCACCCAGACATTGAACGACCTCCGTCTGTGCACACAGATACTCAAAGCTTGCAGTTCAATATAGCACCCAGACATTGAACGACCTCCGTCTGCGCACACACCTACTCAAAGCTTGCAGTTCAATATATCACCCAGACATTGAACGACCTCCGTCTGTACACACACCTACACAAAGCTTGCAGTTCAATATAGCACACAGACATTGAACGACCTCCGTCTCTACACACACCTACACAAAGCTTGTAGTTCAATATAGCACCCAGACATTCAACGACCTCCGTCTGTACACACACTTACACAAAGTTTGCAATTTAATATAGCACCCAGACATTGAACGACATCCGTCTGTACACACACCTATACAAAGTTTGCAACTCAATATAGCACCCAGACTTTGAACGACCTCCGTCTGTACACACACCTACACAAAGCTTGCAGTTCAATATAGCACCCAGACATTGAACGACCTCCGTCTGTGAACACAGATACTCAAAGCTTGCAGTTCAATATAGCACCCAGACATTGAACGACCTCCGTCTGTGCACACACCTACTCAAAGCTTGCAGTTCAATATATCACCCAGACATTGAACGACCTCCGTCTGTACACACACCTACACAAAGCTTGCAGTTCAATATAGCACACAGACATTGAACGACCTCCGTCTCTACACACACCTACACAAAGCTTGTAGTTCAATATAGCACCCAGACATTCAACGACCTCTGTCTGTACACACACTTACACAAAGTTTGCAATTTAATATAGTACCCAGACATTGAACGACATCCGTCTGTACACACACCTACACAAAGTTTGCAATTCAATATAGCACCCAGACATTGAAAGACCTCCGTCTGTACACACACCTACACAAAGTTTGCAATTCAATATAGCACCCAGACATTGAACGACCTCCGTCTGTACACAAACTTACACAAAGTTTGCAATTCAATATAGCACCCAGACATTGAATGACCTCCGTCTGTACACACACCTACATAAAGTTTGCAATTCAATATAGCACCCAGACATTGAACGACCTCCGTCTGTACACACACCTACATAAAGTTTGCAATTCAATATAGCACCCAGACATTGAACGACCTCCGTCTGTACACACATCTCCACAAAGCTTGCAACTCAATATAGCACCCAGACTTTGAACGACCTCCGTCTGTACACACACCTGCACATAGCCTGCAGTTCAATATAGCACCCAGACATTGAACGACCTCCGTCTGTACACACACCTACATAAAGTTTGCAATTCAATATAGCACCCAGACATTGAACGACCTCCGTCTGTACACACACCTACACAAAGCCTGCAGTTCAATATAGCACCCAGACATTGAACGACCTCCGTCTGTACACACCTACTCAAAGCTTGCAGTTCAATATAGCACCCAGACATTGAACGACCTCCGTCTGTACACAAACTTACACAAAGTTTGCAATTCAATATAGCACCCAGACATTGAATGACCTCCGTCTGTACACACACCTACATAAAGTTTGCAATTCAATATAGCACCCAGACATTGAACGACCTCCGTCTGTACACACACCTACATAAAGTTTGCAATTCAATATAGCACCCAGACATTGAACGACCTCCGTCTGTACACACATCTCCACAAAGCTTGCAACTCAATATAGCACCCAGACTTTGAACGACCTCCGTCTGTACACACACCTGCACATAGCCTGCAGTTCAATATAGCACCCAGACATTGAACGACCTCCGTCTGTACACACACCTACATAAAGTTTGCAATTCAATATAGCACCCAGACATTGAACGACCTCCGTCTGTACACACACCTACATAAAGTTTGCAATTCAATATAGCACCCAGACATTGAACGACCTCCGTCTGTACACACATCTACACAAAGCTTGCAACTCAATATAGCACCCAGACATTGAACGACCTCCGTCTGTACACACACCTGCACATAGCCTGCAGTTCAATATAGCACCCAGACATTGAACGACCTCCGTCTGTACACACACCTACATAAAGTTTGCAATTCAATATAGCACCCAGACATTGAAAGACCTCCGTCTGTACACACACCTACACAAAGCTGCAGTTCAATATAGCACCCAGACATTGAACGACCTCCGTCTGTACACACACCTACTCAAAGCTTGCAGTTCAATATAGCACCCAGACATTGAACGACCTCCGTCTGTGCACACACCTACTCAAAGCTTGCAGTTCAATATAGCACCCAGACATTGAACGACCTCCGTCTGTGCACACACCTACTCAAATCTTGCAGTTCAATATATCACCCAGACATTGAACGACCTCCGTCTGTACACACACCTACTCAAAGCTTGTAGTTCAATATATCACCCAGACATTGAACGACCTCCGTCTGTACACACACCTACTCAAAGCTTGTAGTTCAATATAGCACCCAGACATTGAACGACCTCCGTCTGTGCACACACCTACTCAAAGCTTGCAGTTCAATATATCACCCAGACATTGAACGACCTCCGTCTGTACACACACCTACTCAAAGCTTGCAGTTCAATATAGCACCCAGACATTGAACGACCTCCGTCTGTGCACACAGATACTCAAAGCTTGCAGTTCAATATAGCACCCAGACATTGAACGACCTCCGTCTGCGCACACACCTACTCAAAGCTTGCAGTTCAATATATCACCCAGACATTGAACGACCTCCGTCTGTACACACACCTACACAAAGCTTGCAGTTCAATATAGCACACAGACATTGAACGACCTCCGTCTCTACACACACCTACACAAAGCTTGTAGTTCAATATAGCACCCAGACATTCAACGACCTCCGTCTGTACACACACTTACACAAAGTTTGCAATTTAATATAGCACCCAGACATTGAACGACATCCGTCTGTACACACACCTATACAAAGTTTGCAATTCAATATAGCACCCAGACATTGAACGACCTCCGTCTGAACACACCTACACAAAGTTTGCAATTCAATATAGCACCCAGACATTGAACGACCTCCGTCTGTACACAAACTTACACAAAGTTTGCAATTCAATATAGGACCCAGACATTGAATGACCTCCGTCTGTACACACACCTACATAAAGTTTGCAATTCAATATAGCACCCAGACATTGAACGACCTCCGTCTGTACACACACCTACATAAAGTTTGCAATTCAATATAGCAGCCAGACATTGAACGACCTCCTTCTGTACACACATCTCCACAAAGCTTGCAACTCAATATAGCACCCAGACTTTGAACGACCTCCGTCTGTACACACACCTGCACAAAGCCTGCAGTTCAATATAGCACCCAGACATTGAACGACCTCCGTCTGTACACACACCTACATAAAGTTTGCAATTCAATATAGCACCCAGACATTGAAAGACCTCCGTCTGTACACACACCTACACAAAGCCTGCAGTTCAATATAGCACCCAGAAATTGAACGATCTCCGTCTGTACACACACCTACACAAAGCCTGCAGTTCAATATAGCACCCAGACAATGAACGACCTCCGTCTGTACACACACCTACTCAAAGCTTGCAGTTCAATATAGCACCCAGACATTGAACGACCTCCGTCTGTGCACACACCTACTCAAAGCTTGCAACTCAATATAGCACCCAGACATTGAACGACCTCCGTCTATGCACACACCTACTCAAATCTTGCAGTTCAATATATCACCCAGACATTGAACGACCTCCGTCTGTACACACACCTACTCAAAGCTTGTAGTTCAATATATCACCCAGACATTGAACGACCTCCGTCTGTACAAACACCTACTCAAAGCTTGTAGTTCAATATAGCACCCAGACATTGAACGACCTCCGTCTGTGCACACACCTACTCAAAGCTTGCAACTCAATATAGCACCCAGACTTTGAACGACCTCCGTCTGTACACACACCTACACAAAGCTTGCAGTTCAATATAGCACCCAGACATTGAACGACCTCCGTCTGTGAACACAGATACTCAAAGCTTGCAGTTCAATATAGCACCCAGACATTGAACGACCTCCGTCTGTGCACACACCTACTCAAAGCTTGCAGTTCAATATATCACCCAGACATTGAACGACCTCCGTCTGTACACACACCTACACAAAGCTTGCAGTTCAATATAGCACACAGACATTGAACGACCTCCGTCTCTACACACACCTACACAAAGCTTGTAGTTCAATATAGCACCCAGACATTCAACGACCTCTGTCTGTACACACACTTACACAAAGTTTGCAATTTAATATAGTACCCAGACATTGAACGACATCCGTCTGTACACACACCTACACAAAGTTTGCAATTCAATATAGCACCCAGACATTGAAAGACCTCCGTCTGTACACACACCTACACAAAGTTTGCAATTCAATATAGCACCCAGACATTGAACGACCTCCGTCTGTACACAAACTTACACAAAGTTTGCAATTCAATATAGCACCCAGACATTGAATGACCTCCGTCTGTACACACACCTACATAAAGTTTGCAATTCAATATAGCACCCAGACATTGAACGACCTCCGTCTGTACACACACCTACATAAAGTTTGCAATTCAATATAGCACCCAGACATTGAACGACCTCCGTCTGTACACACATCTCCACAAAGCTTGCAACTCAATATAGCACCCAGACTTTGAACGACCTCCGTCTGTACACACACCTGCACATAGCCTGCAGTTCAATATAGCACCCAGACATTGAACGACCTCCGTCTGTACACACACCTACATAAAGTTTGCAATTCAATATAGCACCCAGACATTGAAAGACCTCCGTCTGTACACACACCTACACAAAGCCTGCAGTTCAATATAGCACCCAGACATTGAACGACCTCCGTCTGTACACACACCTACTCAAAGCTTGCAGTTCAATATAGCACCCAGACATTGAACGACCTCCGTCTGTGCACACACCTACTCAAAGCTTGCAGTTCAATATAGCACCCAGACATTGAACGACCTCCGTCTGTGCACACACCTACTCAAATCTTGCAGTTCAATATATCACCCAGACATTGAACGACCTCCGTCTGTACACACACCTACTCAAAGCTTGTAGTTCAATATATCACCCAGACATTGAACGACCTCCGTCTGTACACACACCTACTCAAAGCTTGTAGTTCAATATAGCACCCAGACATTGAGCGACCTCCGTCTGTGCACACACCTACTCAAAGCTTGCAGTTCAATATATCACCCAGACATTGAACGACCTCCGTCTGTACACACACCTACTCAAAGCTTGCAGTTCAATATAGCACCCAGACATTGAACGACCTCCGTCTGTGCACACAGATACTCAAAGCTTGCAGTTCAATATAGCACCCAGACATTGAACGACCTCCGTCTGCGCACACACCTACTCAAAGCTTGCAGTTCAATATATCACCCAGACATTGAACGACCTCCGTCTGTACACACACCTACACAAAGCTTGCAGTTCAATATAGCACACAGACATTGAACGACCTCCGTCTCTACACACACCTACACAAAGCTTGTAGTTCAATATAGCACCCAGACATTCAACGACCTCCGTCTGTACACACACTTACACAAAGTTTGCAATTTAATATAGCACCAGGACATTGAACGACATCCGTCTGTACACACACCTATACAAAGTTTGCAATTCAATATAGCACCCAGACATTGAACGACCTCCGTCTGAACACACCTACACAAAGTTTGCAATTCAATATAGCACCCAGACATTGAACGACCTCCGTCTGTACACAAACTTACACAAAGTTTGCAATTCAATATAGCACCCAGACATTGAATGACCTCCGTCTGTACACACACCTACATAAAGTTTGCAATTCAATATAGCACCCAGACATTGAACGACCTCCGTCTGTACACACACCTACATAAAGTTTGCAATTCAATATAGCACCCAGACATTCAACGACCTCCTTCTGTACACACATCTCCACAAAGCTTGCAACTCAATATAGCACCCAGACTTTGAACGACCTCCGTCTGTACACACACCTGCACAAAGCCTGCAGTTCAATATAGCACCCAGACATTGAACGACCTCCGTCTGTACACACACCTACATAAAGTTTGCAATTCAATATAGCACCCAGACATTGAAAGACCTCCGTCTGTACACACACCTACACAAAGCCTGCAGTTCAATATAGCACCCAGAAATTGAACGATCTCCGTCTGTACACACACCTACACAAAGCCTGCAGTTCAATATAGCACCCAGACAATGAACGACCTCCGTCTGTACACACACCTACTCAAAGCTTGCAGTTCAATATAGCACCCAGACATTGAACGACCTCCGTCTGTGCACACACCTACTCAAAGCTTGCAACTCAATATAGCACCCAGACATTGAACGACCTCCGTCTATGCACACACCTACTCAAATCTTGCAGTTCAATATATCACCCAGACATTGAACGACCTCCGTCTGTACACACACCTACTCAAAGCTTGTAGTTCAATATATCACCCAGACATTGAACGACCTCCGTCTGTACAAACACCTACTCAAAGCTTGTAGTTCAATATAGCACCCAGACATTGAACGACCTCCGTCTGTGCACACACCTACTCAAAGCTTGCAGTTCAATATAGCACCCAGACATTGAACGACCTCCGTCTGTACACACACCTACTCAAAGCTTGCAGTTCAATATAGCACCCAGACATTGAACGACCTCCGTCTGTACACACACCTACTCAAAGTTTGCAATTCAATATAGCACACAGACATTGAACGACCTCCGTCTGTACACACACCTACACAAAGCTTGCAGTTCAGTATATCACCCAGACATTGAACGACCTCCGTCTGTACACACACCTACCCAAGCTTGCAGTTCAATATATCACCCAGACATTGAACGACCTCCGTCTGTACACACACCTACTCAAAGCTTGCAGTTCAATATAGCACCCAGACATTGAACGACCTCCGTCTGTGCACACACCTACTCAAAGCTTGCATTTCGATATAGCACCCAGACATTGAACGACCTCCGTCTGTGCACACACCTACACAAAGCTTGCAGTTCAATATATCACCCAGACATTGAACGACCTCCGTCTGTACACACACCTACTCAAAGCTTGTAGTTCAATATAGCACCCAGACATTGAACGACCTCCGTCTGTACACAAACTTACACAAAGTTTGCAATTCAATATAGCACCCAGACATTGAATGACCTCCGTCTGTACACACACCTACATAAAGTTTGCAATTCAATATAGCACCCAGACATTGAACGACCTCCGTCTGTACACACACCTACATAAAGTTTGCAATTCAATATAGCGCCCAGACATTGAACGACCTCCTTCTGTACACACACCTCCACAAAGCTTGCAACTCAATATAGCACCCAGACTTTGAACGACCTCCGTCTGTACACACACCTACACAAAGCTTGCAGTTCAATATAGCACCCAGACATTGAACGACCTCCGTCTGTGAACACAGATACTCAAAGCTTGCAGTTCAATATAGCACTCAGACATTGAACGACCTCCGTCTGTGCACACACCTACTCAAAGCTTGCAGTTCAATATATCACCAAGACATTGAACGACCTCCGTCTGTACACACACCTACACAAAGCTTGCAGTTCAATATAGCACACAGACATTGAACGACCTCCGTCTCTACACACACCTACACAAAGCTTGTAGTTCAATATAGCACCCAGACATTCAACGACCTCTGTCTGTACACACACTTACACAAAGTTTGCAATTTAATATAGTACCCAGACATTGAACGACATCCGTCTGTACACACACCTACACAAAAGTTTGCAATTCAATATAGCACCCAGACATTGAAAGACCTCCGTCTGTACACACACCTACACAAAGTTTGCAATTCAATATAGCACCCAGACATTGAACGACCTCCGTCTGTACACAAACTTACACAAAGTTTGCAATTCAATATAGCACCCAGACATTGAATGACCTCCGTCTGTACACACACCTACATAAAGTTTGCAATTCAATATAGCACCCAGACATTGAACGACCTCCGTCTGTACACACACCTACATAAAGTTTGCAATTCAATATAGCACCCAGACATTGAACGACCTCCGTCTGTACACACATCTCCACAAAGCTTGCAACTCAATATAGCACCCAGACTTTGAACGACCTCCGTCTGTACACACACCTGCACATAGCCTGCAGTTCAATATAGCACCCAGACATTGAACGACCTCCGTCTGTACACACACCTACATAAAGTTTGCAATTCAATATAGCACCCAGACATTGAAAGACCTCCGTCTGTACACACACCTACACAAAGCCTGCAGTTCAATATAGCACCCAGAAATTGAACGATCTCCGTCTGTACACACACCTACACAAAGCCTGCAGTTCAATATAGCACCCAGACATTGAACGACCTCCGTCTGTACACACACCTACTCAAAGCTTGCAGTTCAATATAGCACCCAGACATTGAACGACCTCCGTCTGTGCACACACCTACTCAAAGCTTGCAGTTCAATATAGCACCCAGACATTGAACGACCTCCGTCTGTGCACACACCTACTCAAAGCTTGTAGTTCAATATATCACCCAGACATTGAACGACCTCCGTCTGTACACACACCTACTCAAAGCTTGTAGTTCAATATAGCACCCAGACATTGAACGACCTCCGTCTGTGCACACACCTACTCAAAGCTTGCAGTTCAATATATCACCCAGACATTGAACGACCTCCGTCTGTACACACACCTACTCAAAGCTTGCAGTTCAATATAGCACCCAGACATTGAACGACCTCCGTCTGTGCACACAGATACTCAAAGCTTGCAGTTCAATATAGCACCCAGACATTGAACGACCTCCGTCTGCGCACACACCTACTCAAAGCTTGCAGTTCAATATATCACCCAGACATTGAACGACCTCCGTCTGTACACACACCTACACAAAGCTTGCAGTTCAATATAGCACACAGACATTGAACGACCTCCGTCTCTACACACACCTACACAAAGCTTGTAGTTCAATATAGCACCCAGACATTCAACGACCTCCGTCTGTACACACACTTACACAAAGTTTGCAATTTAATATAGCACCCAGACATTGAACGACATCCGTCTGTACACACACCTACACAAAGTTTGCAATTCAATATAGCACCCAGACATTGAACGACCTCCGTCTGAACACACCTACACAAAGTTTGCAATTCAATATAGCACCCAGACATTGAACGACCTCCGTCTGTACACAAACTTACACAAAGTTTGCAATTCAATATAGCACCCAGACATTGAATGACCTCCGTCTGTACACACACCTACATAAAGTTTGCAATTCAATATAGCACCCAGACATTGAACGACCTCCGTCTGTACACACACCTACATAAAGTTTGCAATTCAATATAGCACCCAGACATTCAACGACCTCCTTCTGTACACACATCTCCACAAAGCTTGCAACTCAATATAGCACCCAGACTTTGAACGACCTCCGTCTGTACACACACCTGCACAAAGCCTGCAGTTCAATGTAGCACCCAGACATTGAACGACCTCCGTCTGTACACACACCTACATAAAGTTTGCAATTCAATATAGCACCCAGACATTGAAAGACCTCCGTCTGTACACACACCTACACAAAGCCTGCAGTTCAATATAGCACCCAGACATTGAACGACCTCCGTCTGTACACACACCTACTCAAAGCTTGTAGTTCAATATAGCACCCAGACGTTGAACGACCTCCGTCTGTGCACACACCTACTCAAAGCTTGCAGTTCAATATAGCACCCAGACATTGAACGACCTCCGTCTGTACACACACCTACTCAAAGCTTGCAGTTCAATATAGCACCCAGACATTGAACGACCTCCGTCTGTACACACACCTACTCAAAGTTTGCAATTCAATATAGCACACAGACATTGAACGACCTCCGTCTGTACACACACCTACACAAAGCTTGCAGTTCAGTATATCACCCAGACATTGAACGACCTCCGTCTGTACACACACCTACACAAGCTTGCAGTTCAATATATCACCCAGACATTGAACGACCTCCGTCTGTACACACACCTACTCAAAGCTTGCAGTTCAATATAGCACCCAGACATTGAACGACCTCCGTCTGTGCACACACCTACTCAAAGCTTGCATTTCAATATAGCACCCAGACATTGAACGACCTCCGTCTGTGCACACACCTACACAAAGCTTGCAGTTCAATATATCACCCAGACATTGAACGACCTCCGTCTGTACACACACCTACTCAAAGCTTGTAGTTCAATATAGCACCCAGACATTGAACGACCTCCGTCTGTACACACACCTCACCTACTCATAGCTTGCAGTTCAATATAGCACCCAGACATTGAACGACCTCCGTCTCTACACACCTACACAAAGCTTGCAGTTCAATATAGCACCCAGACATTGAACGACCTCCGTCTGTACACACACCTACACACTTCTCATTCTCCAGCTAATTCCATTTCCTCCCATAAAAGAATCAATTATTGGAAAACGCACATTTTATGTTCTTGTTTTTTGCTGTTGTCATTTTTTTGCAAAAAAAAGTAGTTGCTCACAAAACGTGTTATCATTTATAAACCTTATGTAGCACATGAAGGCAGCATCAAGGTGTATGTCAGTGGCTTCATCCAGCTGAAGAGCAAAATCACCTCGTAGTTTTGAAACAGATGATCATTAGCATCGTCAACCATCTCATATATTCAACGTCTCAGTGTTATCTGACGGCAGTTGTTTGACAGCAGACTCTCCTATCATAACAGACACCATCTCATGTATTTGACGTCTCAGTGTTATCTGACGGCAGTTGTTTGACAGCAGACTCTCCTATCATAACAGACACCATCTCATGTATTTGACGTCTCAGTGTTATCTGACGGCAGTTGTTTGACAGCAGACTCTCCTATCATAACAGACACCATCTCATGTATTTGACGTCTCAGTGTTATCTGACGGCAGTTGTTTGACAGCAGACTCTCCTATCATAACAGACACCATCTCATGTATTTGACGTCTCAGTGTTATCTGACGGCAGTTGTTTGACAGCAGACTCTCCTATCATAACAGACACCATCTCATGTATTTGACGTCTCAGTGTTATCTGACGGCAGTTGTTTGACAGCAGACTCTCCTATCATAACAGACACCATCTCATGTATTTGACGTCTCAGTGTTATCTGATGGCAGTTGTTTGACAGCAGACTCTCCTATCATAACAGACACCATCTCATGTATTCAACGTCTCAGTGTTATCTGATGGCAGTTGTTTGACAGCAGACTCTCCTATCATAACAGAAACCATCTCATGTATTTGACGTCTCAGTGTTATCTGATGGCAGTTGTTTGACAGCAGACTCTCCTATCATAACAGACACCATCTCATGTATTTGACGTCTCAGTGTTATCTGATGGCAGTTGTTTGACAGCAGACTCTCCTATCATAACAGACACCATCTCATGTATTCAACGTCTCAGTGTTATCTGATGGCAGTTGTTTGACAGCAGACTCTCCTATCATAACAGACACCATCTCATGTATTTGACGTCTCAGTGTTATCTGACGGCAGTTGTTTGACAGCAGACTCTCCTATCATAACAGACACCATCTCATGTATTTGACGTCTCAGTGTTATCTGATGGCAGTTGTTTGACAGCAGACTCTCCTATCATAACAGACACCATCTCATGTATTTGACGTCTCAGTGTTATCTGACGGCAGTTGTTTGACAGCAGACTCTCCTATCATAACAGACACCATCTCATGTATTTGACGTCTCAGTGTTATCTGACGGCAGTTGTTTTACAGCAGACTCTCCTATCATAACAGACACCATCTCATGTATTTGACGTCTCAGTGTTATCTGACGGCAGTTGTTTGACAGCAGACTCTCCTACCATAACAGACACCATCTCATGTATTTGACGTCTCTGTGTTATCTGATGGCAGTTGTTTGACAACACAAGCCACCAGCTGTGGATCGCTGACACGTTCCAGCTCTGGTGTTGGGAGGCGCGCCTTAGCCTCCAAAGCTCTCAATATTATATTAGAGAGCTTAACATTGTGGTACAACAGTAGCGAAGGTGATGAATTGTACTGTGAGTAACTATTAGACAGCTTAACATTTTGGTACAACAGTAGCGAAGGTGATGAGTTGTACTGTGGGTAACTATTAGAGAGCTTAACATTGTGGTACAACAGTAGCGAAGGTGATGAGTTGTACTGTGAGTAACTATTAGACAGCTTAACATTTTGGTACAACAGTAGCGAAGGTGATGAGTTGTACTGCGGGTAACTATTAGAGAGCTTAACATTATGGTACAACAGCGGCGAAGTTGATGAGTTGTACTGTGGGTAGAGGTTTGTGGTGAAATATCACGTACGTCGGGCATGGCACTTTATGATGATGATAATGATATACGGGGAGCCACTATATAGCAGACGTTTGCGGAAAAACCTAGGCTCCGCGGAGCAGAGTTTGACGACCACTGTTTAAGTTATATTTTTTACTCTTCCGTCTCTATGTGTCTCCACCTCCAGTGTCTAACTCTATTCTCTATTTACCAGTCTGTTTAGTATATTCTTTTCTGTAATAGTTAACATCTACAACTTGGTTGTTACAGGAATTCTTGTAAACAAATGTTTCCGCAACTTCATATCTAACAATCCTTCTATAAACCTCACAATTACTTGCAGTTGTGTATTCTCATCTCCCATTGTCTGTTTCTTAAATGTCAGTTCTTTTAAAATGAATTGCCTATTACCATAATGTCATACATATTCATTTTGCTCTTGATTAATGTACCTCAATTTTATAAATATAATCGGTGCATTCCCTTCCTGTGTGTATCTAGTTTTGCAATTCTTGTTGAGTAGTTGTCCACCCTTCCTGTGTGTATCTAGTTTTGCAATTCTTGTTGAGTAATTGTCCACCATTCTTGTGTGTATCTAGTTTTGCAATTCTTGTTGAGTAGTTGTCCACCCTTCCTGTGTGTATCTAGTTTTGCAATTTTTGTTGAGTAATTGCCCACCCTTCCTGTGTGTATCTAGTTTTGCAATTCTTGTTGAGTAGTTGTCCACACTTCCTGTGTTTATCTAGTTTTGCAATTCTTGTTGAGTAGTTGTCCACACTTCCTGTGTTTATCTAGTTTTGCAATTCTTGTTGAGTAGTTGTCCACCATTCTTGTGTGTATCTAGTTTTGCAATTCTTGTTGAGTAGTTGTCCACCCTTCCTGTGTGTATCTAGTTTTGCAATTCTTGTTGAGTAGTTGTCCACCCTTCCTGTGTGTATCTAGTTTTGCAATTCTTGTTGAGTAATTGCCGACCCTTCCTGTGTGTATATCTAGTTTTGCAATTCTTGTTGAGTAGTTGTCCACACTTCCTGTGTTTATCTAGTTTTGCAATTCTTGTTGAGTAGTTGTCCACCCTTCCTGAGTGAACCGTTTGATTCTCCTTCTCAAACATTTGGAACTAGTCTGGAAAGCTATGTCCCATTTGTCACTTATCAATAAGCTCACTAAATGTGCCTACTTCTCCACCGCGCTAATCCACTGATTTAATTGTATCTGATCTCTTTTAAATTTAATAATATTTGAACATATTCCTAGACTATTCACTGATTGACTTAACTGACTAATATTTCATGTAAACTGTTTTATTACAACCGCGGTTGTCTCCATTATAGTTGTGACTTCCATTTTCTACCAAAATAAACCTATCTTGATGCCCTTATATATAATGCTCTACAAAAATATATGCTATTGTAACACCAAAAATTTGTTACAATCACTCGCCACTGGTTCAATGACAATTCTTATAAATTCACTAATAATCAAGAGACAAACACAATATGTAATTATAACTAGCTCAAAAGAAAAAAATATTCTTAATTTCACAATGTTCGATTAATACAAAACATTAACAAAATGGTCAATACTTAATATCATCAAAATTGTAGACACAAACAAATTAGATTTTATTTATTATTTAATATCACTCAAAAGACTACTATATGTACTTGATCTGAAACAAAAATAAAGTTAATAATAGTGGATACCGTTGCTGTGGATAGAGTTTGGTTTTATTACTCAACACAACACAACACAATGCTCTATCAACACAACACAACACAATGCTATAAGCAACACAATACAACACAATGCTCTATCAATACGACACAACACAATGCTCTATCGTCAATACGCTCTATCATCAATACAATAAATTTCAATTGACAATTCCCACATTTGCGTCAATATATGATACTCAAAAATATTCCAAATGAATGCCTAGTTCTTCGAGAAAACTTGAGTCGATTTACACACTTTACGTGCATGCTTGGCCGCTATCATATATAAGTTCACTATTGATTCGGCATTGCTGTTCGAAGTCATTCATTTCTGTGTTCCCAGGTCATAGTATTTCTTACGCACGAATTCGCAAAGTTTACTGGTTTAACTGGGCTGGCGTGTCCGTTATCATAAGGAAAATCAGTTGTCGTCGGTCTTTGAATGGCAGGATCTGTCAAACAGTCTGACCGTAACATTTGGCATCACAGGTAGGGCGACGTGGTCTTAAAAGAAGCCTAGTGTACTAGACACACCATCTGGCTGAACTTGTTTTCAACACACCGCGCTGGATGACAACTTGTCTTTGTCACTTCATTTCTCATCATCATCATTGAGTGCTATCTCCGCATCGAAGGTTGGCTATCACAGAGCGCCATGCCAAACTGATTTCTCTGAACCGCACACGACCACCAGGGTCCGGACGTAGTAAGGAGTCCCTTCCCCCCCCCCCCCCCCAATGCATCAGAAGTGACTAACTTCTTCCTGTGCTCACTGGTTCTACTGTTCACAATAATTGATCTACGGGGTTCAGCTATACTTCGGTCAGTTAGAAACATGAGGTCGTGTCTCCCTACACTTTTTGGTTTCACGGGAATTTTGTTAAACAGTTCACAACCGTTGTCTCCTTAATTTGCGTCTATCAAGGTGTTGGCTCCCAACCGATGGCTTCCGGGTTCACTCAGCCTTTAATGGGTACCGATTTTTTTTTTCTGGGAAAGTAAAGCGGCATGGACGTAATATCGATCACATTACTTCAAAATAATGTGCCGAAGGTCTGTAAACTTTATGGTCACTAACACCATATTCCCTATACGCCACTTGGCGTGAAGGGGCACTTTACTTTTTTGTTTTTACTAGGTGTTGGCATCCTTGATCCATTTCAATCTCGACTAGTCAAGTCTCTACCTAATGTCTGTCCAGTTCAGACAGTGCAATCTCCCTCTCCTTTACACCATGTAATCTAGATTCTATCTACAGCTCCACTCTGTTACACTGTTGTTCATCTTTCTTTTCACACATGCATCTTTCCTGGTAAAATGGTTTTGCAATATTGGAGAATGGATTCAGTGACCCCCGCATTTGACCATAATTTCTTTGTCATATTCAGTTATTAGTGTAAACAATTAAACATTAACGATAAACCCGCTCTTCCATTTCATCAAAGTGATTACATCTAACTGAGTGTCATAGTCTTAAGTGTTCTGTCTTATCGCATTAACCAATTATACTTTTTACTTTGACATTTTGCAGCAAGTTTAAATCAATAACCGATTATAGTTTTTAATTTTAGATTTCTTTACAAATGTACGTCATATTGAATCAAGTGCTGGGTTTGAGAAAATAGTTAAGAGTAAGGATTTCTGACATTACATGGAAACACACACAAGTAAGAGAGAAGCAAAGACATATATAAAGGTAAAGGTAAATTACGAGACTTGAATCGGTGTCTTAGCACCTGGGTTTTTACTCATATGTGCTCGGCCGTCTATCGAGAAGTGTTCGGAGACTTCTGGATAGTGTCGCTTCAAGCATCGAAACTCACGATGCGAGGCGGCATTCCTTACCTTCCCAGAGTACTACCCTGGTACCCATTTTTGGGAAGATATATGTTTACAGCACTCGGGAAAAAATGACAAATAATCAACAACAGAAAAAAATATGGACCAAAGCAGGATCGAACCCGCACTCAGTGGCACAGCGCCTTGCCACGAAAAGCCAAACGCTAGGGAACACTGCCACTCAGCTAACTAGATATCGCCTCGGAAGTTTCCCTCTATAATAATATTCATTTATTATTATTTGTACCTATTTTTGCCAGTGGCTGGTCGACTGCGGGGGTTTTTTTTTTTCCAACCACGAATACAACTCTCACTGCTTCCAGCGGGAATCGAACACGGGTTGTCCGAACGTCGGTAGTCCAGACGGGTGGTTTTCCCAACTAGGCTACCGAGGCCCCCAAAGACATATGATGACTGTTCAGACAGATCTAGGAAAAGACTAGGCAAAAGCAACATACACACAGCGAGAGAGAGAGAGAGAGAGAGAGAGAGAGAGAGAGAGAAAGAGAGCAGCAGCAGCAATGACAAGCGAAAGTAAAACTCTTTATAATGTACAGAAGATGCTAACAAACACTTTTACATACAGTGGAGCACCTGTTAAGAACAATTTTGGAATCATATTAACATGAAATAAAGAAATAAAAATCACGATGGGCTGAGAACTTTAAGGACAGAAATCCTTAATTGTCCAATACCAAAGCATTTAATTGATTTTACATCAAACACACCAGCCAGTTAGATATAAATTGTGACGACATCAGCCTTAATGAAGCAGAGACATACATAAAGGTAAAGGTAAAGTACGAGACTTGAATCGGTAAGACTCATGCAACAAGGCTGCATGTGAAGATGATATAACATTAGAGATGATAAAAGCAATGGAAAGCCACAACTTAAAACTTCCGCAGAAAATGTTTAAGGCAATATGGAAAGTAAATAAAGTGCTTACACAGGCATCATAAGGTACCGAGCCTGCAGGCCTAGGTGATCATGTCTCTTCACAACTTTCGATTTCGACAGTTATTTATCATTTCTGTTGTTGACCTTCTCTTAAGCTCTCTGATATCTTTTCACTTTGCTTCCCTCAATTTCATCGTCCCTCGATTTTTCCAGTCGTTACAATATATTTCAGCTGTTCCCTTCTCATTACGTGGCCAAAAAAAATGATGACTGTTTCTTAACAACTAATATTGGTATTAGCTCTCTTCTTGCTTTGGCCTCTTTAAAGAACGTTTTCATTACTCTTCTTAGCTGTCTATAGTATTCTCAACATTCTTCTGCAAAACCACATTTCTACTGCCTGCAGTGATTTTCTTGTCTATTGTCCTATTGTCAGCTTACACGGTGGAAAAGGTATGTGTCAACATTCCAAACAAATGAGCAATCTCAAGGATTGCCACAACTGTTGAGGCGTACCTCTCAAATATTCTGTAAGATCATAATGAACAGAATGAAAGATGCAGTAGATACAGTTATACGTGAAGAACAAACAGAATTTCAGAAAGGAGACAAGTGTCTTATTATGTTTTCACCCTAAGAATTATACCAGAAGAACATATAGAAAAGCAGAAACCACTTATTCCGAATGTTATTGATTTCAAAAAGGCTTTTGATAGCGTACATAGGGACTCGTTGTGGAACATACTCAGAATATATGGAATCTGGATCCTTCCAGCGTCGCTAGACGGGCTCGTCGTGTTTTTCGTCACTATCTCTATTCTTGGCCAGATGTTTATATTATCTAATGGCACTGTGTCTATCAACTTTGCTTCTCTTATAAGTGTTTTTCTTAATATCTCTCTTGGCCTTACTTTTTTTCTGTATCCTGATGTTTCCAATAGAAGAGCATGTTTTAGAATTCTCTTGTTGTCTCTTCTTAAAACGTGTGTGGCACATATGTCCATCTTCTCTTTCAAATCGTTGTTTGCATGGCCATTTTTCTTATCTCTACATTAGTCTTGAATTCATTCCATTGTACAGAGTATTCATCGTGAGCATTTTTCATAAAAAGCGTTTAGTTTTCTGTTCAATCTCTGTTGTTGTTTTCCAGCTTTCACATGCGCAGGTAGAGGCTAATATGTTTGAGTTGAATTTTCTCAATTTAGTATTCTTGATTAGTATTTTTGTGGGCAATTAGAGTGAGGTCATCTCAATATTAACATCATCAAAGATCTTTACGGCGGCTTCACACAGTTGCAGTTTCACACAGCTGCAGTTTCACACAGCTGCAGTTTCACACAGCTGCAGTTTCACACAGCTGCAGTTTCACACAGCTGCAGTTTCACACAGCTGCAGTTTCACACAGCTGCAGTTTCATACAGCTGCAGATTTAAGTGAATGGTTCCAGTTTAATGCCAGAGTGAAACAAGGATGTATTTTATCTCCCTTGTTATCTGGCATTCCCATAGACTTCATAATGCAGAAATGCAGTACAGATAACAATGGCATTGGGTGGACACTTGGATTTCACTTGGAGGACCTTGATTTATTTGGACATACCCTTATCAATAGCAATGTGAACAGGATGCAGGAAAAACAAATTCCATGTTATCAATGGCTAGAAAAATAGCACTCGAGATCAGCTAAGAAAAAGACAAAAGTAATCAAAATCAAATTCGCACAGAAGTACAGATATACCTGGAAGGAAAAGCAGTGGAAGAAGTAGATTACTTTGTACATCTTGGAAGCTGCATAGATTAAGGAGACACAAAGAAAGAAAATAGAATCATAACAGTGAAGGCAGCAATGACTTTCAGAAACCTCGAAAAAATATTGAATTCAAAATTCATCATCTTCAAGTACCGGGCCTGCTGGCGTAGGTTATCATGTCTCCACAATTTTCGATCTCGACAGTTATTTATCATTTCTGTTGTTGATCTTCTGCCAAGCCATTCTCTTAAGCTGTCTAGTATTTTCTCTTTTTGCTTTCCTCTGCCTCTTCGTCCCTCAATTTTCCCAGTTGTCCCAATATATTCCAGCTGTTCTCTTCTCATTACATGGCCAAAAAATGATGATTGTTTCTTCCTAATATTGGAAATTTGCTCTCTTTTTGCTTTGGTCTCTTTCAGAACGTTTTCATTACTCTTCTTAGCTGTTTATGGTGTTCTCAACATTCTTTTCTAAAACCACATTTCTACAGACTCCGGTGATTTTTTTTGTTTATTATCCTATTGTCCATGATTCACATCATTCAAAATGACTAAGCACAAAAACAAAGCTCGGGATTTTTGTTCTAAATTAAATGTATTTCCCACCCTTACTTGTGCATGCGAAGGTTGAAATACAACTAAAGGAAGAGACAATAAACTGGATGCGTATGAAAACAATTGCATTAGGAAAATACTTGGTATATCATGGAAGGAATTTCAGACCAGTGCAGAAATAAGAGAAATGACAAAACGTCCTAAAATATGAACTGTAATCCAGAGAAGAAGTTTGTCATGTTGGCCATGTGATGAGACGACAACAAGAACATTTCAAAGCAGGCCCTCAAATTGGAACCAGAGGGTAAAATAAATAGAGGCCGGTATTGGGAAACACTAAAAAGAACACTGATGCGAGAGGCAATAACAGCAGGTATCATCTCCATCGCCGAGATTGAGCAACTCGCCAGAACAAAATCGCGTGGTGAGATACAAGCGGTTCCTGCCACGGTCTGGTGCTTGAGAACGTCACCAGACTCGAGGAATGTAGTATTTCTGCCCTATGTGCCATTTTCCGCTCGGAAGGAGAATCGATGGAAGGATAAATTAGATAGATAACATAGACAGACAGACAGACGAACGGATGGATGGATTAGATTGATAGATAAAATAGACAGACAGGCAGACGAACAGATGGATGGATTAGATTGATAGATAAAATAGACAGACAGACAGACGAACGGATGGATGGATTAGATTGATAGATAAAATAGACAGACAGACAGACGAACGGATGGATGGATTAGATTGATAGATAAAATAGACAGACAGACAGACAAACAGATGGATGGATTAGATTGATAGATAAAATAGACAGACAGACAGACGAACAGATGGATGGATTAGATTGATAGATAAAATAGACAGACAGGCAGACGAACAGATGGATGGATTAGATTGATAGATAAAATAGACAGACAGACATACAAACAGATGGATGGATTAGATTGATAGATAAAATAGACAGACAGACAGACAAACAGATGGATGGATTAGATTGATAGATAAAATAGACAGACAGACAGACAAACAGATGGATGGATTAGATTGATAGATAAAATAGACAGACAGGCAGACAAACAGATGGATGGATTAGATTGATAGATAAAATAGACAGACAGGCAGACGAACAGATGGATGGATTAGATTGATAGATAAAATAGACAGACAGGCAGACGAACAGATGGATGGATTAGATTGATAGATAAAATAGACAGACAGACATACAAACAGATGGATGGATTAGATTGATAGACAAAAAGACAAACAGATAGATACGTCATATGCATTTATAATTATTATTTTTACAATTTATAACAAGTGGAATCCATAAACCAATAACGTTTTAATTGGACAAAAAAGAGACTTATTTATCGAAGTAAACAATTCTTAACGTGGCCCCACCTTCTTGTTACCATCGACGTCAAACAATTTATAATAACGATGCTTGTTATAACTACCTGCAAATACCTACAATTTTTTTAACTTCTTTTTCTTCTTCTTAGAGGTTTACCCGTTAATTGGGTTCATTGTTACCAAAACTGACCAATTTACTGTACTATTTTTATGTTTGTTAACATCGCAGACCGGAGCACTATATTTTGTATGTTTGTTAACATCACATACAACAGTTCTATATCTTGTATGTTTGTTATCTTTTACTCCCTAATCCACAATTTTTACGAGATAACCACTAAATTTTGTTTGTGTAATCCCTAACCACTGTTGTATATTTTGTTAATGACTTTTGGTGATCTTACATTGTATGCAGATGCAGTGCCGAAAGTTAGAGAAGTTGTAAGACGCACACAGGGCACACAGACCGATGAAGACGACCGGTAGGAAAATATGTATAATATTTTAGAAACAGAAAAATAGTTACTTTTAGACAAATTTCTGAGAAAAGTTGAATCCAGCTACACCACAAATATAATAAATGGAGAAAAATTTCATTTATTGTCACTGAGTACAACATTTGAACTTAAACAATGACTAAACTGCATTGTTGACATCATGCTACTAAGGCAAGCTATGGGCTGACTTCGAAGGAGACAGACTATAAATCATATCAAGGTAATGAGATGCATAAAAATTGATGCAAACAAACAAAATAAAGAGAAAGTTAAAAACCACACTCGTATAAAAATTATGCGGACATTTTCAGTAAAAAAAAAAATGATATTCAGCATGAGAGAACGATATGGCTTGCATGATATCCAGCATGAGAGAACGATATGGCTTGCATGATATCCAGCATAAGAGAACGATATGGCTTGCATGATATCCAGCATGAGAGAACGATATGGCTTGCATGGTATCCAGCATGAGAGAACGATATGGCTTGCATGATATCCAGCATGAGAGAACGATATGGCTTGCATGATATCCAGCATGAGAGAACGATATGGCTTGCATGATATCCAGCATGAGAGAACGATATGGCTTGCATGATATCCAGCATGAGAGAACGATATGGCTTGCATGATATCCAGCATGAGATAATGATATGGCTTGCATGATATCCAGCATGAGAGAATGATATGGCTTGCATGATATCCAGCATGAGAGAACGATATGGCTTGCATGATATCCAGCATGAGAGAATGATATGGCTTGCATGATATCCAGCATGAGAGAATGATATGGCTTGCATGATATCCAGCATGAGAGAACGATATGGCTTGCATGATATCCAGCATGAGAGAACGATATGGCTTGCATGATATCCAGCATGAGATAATGATATAGCTTGCATGATATCCAGCATGAGAGAATGATATGGCTTGCTTGATATCCAGCATGAGAGAACGATATGGCTTGTATGATACCCAGTATGAGAGAACGATATGGCTTGCATGATATCCAGCATGTGAAAACGATATGGCTTGCATGATATCCAGCATGAGAGAACGATATGGCTTGCATGATATCCAGCATGAGAGAACGATATGGCTTGCATGATATCCAGCATGAGAGAACGATATGGCTTGCATGATATCCAGCATGAGAGAACGATATGGCTTGCATGATATCCAGCAAGAGAGAACGATATGGCTTGCATGATATCCAGCACGAGAGAATGATATGGCTTGCATGATATCCAGCATGAGAGAATGATATGGCTTGCATGATATCCAGCATGAGAGAACGATATGGCTTGCATGATATCCAGCATGAGAGAACGATATGGCTTGCATGATATCCAGCATGAGATAATGATATGGCTTGCATGATATCCAGCATGAGAGAATGATTTGGCTTGCATGATATCCAGCATGAGAGAACGATATGGCTTGTATGATATCCAGCATGAGAGAACGATATGGCTTGCATGATATCCAGCATGTGAGAACGATATGGCTTGCATGATATCCAGCATGAGAGAACGATATGGCTTGCATGATATCCAGCATGAAAGAACGATATGGCTTGAATAATTAAGTTATTTGCGGGTCATCATCATTGCACTCCGAACATGTCCATAGGTGCTCAGATCCCCTCCTCAGCAATTCCCTCAGTGTCCAGCGACTGACGACTCCAGGTCTATGTTATTTGATAAGTCTTCTTACACGGCCACTAAGTTTCTCATTTCTGGCTGTGCCCATCTTAACTCCCATTTGCATCATCCGAAGAAGTGACGTGGATCTGTGTTTGTCGAAGTCCTGTTCTCTTCCCACATCTCGGAGGGCATTGATGATGTCCGCCCGATCCATTGGTTGACCGTCCTCAACGACAGCGCAGCTAACCAACCTGTCCGCTCTTTCATTTCCCCGTACTCCCGCATGTCCAGGGACATAGACATAGGTGACCTTACGTATTTTGGATCTCTGCAACGACTCTACCCATTGCATGCGTACAGAGCCCGCCTCCACTTTTTTTTATCATGCTCATCGAATCACTCAGTATACATGCGTGGATGTAGTCTTGTGACTCTAACCATTTGAACGCCTTGGTCACTGCCATCACCTCCATTGTCATGCTACTCGTAGTCATGACGTATGCACCACTGTCTTCTTTGACTATTCTGACCTGCCGAGCGTGCTGTAAATGCCCATGCACTTCTTTGGTGTCGTCTTACAGATACTTCTGTATAGATGACTGCATCTTTCTCATCGGTGTTATCGCAGATGAGACCGTTGACCTCAGCATTAACCACGACCGGGTTCTGTTCCCTACTTTTCCTGTCGAGTGTGACAATACACTAGAAAGTAATCATGAATGATATCCAGCACGAGAGAATGATATGGTTTGCATGATATCCAGCACGAGAGAACGATATGGTTTGCATGATATCCAGCATGAGAGAATAAGATGGCTTGAATGATATCCAGCATGAGAGAATAAGATGGCTTGAATGATATCCAGCATGAGAGAATAAAATGGCTTGAATGATATCCAGCATGAGAGAATAATATGGCTTGCATGATATCCAGCATGAGAGAATAAGATGGCTTGCATGATATCCAGCATGAGAGAATAAGATGGCTTGACATCTGACTAGAATCTGACCCAACCAAACTTTAGAATGAAGATATTCATTCATCGTCCATGCAGAGAAATGCTGCATATCTTGTTCCTTATTAACCCTAGAGCTTGAGCGTTGTGTAACAGTTCCACCGTTGGTTATTTTCCGTCTTACGTCATCAAATCACCCAATATCTTTTCCCTTTGCCTGTCTCTATCACTCCGATCTTTTATTTTACCTGTTGTGATCACTTTAGTAATCGAGAAAATATGATGATCATATGTTGGACATGCGATGAGAAGCGATAATAACCGAATAGCAAAGCAAGTCCTCATGTGGGAAACAACAGGTAAGAGGAAAAAGGCCGACCCAGAGAGACACTGAGAAGAACATTGATCAGAGAGGCAGGAGCAGCAGGAATCGGCTCCCTCAATGATATAGAATTGCTTGCACAGAACAGAGACAAATTGTGATATTTGATAAAAGATCTTTACAAGGATTAAAAACTGCTAGAATAAAAATTTAGATAAGAGAAGGAGTATCTGGGTCTATGCCCTATGGGCCGGCTACGGATCGAAAGGTTAATAGATAGATAGATCACTTCAATGCCAAAATCTTGTAGTGCCCATCTCATCTCTATGTGTATGTTGTCAGGTCTCCAGCTTTTCCCTTTTCCATTGTTTGAATAGTTTTTTCCACTTCCGATATTAAGATTGTATGGCGTGAAGTATATTTTATAGTTAGTTTCTTTTCCCAGTCGTCACAAAATAATTCTGTTATATATTCCTGCCATCTATTGTTATATCTATGTAGTCTTTTAGCGTTTTTCCTTGTTTGCTTTTAATACATCCACTTTCTGTGGCTTTTTAAAAATGTTACTAGTCACTCTCTTTATTTCTGTATGCCTCCCTCTTAAATCTTGTTTATTTTCTACAGCTTAGATTTCTAGAAATATTTGGCTGAGGCAGTCTTCTTTTGTTTTTTTTTTTTGCACATTTGGCTATTTGATTATCTATTTTGCTGTATTGGGGAGTGTTCTTCCCTTATCTTCTTACTTCCATTTTTTTCCAAGATGTCGCCAGTTATCAATTTTTTTTTCTTTTCCTTATTGGGTAAGATGTCTCAAGTTTCTTGTATGCTGTTCTTTATGAATTGCCGCCAATATGTCTTCCATACTGTTAAAGAATTTGCCAATGTCCAAAATAAAGATAACTAATTGCGTTGTATCTGTCATATTAATTGACTTATATAAGGCGACGAAGAATGCTGCGAATTCTGACGGACACTCTTTAAAACATTTGTGAACATTTTTCCCCATGTCATCTATGCATATTCTAACAGTCCGGTGAGATCAACTTACTTGGTGAAATAAATAGCTCTTATCAGGACAAAGTACTTTAGCCGCTGCTTCAATACACTCACAAATTATCCATTGGAAAATGGTTTCAAACTCTTCACAATTTGTTCAATAATATTATAGCTCACACAAAACAACATTCTCTAAACATTTACTTACATTGTAAAATGCAATCTCTTGACGTTCTAGTGACTTCTTTAAATGTGCAGTATTGTCTTAACTTGTCCTTCCAGTTGAACTGTAATTTTATTGTTTGAATTGGAAGTGAAATCTCAGGTTGTATTCTTTAACAGACACTTTTTCATGACATATTAAATACACGAGATTATCGCGAAACAAAGTAAAGAAATAAAACGAAAAAATAGCAGTAAAAAATATTCCGATAAGAATTGGGGCAAGGAGAAATCCCTGACTCGACAGTTCATCTTAAAGGGCTGGGGAGATCTACCGTCGAATTGGATGGTGGCAGACAATGTTGGGAAATGAAATCTTGAGTAATGTAGGAGAGCAGCCAACATTTCCCAGCGCCCTGTTTATTGGATGGTGGCATACAATGTTGGGAAATGAAATCTTGAGTAATGTAGGAGAGCAGCCAACATTTCCCAGCGCCCTGTTTATTGGATGGTGGCATACAATGTTGGGAAATGAAATCTTGAGTAATGTAGGAGAGCAGCCAACATTTTCCAGCGCCCTTTATAGACCTACTCTATTCATGGAGTCAAAAGCCTTTGTGAGATCAACAAAGGCTAAAATAGAGGTCATCTTTGTTCATTGCATTTTACCTCCAGTTTGCGGAGAATGAAAATTATATCGGTGGTTGACCGTCCAGCTCTAAACTCACACTGGGACTTAGGAGGATACATTCCACCAGTTGATATAGGCGCTTTCAAACAATTCTTGCGAATGCTTTTCCAGTTATACTCATGAGGGATATACCCCTATAGTTGTTACAGTTGCCATTGTCCCCTTGATTTTTGTATAACGTTACAATCTTGGCATCTTTCATGTCCTGGGGTATATCTACACTACCCCATCATTGGACACGGAGTTTGTAGAGGTGGGGCAGGAGTATTTCCAGATTTTCCTTCAGTTCTTCAGCTGGGATGTTGTCATTGCCAGAGGCTTTTCCACTCTAGGTCACGGATGACATCATAATGTTCTTTGTTTAAACCCTTCTCCGTGGGCTCATTGTCCAGTCCAGTCAGCACTGAATATTTTGGGACTAGCTGGTAAAGGAGTGGCATTGCTGACTTCTGAATACAGACTTGAGTAATGTTCAACCCATCTTTCCAGCTGTTTAGTTTTGTCTCTAATAGGCTCACCGTTTGCGTCTTTCAAGCAGCTTTCTGGATTGAGTTACTGAGTTATTTGTACATCAATCATGTCATCATCATTGCACTTCGAACATGTCCACAGGTGCTCAGATCCCCTTCTCAGCAAGTCCTGTAGTGTCCAGCGACTGACGACTCCAGTTCTGTGTTAGTTGATAAATCTTCTTACACGTCTACTAAGTTTCTCGTTTCTGGCTGTGCCCGTCTTAACTTCCATCCCTTTCAGCCAAAGGAGTGACTTTTGACTCATGGTTGTCGAAGTCTTGTGCCCTTCTCACATCTCGAAGGGTATTGATGACGTCCGTCCGATCCATTGGTTGACCGTCTTCAACGACAGCACAGCTAGCCTACCTGTTTGTTCTTTCATTTCCCTGTGCTCCCGCATGTCCAGAGATGTAGACAAGGTGACTAAGTATTTTTGACTTCTGCAATGACTTTACTCATTGCCTGCGTACAGAACCCATCTCCATTTTTCTTATCATGCTCATCGAGTCACTTAGTATGCAGGCGTGGGTGTAGTCTTGTGACTCTAACCAGATGAATGCCCTGGTCACTGTCATCACCTCATCATCAGGCTACTCGTGAACCACTGTCTTCCTTGACTATTCTGCCTGCCGAACGTGCTGTAAATGCCTATGCACTCCTTTGGTGTCGTATTACGGATCCGTCTGTATAAATGACTGCATCTTCTTTATCGGTGGCCAGATGAAACCGTTGACCTCCGCATTGACCACGACTGAATTCTGTTGCCTACATTTCCTGTCGTGTGTGACACGAGAATGTGCCTCTGAATGACATAGGCACCGATATCCACTCCTCCACTCCAGTGTTCATATTGGTAAGCCCACATACCTGTTTGATGACATCGTCTGCTCGGCCCACCCATGATTTGTCTCTTTTTAGGCTGACACCCATCCATGTGTTGAGCACGTGGTGCAATGGATGCTCTTTATCTGCGCTTATCTTCAGGTATGCTCCAGATCCTGATCCTGTCATCCATGGTTGGAAAGTCAAGCAGATACCTTATTACTACACAGGGAATGCTCTTCGTACACCCCAAGATAATGCGCATAGCATCATTCTGTATCTTCTCCAGCCTGTCAATTTGGGTCGTACTGACAGTAAGAATTGCTAGGGCATACTAGATTGGTCCAAGAAAGGACCAAACCCTGGAACAGAAGGATAAGTAACCTCTGCTTGATTTTGGCAGGTGCCATGACTTTCAATGCGGATAATCGTTTGCAGGATTTTGTTATCACATAGTCGACTTGGTCCATAAAACACAGGCTACAATTAAACTTACGTCATCAACCTGTCCCTGGTCACCTCATTAGCTCCCATTCGTACCATCAGTGTTTAGGCTTGATGGCCATGAATTATGGCCAGATCTAATGCGTGCATTTAGATAGCCCAACACGTAAAGTTGTGCGGCTTTAGGGATTGAATCCAAGGTAACTTAGAGCATCTCGTAAAATATGTCTTTATCTTCTGTGGTTGCTGCCATTGTTGGTGCATAGACGATGATAATATTGATTGGTCCAGCTTTTGAATGTACTTTCAGTGTTATTATGCGTTATAATGTACTATTTGGGGTGTTCTTTTAGAATGCTGAGTTATTATGCACAGCAAAACCCACTCCGTGTAAGCGAGACTACTCAGGCTTTAGCCCCTGCCAGAAAAAGGTGTAATCTTTTCCCCTGACTGAACCCCATCTGCAAGCCTTGTTTCCTGAAGGGCTGCATTATCAACAGCTTCTTGTCATGAAGGATGTTTTACTTAAGCTTTCTACATTCCTGAAGTTTGTGTTATTTAATCCAGAGCACATGGAAAGTTAGGACCAAATATGAGAGATGGTGTTTTCCTTCTGCTGTGTCCTAGCGAGGATGGAACTGATATTTCTGTTTGTTTGTTATGACTGGGCTAATAATATAGAGATTGTGCTTTGCTCAAAACACACTACCCTCCCCCTCCCCCCCCCCCTTTCTCGGCTGATCTTTGAAGTGCTCCGATGGAGGGACAAGGTCCTTACATTCGGAAGCAAAGTTGAGTTGCAGGTGATGCCAGAAGATGGATAATACACCACCGACTGCCTTGGGGTCCCTCACTCCAGATTTTCTGTTTGGGTTTACTCCCATAGCCTTCGAACTTTCCTGAGTCTTCTCACAAGGCAGTGAGCGAACTGGGCAAGAGAGCCGCTGTCGAAAATAGGTATTCGCCTGTGCAACAGTGAAAACAATAACCTTGAACAGATATGTCTATCCCGATTGAAAAGAAGAGAAATACCCATTTAGCAACAAGAATATCACCGCCCACCAGCCTATAAGAAGTTTCACATCCACAACAGGTATGAACAGGACGCTAAATCCAAGCAGCTCACGTATAACCGGCGTATTTCGAAACAACACACGCTGTAACGGAAAACACTGTCCACATGCGGACGCCATCTTGAACTGGGTTGAAGATTGAAGCCATACAAAAAGGATAGTAGATTGAAGCCTTCCAAAACTTACAGATTTAATCATTTAAAAAAAGAAGGATTGAAGACTGACACCCCCCCCCCCGCCCCCACCCCAACAAAAAGAACTGGAGACTGACTAACTTCTTCCTGCGTAAATTGAAGAGATTTAGAGACAAGAGAAAGGCAGATGAAGAGTAAAGAAGAGATTTAGAGACAAGTTAAAGGCAGATGAAGAGTAAAGAAGAGATTTAGAGACAAGTTAAAGGCAGATGAAGAGTAAAGAAGAGATTTAGAGACAAGTTAAAGGCAGATAAAGAGAAATGCTGCAGACAGAAATAACCGAAGTCCTCGGGATATGAAGAGTAAAGAAGAGATGACGATTAAAACAAATAATTTACAAAGTTAAATGAAGACTAGAAGATTCTTCCTCTTCTAGCTTTCAGTTCCATGTGGAGCGTAGGTCTTCTCTCTCTCTCTCTCTCTCTCTCTCTCTCTCTCCCTCTCCCTCTCTGCGATCAAGACTCAATCAGAGTAGGATTCCAGACTCTCTCATGAAGTCAGCTGTCTGTTTAAGTGAATCGATAGCCCCATGTAGTTTTTCTTCCAGGGAGGTGGGCGTGGACCACATTGCTCTTCTCGGGTCTGTGTATTGGGGGCAATCCTGTAGAACATGTTTTGTAGTCATTTTGTCCAGTGTACAGTGGCATAGGCTGGTTGTACCTATTTTGAATTTGGTGAACATGTGATTTCTCATTCTGTTGTGGCCAGTGCGTAGGCGAAGTATGATGACTTGATCCCTCCTTGATAGTTGATGGTAACCGTCCCTCTCGTTATGCTTTGGGTGTTCTCGTTTCCATTTTTCATGGAAATGATCCTTGAGGATGGATTTGGCTTCATCATAACTGAGCGGATGGTTCTCTTGAATTAATCTCCCTCCCTCTTTAGCTAATTTGCCTGCACGTTCGTTCCCGTGTATATCACAGTGTGATGGTATCCACTGAACGATTACTCTCTGGTAGTTATTGCATAGTCGGTCCAGGGCTGTTCTCAAGTCATCTAGTTCATTGTTCTTGGGGCTTTTTAGAGCTGATAATACTGACAGTGCATCAGTCAGAATCACCAATTTATTGTGCATGTTATTTGTGTGTTGAGTAGCCAGTGTTGCAGCATCTCTGATGGCCTCAGTTTCTGCTTTAAAGTTGTTTGAGAATTTTCTAGTAGCTATTGACTTGCAAAATGTGACTGGGGGGCATGGCCTTGGAGAGACGAATGACAGAGGGGATAGATTGGTAGATTGGGCAAAGACACATGAAATGATTATAGGTAACACCTGGTTCAAACAACACCCTAGGCGACTATGGACATGGCAAAGCCCAGACAAAAAAGTACACAGTCAAATTGATTTTATACTGGTACAGAGAAGATTCAGGAATGGGCTAACATCGGTTAAAACAAGGCCAGGAGCAGATTGCAATAGTGACCATGTACCAGTAGTTGGAAAGATAAGAATAAAACTGCAGAAGGCACAGAAATCACCAAGAAATATAAAATTAGAACTAGATATGCTAAGAGTAGATAAACAGATGAGTGACAAGTACAGCACGATAGTACAAAATAGATATAATGCTATTGAGAAAGTACAGGACATCCAGGAACAGTGGGAAATACTCAAACAATCGATTCAACAAACATCAAAAGAAGTAATACCAGTGACTAAAAGAATCAACAAAAAGAAATGGATGACAGAAGAAATATTACAACTAATGGACGAAAGAAGAAAACATAAGAAAGAAGAACGGGCTTACAAAATATTGCACAAAGAGATCCAAAACAATTGCAGTGAAGCAAAGGAAGGATGGTTAAAACAGAAATGTGAAGAAATGGAAAAACAACAAAATAAAGCCCCCAAATTTATGCACAATCAGTTAAATGAATTAACAGGAAGAAAATAAGTCAAAATTTCAGGATGTGTGAAATCAAAGGAAGGAAACATAATAATGGGACAGGAGAAGACAATGGAAAGATGGACAGAATATATCAGTCAACTCTATGATGATGAAAGACCAGAATTAAACAATTCAAATGAAGACACAGGACCACCAATAATGCAGTGTGAAGTGGAGGACGCAATTCAACACATGAAAAGAGGCAAAGCCCCAGGTCCTGACAATATAACAATCGAAGAGATAAATGCATTAGGAGAGCTGAGAGTACAAGTCATAAAAAAATTACTCAATGACATATTTAACACTGGACACCTACCCGAAGATCTACTAAAATCTATCTTTGTAGCCATACCGAAGAAGTCAGGCGCCACTGATTGTGAAGACCATCGCACTATTAGTCTCATGAGCCATATGACTAAAATATTACTAAGAATAATTATGAGACGCGTAAGGGACAAAATAAAACCAGAAATAAGTGAGGAACAATGTGGAATTGTGGAAGGAAAAGGCACCAATAATGCAATACACATCTTAAGAACATTGATAGAAAGATCTATAGAGGTAAAGAAAGATCTATATATATATGCTTTATAGCTACACAAAAGCATTTGAAAAGTAAAGCATGTGGAAATAATCAATATGCTGGAGAAATTAAACATTGATGGTAAGGATCTGCGAATCATAAAAAATATGTACTGGCAATAGATAGCAGCTATACGAATTAACAACCAAACAGGACAATTCAAATATATAAAGCAAGGAGTCAGACATGACTGTGTTCTGTCACCGGATTTGTTTTCACTTTACAGTGAATATATTATGAGATCAATAGTAGACAAAAAAGGAATTGAAGTCAACGGTCACAACATAAATAATTTGCAATATGCGGTTGACACAGTCTTAATAGCAGAGACAGAGAATGGACAACAAGAAATGATAGACATAGTAGTAAAAGAAAGCAACAAGAAAGGTCTCAGTCTGAATAGTAAGAAAACAGAAGTAATGGTTATATCGAAGAAACAATCACCACCATCATGCAGCATAAAAATAAACGAGACAAATCTGAAACAAGTGCAACGTTTCAAATACTTGGGCACAATAATAACATCAGATGGTAGATGCAACACTGAAATAAAAAGCAGAATAGCTCAGGCCAAAATAGCATTTCAGAAAATGAAAAATATCTTATGCAACAAATCTATGTCAATAAAAATGAGAAAGAGAGTTCATCGGTGCTATATAGAACCAATTCTGACCTATGGAAGCGAATCATGGACAGTAGACAAACAAATGAAAAGACGATTAGAGGCTACAGAGATGGGATTTCTCAGAAAA
The DNA here is from genome assembly GCA_032433765.1 of Megaustenia siamemsis. NCBI lineage: Eukaryota > Metazoa > Mollusca > Gastropoda > Stylommatophora > Ariophantidae > Megaustenia > Megaustenia siamemsis. The sequence goes on from JAVIAB010000126.1 coordinate 51,217,502, forward strand.
ATGTTGAAAGTTCCCTGGACAGCTAAAAAGACCAATGAGGAAGTTCTCAAAGAGACCAACACAAAAAGGGAGCTCTTAAAAAACATCAGAAAGAAGCAATCAACATTTTCGGGCACATCATGAGAAGAGGAAAGTTGGAATACTTGGTTACAACTGGCAAAATAAAAGGAGAGAGAGATCGCGGGCGACAAAGAGAGAAAATACTGGATGCTTGGTGTCATGGCATGGAAAATAGTCAACAACAGAACTGAAACGATGCACTGTAGATAGAAGATTGTGGAGGGACATGATCACCTACGCCAACCAGTATGGCACATGATGATGATTGCATTGGTGATCTCGTCCTGATTATTCAGCGTCAAGAACACACCTCCCCCTCCATTTCTGATTGCATTTGTAGCAGAGCCATCTGTGTATATGTGGGACCAAAAGTCCCGTGGGTAGGTATCGTGTATGTGTTTTTCTGCTACGTGTTTTCTTTCTGTGTCTGACTGGGTGCCTTTTTTTCACGATTCCTGCTATATTTTCCTTAAGTTCTGTTATTTTATGCTTTCCATGAGGAGACATATCAGATGTGCCCAAGGGTTTCGATATTGTTTGGGAAAGTACTGGGTCTCCAGTAGTTAGTTCATTGGCAATTGCAGCGAAGTTGCTCCTCTTTAGTCGTACAATTCCGGAACAAGTTTTTCTTTGGTGCATGGGGTGGCTAAGGAGCCTTCTATATTGCTCCGCTTGTTGCAGTGGCCGAGATGAACGCACCAAGATGCACGCTCGTTTACGTTTGAACAAAGCCCAACGGCCAAGATCTGAATTTGCAGAATTTCGTTCATTCTCAACGGCGGCCGTTATAGTTTAGCTTTTACTAGCACAATGCCTGGAGTATAAGCTCAGAACACAATCTTGTCGTGCTTTCTCCCTGCATCGAGGGTTGGCGACAATGGAGATTCATTTCACTCTGACTCTTGTGGACGCTGTCTTAAATGAACCAAATTAGTAAATAACCATGCGTCCACTAACGAAGGAGGAGATCAACACCTTCTTTGACAAACTATCCAAATAGTAAATTACATGTTTCATCATATATTCGTACATATCTGGTAGAACTTTTAGTTTAAAATACTTGTCATAACATGACTTGTCAGCATCGGTAAGACTCCCGGAAGTTCGTGATAATTAGGAGGGTCTTATATATAGTCTGTTGTTTGATGTGTGATGGTGATGGTCTAATCACCAACTAATTACTACATCAAGCTTGGGCAGATGGTGCTCATAAGCCTGGGAGGGCTGACCATCTAAGGGCAGAATCCCCGTACAGAAAAGACAATCTGCTGCAATGGTCTTCAACAAACACTTTCCAAGCCGTTCTGTTTCTTGCCATTCTTTTAAGATCGTTCCATGTCTTCCCCATCATCATCATCTCTGATTCTATCTTGTTTTCTCCAAGAACTCCTTGCCATTTCTCTTTGTCCTTTGCCCTGGGGATTTCAATAAAGGGCCGTTTGTATAATACTCTCAGTTGGCTTCCGCAGTGTGTCCTATCCAGCGCCATCGTCTTCGCTGTATCTCTTTATCCACTGGTATTTAACTGGTACATTTCCATAATTCTATGTTAGTGATTTTGTCCTGCCATTTCCGTCCCTTAATTCTGCGTAAGCATCCATTAATGAAAGCCTGTATCTTCATGATTTTCAATTTTGTTGTTCTCCATGTTTCACAGCCATATAATAAGACTGACTTAACACTGGAGTTGAAAATTTTTATTTTAGTTTTTAACCTAATTTCTTTGGACTTCATATATTTCCCAGTGCAACAAAAGCTCCTCTTGCTTTTGATATCCTTATTTTGGTATCATTTTCTGTTCCTTCCTCTTTGTCTGTATTACTGCCCAGATATATGTAAAATTGTACGTCTGGTAGAGGTATTTTCTCTGTTTTTGACTGCATTAATTCTCTGAATTTTGGTCGTATCTCTATTTATTTTCAGTAACATCTGTTGTGATCGCTCATCAAGTATGCTCTTTTTACCCTGCATCTGTTGATGGTTGTGTGATAGGAGAGCTATATCATCAGCAAAGTCTAAATCATCAAGTTGCTTGGTCAGTAACCACAGGATTCCATTTCTATTGTTTTGAGTTATTTTCATAATCCAATCTATGGCCAGTAGAAAGAGAAATGGAGATAGAAGGCATCCCTGCCGTACTCCTGTTCTTATTTCAAATGCTTCCTTAAATTGTCCTTCATGCACCACACTATATTTTGTTCCTCAGTTTAATCAAATTTGTGGGGATTCCGTAATGACTCAGTAACTTCCAAAGCATTCATCTGTCTAAATTATCAAATGCCTTTTCGTAATCTATGGATCCAATATGAAGTATGGAATGTAGTTTTCAACTTTGTGCAACATAGAATACATAGAGTAGTTATTTGATCTAATCGAATATTATCGAATAACAATTGGAGGTCATAATATAAATAATCTAAGATATGCTGATGATACAGCCTTAATCGCTAAGAGTGAAAATGAGTTACAAGAAATGTTGGACATTATAGTGAAAGAAAGCAAAAATAAAGGACTCACCCTTAATAGCAAAAAGACAGAGGTAATGGTAACAACAAAGAAAAAGACATCACCTCAGTGCAAAATAGAGACAAGTGGAACAATATTAAAACAGGTAAATGAATTTAAATATTTGGGAACTTTGTTAACCTCAGACGGAAGATGTACAAAAGAGGTGAGATGCAGAATGGCTCAGGCAAAAGCAGCTTTCCAAAAAATGAGGAAGATACTATGCAATCCATTTTTGACAATAGAAACAAGAAAAAGAGTTCTTAAATGTTATGTGGAGCCAGTCTTAACATATGGATGCGAATCATGGACAATAGGACAACAGACAAGAAAATCACTGGAGTCTGTAGAAATGTGGTTTTACAGAAGAATGTTGAGAGTACCATGGACAGCTAAGAAGAGTAATGAAAATGTTCTGAGCGAGGTCAAAGCCAAAAGAGAGCTAATTTAGAGGAAACAAGAAACAATCATCATTTTTTGGCCATGTAATGAGAAGAGAACAACTGGAATATATTGTGACAACCGGAAAAATTTAGGGACGAAGAAATAGAGGGAAGCAAAGAGAAAAAATAACAGACAGCTTAAGAGAATGGCTTGGCAGAAGGTCAACAACATAAATGATAAATAGCTGCCGAGATCGAAAGTTGTGGAGGGACATGATCACCTACGCCAGTAGGCCCGGTACTTGATGATGATGAGTTATTTGATCACCACATGATCTGTTCTTCCTAAAACCTGCTTGTTCATCTCTCAAATGTTTCTCTATGGCCTCTTTCAGTCTCTCCAGAATGATTCTGCTTAATATTTTTCCTGGCACTGATAGTAGCATAATTCCCCTATAATTTGTGCACTCCTGTAAACTTCCTTTCTTTGGTAGTTTGATCATATAACCTTCTTTCCAGTCTTTAGGTATTTCTTCCCTCTCCCAAATTTTATCCAATAGATCCTGTAACATCTTGGTAGAGGTGTTAATATCTGCTTTGATGGCTTCCGAAGGAATTTCATCTGGTCCTGTTGCTTTACCATTTTTTAAAAGCTTGATGGCTTTCATTATTTCTTCTTTGCTTGGTTTTCCACAGTTAACGTGTAACTATTCTTCTGCTGGTAGTATATCTGGAGGATTATTTGAGCCGGGTGGAGACCAACAGTTCTTCAAAGTGCTCTTTCCATCTTTCTATTTGTTCCCTTATATTACTAAGCAGATTTTCTTTCTTATCTTTAATAATGGCATTGATCTGTTTCTATTTTCCACTTAATTGCTTTGTGCTGTTGTATAGTTCTTTCATATTATCCCTATTTGCTGCTTCCTCTGCCTCTTTAGCTAAGCTAGTTCATCTATATATTTCCTCGTATCCCTCTTAATGCATCTTTTACTTCTTTATTCACCTCTGTGGAAGCTTCATATTGAGTTATTGAGTTATTTGCGGGTCATCATCATTGCACTCCGAACATGTCCATAGGTGCTCAGATCCCCTCCCCAGCAATTCCCGCAGTGTCCAGCGACTGACGACTCCAGTTCTATGTTGGTTGATAAGTCTTCTTACACGGCCACCAAGTTTCTCATTTCTGGCTGTGCCCATCTTAACTCCCATTTGCATCATCCGAAGAAGTGACGTGGATCTGTGTTGGTCGAAGTCCTGTGCTCTTCCCACATCTCGGAGGGCATTGATGATGTCCGCCCGATCCATCGGTTGCCCGTCCTCAACGACAGCGCAGCTAACCAACCTGTCCGCTCTCTCATTTCCCCGTACTCCCGCATGTCCAGGGACATAGACAAAGTTGACCTTACGTATTTTGGATTTCTGCAACGACTCTGCCCATTGCATGCGTACAAAGCCCGCCTCCACTTTTTTTATCATGCTCATCGAATCACTCAGTATACATGCGTGGGTGTAGTCTTGTGACTCTAACCATTTGAATGCCTTGGTCACTGCCATCACCTACATTGTCATGCTACTCGTGGTCATGGCGTATGCACCACTGTCTTCCTTGGCTATTCTGCCTGCCGAGCGTGCTGTAAATGTCCATGCACTTCTTTCGTGTCGTCTTACAGATCCGTCTGTATAGATGACTGCATCTTTCTCATCGGTGTTATCGCAGATGAGACCGTTGACCTCAGCATTAACCACGACCGGGTTCTGTTCCCTACTTTTATGTCGAGTGTGACAATACATGAGAAAGTCCCCTTGAATGACGTAGGCACCGGTATCCACTCCTCACCAACTCTGATATTGGTAAGCCCACAGACCTGTTTGATGACATCTTCTGCTCGGCCCACCCATGATTTGACTCTTTTTAGCCTGGTATCTTTCTCTGTGTTGAGCACGTGGTGCAATGGATGATCTGTATCTGTACTAATCTTCAGGTATGCTCGTGCTCTCCAGATCTTGATTCTGTCATCCATGGTTGGAAAGTCAAGAAGATACCTCATTGCTACACAGGAAGTGTTCCTCGTACATCCCAGGATAATGTGCATGGCTTCATTTTGTATTTTCTCCAGCCTATCAATTTGAGTCGTACTGACAGTAAGAATGGCCAGGGCATACTCGATTGGTGCGAGGACTAATCCCTGGAACAGAAGAATAAGTAGCCTCTGCTCGATGTTGGCAGCTGCCATGACCTTCAAGGCGGCTAATCCTTTGCGGGATTTTGTTATCACATGGTCGACGTGGTCGCAAAAACACAGGCTGCGATCAAACTTTAACCGCGAGGTATGTCATCAACTTGTCCCTGGTCACCTCATCAGCTCCCATTCGTACTACCGGTGTGGTCGTATTAACGATATGATTGTTAAGGGAGAACCATGAAACTGATGCTTTATTAGGATTAACCAAGGCACCTGAAACCCCACACCAGGAAGAAATGCGATCGAGTTCGTCTTGCATTGTGGAGGCGATTCCCCGTCTGTCTCTTCCCTGTCGATATACCAGAATATCATCAGCAAAAGTCATAGTTCTTCCCCTCCCATCCAGCTGTTGGGCCGTGATCGTTATTGTGTACACGTTAAATAGAACTGGTGACAATGGTGAGCCTTGTGGCAGCCCAGGACAAATGGATGTTGGCTCGGAAGACCAACTTCCACATCTGAGTATCACCTTCTTCTGAAACAGTGCCGCGGCGATCCATCTAATGAGGAAGGGGTTCACCGCCAGTTTGAGAAGCATATGCATTAGATATTCAAATGGTACCCTGTTGTATGCATCCTCCAGATCTATAGCAGCAGCACATGTCTCCTCTCGTCTGTGGAAGCCTTCGAAGACGTCATAGGCAAATACTGCCGCATTGAGCCATGTCTCTTTGTTATATCTATAACCTCCGAGTGTGGATGGGAATACGCGTTTCTGTTCAAGGTGACAGGTGAGGACACGGGCAACTATTTTCTCCAGCAGCTTGCCCGCAGTGTTCTGCATTGTGATGATTCTGTAGGCACTGATCTGAGTATGGTCCTTGTTTGGCTTCGGTAGCGGTAGTAAGTAGCTGTGTAGCCACTCCTCCTTAATCTGGCCACTCCGAATACTGGCATTAAACTCATTGGCCAGTGTTGTCAAGTCGTCATCAGCTAAATCGCCTATGTCATCATACCGAACACCATCTGGACCAGGAGCAGTGTTGTGTGACCTTTTAAGTGTCGTGCAAATGGTATCGGTTGTGATTGTGAGATCTTCTTCCAGCCCTACATCCTTACACAAATTTGACAAAGATCCCCGTATCCTCATTCTTACAGCCTCATTTCTTTGGTCCGTCTGCTCAATGTAGAGGGCAAGCAGGGCCTTCCCTTTGCTCTCATCAGATTTGTGCCATATCCGGCATGTGCTCTGAAAGTCAGGTATACCTCTGTGTCGTGTTGTTCCATTCATGCACTGATGAAGGCGCCAGAATGTGGCGAGCGATTTTTCTGAGCACACTTTTTTATAGAAGTCATCCCATTTGGCATCCTTAGCCTGCTTAGCGCATAGTTTACAGTGCATCATTTTTTGGTCGACCTCTACTTTCAGACGCTTCAAGAGCTCAGGTTGTGTTCTACCATACCTTCTGGCTTTCTGCCATGTCCGAACCGTTTGTCTCTTGCTCCGCCAAGCTTCCTCGACATCTACGTTCCACCAGGGTGGCTGCGTCCATCTCTCCTGCCTCCTACGAGGGGCGCTCTGTTACCTATGTCTGATTTTGCTAATGACGTCCTGGTCTGTTTTCTCGTAGTGGAATGTGTGGAGCTTTCTTCTCTGGCTTTTATTTCTGCCTTTCTCAATTAGGAGGACACATGGATAGTGATCACTTCCGTGGAACCCCAGTGCATTCCACCTGCAAACCGGTGCGAAGGTGGGAGACACCAGTGCCAGGTCGATGACACTATCAGAGTTCCCTGTTCGAGTGGTCATTCCGGTTGTCCTTCCATCATTCAAGCACACTAAATCGGCCGATACCAGTGCGTTCTCTAGGTCTTCTCCCTGCTTGTTGGTTATGACGTTACCCCACTGGTTTCTTCTAGCATTAAAGTCTCCGCAGAAAATGACGTTCTCTTCATCGAACTCGAAGAGATTCTGCCATTGTTGTGTGTTCACCTTCCATTACAGGCATACACATTAACAATCACGAAATGAACTGGGGTCTGCACCCTAACCGCATGTACCTGCAATTCTGCATTGTTCCACACAGACATATCAACCTCAGCTGCCACCATATTGTTGCGCACAAGGATGGCCTGCCCAAGGTGTCGTCTATTGTAAAAACAATGAAAGCCAGGAGTACTTACTGTCCTGTCACCAAGAAGAGTTTCTTGCAAAACCATTATATCGGCGCCGCACAGTAGCTTATCAAGAATGGGCCGTCGTTGATTAATGGACCCACAATTCCAATAAGTAACGTGCACATACTTAAGGCCTAGCCTCTCACACTTTGATAGTTTAGTGCCACCCCTCTTGTCCCGTCGTGTTTTCCTTCTTCGATGATGTCGTTTGGGCTGCATCTGAAAACTTACACTTACCGTCGTCTTTGATGAACGTCGCTGACCGTCGATGCTTTGGATGGTCCAGACTCACGTGCACTTGCTCAGTCGCACGGCCCAGAACCCGTTCCACGATATAAACTGGCCAACTCCAGTAACTTGCTCAGCAGCACACGGAAACACTGTGAGCTTTGTACAAATTAAATGACTTACGCGTCCTTGACAACAGACCGGCGTAAACAAACCGCCATTTTTTGACGCGTTCAATAGTGCAACAACAATGATGAGTGATGAAATAAGGAAATTATAACAAAATGCAATAAATCAAAAGAAGCATAGTGATTTACATCAAATAGAAAACGCGTACAATCACATGATCCCTTAAAATACAAATAAAAACAAACAAATAAAAAGGAAAGTCCGCTGGAAAACAGCACTTATCTGTGAGTCTTATGAAGAGGCCATTTAACAGGGCGCCATATTCCCCGGAAGCTTCATATGTCTTGGCTTTGTTACTTCTCGTTCTGCTTTTATTTATGTCAGCTCTCTTATTCTTTCTTTCTGTAATTTTAACCACGGTCTCTTCTGACATCCATGCCTTATTCTGACGCTCTCTTTTCCCCAGTGTTTCTTCGCGTGTAGGGAGCCGCGATAGCTCAGTGGTTAGTGAACTGGCAAAGGACAAGAGGTAGGGTTCAATCCCAACCGACGGTGTCCGGGTTCACCCAGCCTTAAATCGGTACCGGATTTTTTCTGGGAAAGTAAAGCGGCACGGGCGTAATACCGATCACATTACCCCAAAAATCATGTGCCGAAGGTCTGTAAAATTTATGGTCACTAACACCATATTCCCTATACGCCAGTTGGCGGGACGGGGGTACTTTACTTTTTTACTTTACTTCTTCGCGTGTCTCTTTCTGTCAAAGAGGCCAAAGTTTGGCAAAAAACAGAATGACTTGGAAAATGTTTGTTGAAGACCTATGCACCACTGGAAGCTAAAAAAAAGGTAGAAGAATAAGACCCGACTGGGCTATCAACGTTCGGACAACCCGTGTTCGATTCCCCCTGGAAGCAGTATGAGTTGTATTCGTCATGAGAAAAATAAATATTCCCACGGTCGACCCAGCCGCTGGCAGAAATGAGTACCAGGGTATTACTCGTAAGGTGAGAAATGATGCCTCGCATCGAGAGCTTTGATGCTTGAAGCTACACTATCCAGAAGTCTCCGAACACTTCTCTATAAACGGCCGAGCACATTTGGGTGAAAACTCGTGTGTTAAGACGCCGATTCAAGTCTCGTACTTGACCTTGATGGAGCTTCGTATATTAAGTTAAGAAGTTTCCTCCACAAAAATAAATGTTGACTAGAACACATCTCTTGAAATGGAAATTCTGATATTCTTAATCTTTCATTTTCAGTGAATACAGTACCAGAATCGTACAGGCGTTCCGGAGCCACACACCATGTACTCAATACAGACCTAACATCGTGGACAAATGGTTTACAACAACAATAACGTCTGAAACAGATGTCATCTTTGACATTGACATGTATAATAGACGGTTAGGAGACATAGAGTCTATATTTGAGGACAAACTAGAAAAGAAAGAGAGCAATCGAAAGAAGATGTTTTACCACGGAACTGATGCTGGCAGCGTCAGGAATATTCTGGAACATGGAATAGATTTAACAAAGTCCAAACGTAGTATGGACTTTTCCAGTGGTGGAGGGTTTTATGTGACAGAGAATTACATGCAAGCCGTTGACTGGAGCCGAAGAGTTGCTCGTTGGACGAAGAACATCGGGGCCGTTATTGCTTTTGAAATTGGAACAAGACTTCTAAGAGAGGAGCCACATTTATTGTTGGACATCGACAACGACACAGACATGATGCTGTGGAAGTGCATTGTTTCACACTTCAGGTTAGGACAAAAATACCCAATAGTAAGAAATATGTTAAGAGATTATAAATTCATCTCGGGTCCTTTGTTTCCTGATAAAGAACTTGGATCACAAGAAATTCCAGAACCACATGAAGATTATACTCAACTGTGTATTTGTGATGACGATTATGCTGAACGTTTTGGCAATCTTCTGAATATTTCTTTTGTCGTATTTTTCTATTGACAAACACTGTACCTCGCTTCACATTAGCAAACTCATTTTATTGTTAGTGTCAGATATTCTTCTACTGTCCGTCCTCATTTGCCTTTCAGCGTCGAGGGGAGATATAATTTGCGGTCTTTTGCTCTTCTGTTCGCCTCTGCTGTTGTTATGTTTCCTAGTGCTTCTAATATTCTACCGATCCATCGTTTTCGTGGTCGACCCTTGGGTCTGGTATTCCCATAACGTTTATTGAAGGATCGTTGTGTTGGGTCAAACTATTTTATCTGTTGTTTCTTTATATATTCTATGACGGGGGCTATTCATATCTTTTTTTCTCAGTTCTTCATTTCTGATCTTATCTCTCAGACTGTTTCCTGTCATTTGTCTAACACATTTCATCTCTGTAGAGGTTATTATTCTTATTGTTCTTGCATCTAGGGTCCAGGTCTGGCATTGGTAGCACAACTTTGGGATGAAGAGGAAGTGTCAGATCAGACTTCAGTAATATCTTCTCTTTTTTTATATAGAGACTCTATCTCCATCATGGCTTGTTAACTTACAGACTAGAACTTATGGTCTCAAGAGCCGATCTCACTGTGTTAGTTAATTCAATTTTGAGTGACAGTTTGGTAGATGGATAGCAAATAAGGAAAGATCAATAATAAAGAATGTATATATAGTATGTCCAATGTAGTTGTAGCTCTGAACTGTCTCCAGGTCTATTCCTTCAACTTTGATATCTAGTTGTAGGTTTCACGTATTATCTTTGTTTATGATCATAGTTTTATTCTTTTTGTTGTTCATATATGATCCATATTTTTGTTTGCCATGTTTATTTCTTTAATGTATGTGGAAGTAATTGTTGTACATCGTTAGGATTTTATGCTAGTAATAAAGTACCATCAGAATGTCTTAATTTATTGATAACCATTCTTGTAATGTTTAGGACTGGCATCTCTTTGATGTTTTTAAAGATTTGCTCAGTGTATAGATTGAACAAGCTTGGTGATAGGATGTATCCCTGTCTTACTCATCTTTTTTTATATCAATGGGTGCAGAGTTCTGATTGTTATATTTTGCTATTGCTGTTTGCTCCCAGTATAAATTACATTTTAGTCGTATGTCTACCTGTTTCATTATATAAATGTCAAAAATACAATTTTAATGGTTCATTTAAAGTTTAATTTTTTTAATGCATTAGTGATTCCACTGTGACCGAATTTATTGAAGAACACATTATATATTCTAAGGGAAGAAAGTACTAAATGCCGTTTATTATTTTCCTGTAAATTAAATGAATAATATAACAAATTTGAATATTTCAACTATTATTATCACTATTATATATATACGCAAATATTTATGAGAGTATAATTGTAATACTCAAAGGGGACAATATAACTTATATTGAGAGAATATGAATTTTAAAATAATGAAAATGTGGCAGATTTTCCTTTTACATGGCGTACAATTATTTTATGCAATCCATTTTTGACAATAGAAACAAGAAAAAGAGTTCTTAAATGTTATGTAGAGCCACTCTTAATATATGGATGTGAATCATGGACAATAGGACAACAGACAAGAAAATCACTGGAGTCTGTAGAAATATGGTTTTACAGAAGAATATTGAGAATACCACGGACAGCGAAGAAGAGTAATGAAAACGTTCTGAGAGGCCAAAGCAAAAAGAGAGCTAATATCCAATATTAGGAAGAAACAAACATAATTTTTTGGCCATGTAATGAGAAACAATTGATAAATTTTACAACGAGTTAAATGAGGCACTTCATAAATGCAAACCACATGAAAACACCATAGTCCTAGGGGATTTTAACGCAAAAGTAGGAAAGGAAAGAGTTAAGGAAGTAGTTGGTCATTATGGCTTAGGCGAGAGGAATGAAAGAGGTGTGAAACTTATTGACTGGGCAAGAACACACAACATGATAGGAAACACCTGGTTTGGGCAACATCCAAGACGTCTGTGGACATGGAAAAGCCCAGGGGACAATGCACGTAATCAAATTGATTATATAATGATAAGCAATAGGTTTAGAAACAGTCTGGTGTGTGTGAAAACTAGACCAGGGGCAGATTGCAATAGTGATCATGTACCAGTTGTGGGAAAGCTTAGAGTAAAATTAAAAACAACAAAACGAGCCTCAGTTAACATCAAGTTAAATTTAGATTTACTAAAATCAGACAAGAAGCTGCAAGACAAATATAAAATCACAATTCAGAACCGGTACAATGCAATAGAGAAGATACAAAGCATTGATGAACAGTGGGAAATGCTAAAAGAATCAATGCAACAAACATCAAAATAGTTCATACCACCAGTGAGGACAAATTCAAGAAAGAAATGGATGACAGATGACATTTTGCAGCAAATGGATACAAGAAGAAGAAATAAAGAAAATAAAGATGAGTATAAGAGATTAAATAAATAAATTGTAGTAAAATGCAATGAAGCAAAAGAAGCATGGCTAAAAGAGAGATGCAGAGAGATTGAAATGCAACAAAAAGGAGATGCTAAAGCTATATACAAACAAACTGAGGAATTAACAGGAAGAAAAACGCAATCAAAAAATGGATGTCTAAGATCAAAAGAAGGAGAACTGTTGATTGATCAAGAAAGCATAAGGGAACGATGGACAGAATACATTAAAGATCTTTATAATGATGAACGAACGGAAGTAAATAATAAAGATAATGGAGAAGGACCAGAAATACTCAAAGAAGTGGAAGATGCCTTGCGCAATATGAAAGCAGGCAAAGCTCCTGGACCAGATAATATAACTAAAGAAGAGATTGAAGCCATGGGTGATTTTGGAATAGAATTAATAACAAAAATATTGAATGATATCTACAACAGCGGATATATACCATACGACCCGCCCAAATCAATATTCATAGCCCTACCAAAGAAATCGGGTGCGATTGAATGCGGTGATCATTGCACAATAATCCTTATGAGTCATATGACTAAGATATTACTAAGAATCAACATGCGAAGAGTGCGAAACAAAATCAGTCCAGAAATTAGCGATGAACAGTGTGGTTTTGTTAGAGATAAAGGAACAAGCAATGTCATTTATATCATAAGATCTTTAGTAGAAAGAGCCATAGAGGTGAAAACAGATCTATACCTATGTTTCATAGATTATACCAAAGCATTTGGACAAAGTAAAGCACCAAGAAATAATCAACATTTTAGAAGGCATAAACGTAGACAGCAAAGATCTAAGAATAATAAAGAACATGTACTAGCAAAAGATAGCGGCCATGAGAACTGGAAATCAATTGGGAATGTTTCAACAAATAAAACAAGGTGTTAGGCAAGGTTGTGTCCTGTCCTATATGTTTAATATGTATAGTGAGATTATTTTAAGATACGTAAGGGGCATGCCTAGAATAACAATCGGAGGTCATAATATAAATAATTCTAAGATATGCTGATGATAGTCTTAATCGCTATGAGTGAAAATGAGTTACAAGAAATGTTACACATTATAGTGAAAGAAAGCAAAAATAAAGGACTCAGCCTTAATAGCAAAAAGACAGAAGTAATGGTCATCATCATCATGTGCCATACCGGTTGGCGTAGGTCATCATGTCCCTCCACAATCTTCTACCTACAGTGCATCATATCAGGTCACCAAGGTATTTAACAAAGTAAAGCACCAAGAAATAATCAAAATTTTAGAAATCATAAACGTAGACAGCAAAGATCTAAGAATAATAAAGAACATGTACTGGCAACAAGCAGCGGCCATAAGAACTGGAAACCAATTGGGAATGTTTCAACAAATAAAACAGGGTGTTAGACAGGGTTGTGTGCTGTCACCAGATTTGTTTAATATTTATAGTGAGATTATTTTAAGATCCATAAGGGACATGCCTGGAATAACAATTGGACGTCATGATATAAATAATCTAAGGTATGCTGATGATACAGTCTTAATCACTAAGAGTGGAAATGAGTTACAAGAAATGTTGGACATTATAGTGAAAGAAAGCATAAATAAAGGACTCACCCTTAATAGCAAAAAGACGGAGGTAATGGTAACAACAAAGAAAAAGATATCACTTCAGTGCAAAATAAAGACAGGTGGTACAGTATTAAAACAGGTAAATGAATTTAAATATTTGGGAACTTTGTTAACCTCAGACGGAAGATGTACAAAAGAGGTGAGGTGCGGAATGGCTCAAGCAAAAGCAGCTTTCCAAAAAATGAGGAAGATACTATGCAATCCATTTTTGACAATAGAAACAAGAAAAAGAGTTCGTAAATGTTATGTAGAGCCAGTCTTAACATATGGATGCGAATAATGGACAATAGGACAACAGACAAGAAAATCACTGGAGTCTGTAGAAATGTGGTTTTACAGAAGAATGTTTAAAGTACCATGGACAGCTAAGAAGAGTAACGAAGATGTTCTGAGAGAGGTCAAAGCCAAAAGAGAGCTAATTTCCAATATTAGGAAGAGACAATCATCATTTTTCGGCCATATGATGAGAAAAGAACAACTGGAATATATTGTAACAACTGGAAAAATTTAGGGACGAAGAGATAGAGGGAAACAAAGAGAAAAAATAACAGACAGCTTAAGAGAATGGCTTGGCAGAAGGTCAACAACAGAAATGATAAATAGCTGCCGAGTTCGAAAGTTGTGGAGAGACATGATCATCTACGCCAGTAGGCCCGGTAGTTGATGATGATGAATGAGCAGAGAACAGCTGGAATATATTGTAACAAATGAGAAAATTGAGGGACGAAGAGATAGAGGGAAGCAAAAAGAAAAGATACCAGACAGCTTAAGAGAATGGCTTGGCAGAAAGTCAACAACAAAAATGATAAATAAGTGTCGAGATCGAAAGTTGTGGAGGGGCATGATCACTTACGCCAGCAAGCCCGGTACTTGATGATGATGACAATTAGTATCTATTTCAAGTTGAAACTGTTCTGTTACATTAGACTATTGTTGTACTATTTTTGTAGTTTCCTGTTTGTGACTATTGCTGTACTATGTTTGTAGTTTCCTGTTTGTGACTATTGTTGTGCTATGTTTGTAGTTTCCTGTTTGTGACTATTGTTGTGCTATGTTTGTAGTTTCCTGTTTGTGTCTATTGTTGTGCTATTTTTGTAGTTTCCTGTTTGTGACTATTGTTGTACTATTTTTGTAGTTTCCTGTTTGTGACTATTGCTGTACTATGTTTGTAGTTTCCTGTTTGTGACTATTGTTGTGCTATGTTTGTAGTTTCCTGTTTGTGACTATTGTTGTACAATTTTTGTAGTTTCCTGTTTGTGACTATTGTTGTGCTATTTTTGTAGTTTCCTGTTTGTGACTATTGTTGTACTATTTTTGTAGTTTCCTGTTTGTGACTATTGCTGTACTATGTTTGTAGTTTCCTGTTTGTGACTATTGTTGTGCTATGTTTGTAGTTTCCTGTTTGTGACTATTGTTGTACAATTTTTGTAGTTTCCTGTTTGTGACTATTGTTGTGCTATTTTTGTAGTTTCCTGTTTGTGACTATTGTTGTACTATTTTTGTAGTTTCCTGTTTGTGACTATAGTTGTGCTATGTTTGTAGTTTCCTGTTTGTGACTATTGTTGTGCTATGTTTGTAGTTTCCTGTTTATGACTATTGCTGTACTATGTTTGTAGTTTCCTGTTTTTGACTATTGCTGTACTATGTTTGTAGTTTCCTGTTTTTTTACTATTGCTGTACTATGTTTGTAGTTTCCTGTTTGTGTCTATTGCTGTACTATGTTTGTAGTTTCCTGTTTGTGACTATTGTTGTACTATGTTTATAGTTTCCTGTTTATGTCTATTGCTGTACTACGTTTGTAGTTTCCTGTTTGTGTCTATTGCTGTACTATTTTTGTAGTTTCCTGTTTATGTCTATTGCTGAACTATGTCTGTAGTTTCCTGTTTGTGTCTACTGTTGTACAATGTTTGTAGTTTCCTGTTTGTGTCGATTGCTGTAATATGTTTGTAGTTTCCTGTTTGTGACTGTTGCTGTACTATGTTTTGTAGTATCCTGTTTGTGACTATTGCTGCACGGTTTTTGTAGTTTCCTGTTTGTGACTATTGTTGTACTATTTTTGTAATTTCCTGTTTGTGACTATTGCTGTACTATGTTTGTAGTTTTCTGTTTGTGTCTATTGTTGTACTATGTTTGTAGTTTCCTGTTTGTGTCTATTGTTGTACTATGATTGTAGTTTCCTGTTTGTGACTATTGTTGTACTATGTTTGTAGTTTCCTGTTTTTGACTATTGCTGTACTATGTTTGTAGTTTCCTGTTTGTGACTATTGTTGTACTATGTTTGTAGTTTCCTGTTTGTGTCTATTGCTGTACTATGTTTGTAGTTTTCTGTTTGTGTCTATTGTTGTACTATGTTTGTAGTTTCCTGTTTGTGTCTATTGTTGTACTATGTTTGTAGTTTCCTGTTTGTGACTATTGTTGTACTATGTTTGTAGTTTCCTGTTTTTGACTATTGTTGTACTATGTTTGTAGTTTCCTGTTTTTGACTATTGCTGTACTATGTTTGTTGTTTCCTGTTTGTGACTATTGCTGTACTATGTTTGTAGTTTCTTGTTTGTGACTATTGCTGTACTATGTTTGTAGTTTCCTGTTTGTGTCTATTGCTGTACTATTTTTGTAGTTTCCTGTTTATGTCTCTTGCTGAACTATGTTTGTAGTTTCCTGTTTGTGTCTACTGTTGTACAATGTTTGTAGTTTCATGTTTGTGTCGATTGCTGTAATATGTTTGTAGTTTCCTGTTTGTGACTGTTGCTGTACTATGTTTTGTAGTTTCCTGTTTGTGACTATTGCTGCACTGTTTTTGTAGTTTCCTGTTTGTGTCTATTGCTGTACTATGTTTGTAGTTTCCTGTTTGTGTCTATTGCTGCACTGTTTTTGTAGTTTCCTGTTTGTGACTATTTGTGTACTTTGTTTGTAGTTTCCTATTTGTGTCTATTGCTGTACTATGTTTGTAGTTTCCTGTTTGTGTCTATTGCTGTACTATGTTTGTAGTTTCCTGTTTGTGTCACTCAACTTTGACAGAATTAACATGATCAAAATGTGTACCCATATTGTTCCTTTAGTTGAACGAGAACATTTACCATCTTCGGTATTAGACTGGTTCTATTCTCTATTTAGTTCTCAATTTCTCGACATCATCCATTGTATTAGTTCCTTTCAGAAAGTGAACAAATGTGTGTAATTATTATTTGTGATATCAGTATTGTTCATTACTAGAAAATGCTATCTGAAGTACAGTGGTATTGGCAAGAAATCAAATAACGTTTCATTACATTTATTTAGAGCAACGGTTAATTGCATCTATGTGGATAAATATGTAAAAAAAAACAAAGAACAGAATACAATTCTGTTGACATATACGCAAAGAACCGAAAAAAACAATGCAAAATATGAATATATATTTGAAGAAAAGAAACAAATGTTATACTGTGTGTTCATTTATGTATATAGTAGTGGCATATGGATAATATAATCACTAATATATATTCTCTTCAACATTTTATTATGACATGAATTATTTCTATTGTGTTTGTACAGCCACAAAAAGCATGGTTTATACTTGTGAAGATATTATTTGTCAATGTTTGAACACAATAGTTGTGTAGAACAATGAGAATTTACATATTTGACCCGGTTATTGTGGAATACACATGTGATATTTCTGAACAAAAATGCAATCGTAAATGTGAAGTTGTATATTTATAAATTACTGTATCAAATTATTCATTATTAGTAATAAGGAGAAACGTAATGGTTACACCCACACGCGCACGCACACTCGCGCGCATGCACACTCGCGCGCACGCACACACACAGCCATAGCTTCAGCAATAGGGTTCCAGTCAGAACTTTGTCGGACTTGAGAAAATAACCCCCCCCCCCCCCACCCCATCCCACCCCGACGGAACATTATACAGATGGAATAATGACATTGATATTTGCAGTTGTGAAACAATAACCTTTATATTTCCAGTTGTGAAACGATAACCTTTATATTTGCAGTTGTGAAACGATAACCTTTATATTTCCAGTTGTGAAACAATAACCTTTATATTTCCGTTGTGAAACAATAACCTTTATATTTGCAGCTGTGAAACAATAACATTTATATTTGCAGTTGTGAAACAATAACCTTTATATTTGCAGTTGTGAAACAATAACCTTTATATTTGCAGTTGTGAAACAATAACCTTTATAT
This sequence comes from Megaustenia siamemsis, assembly GCA_032433765.1. Taxonomy (NCBI): domain Eukaryota; kingdom Metazoa; phylum Mollusca; class Gastropoda; order Stylommatophora; family Ariophantidae; genus Megaustenia; species Megaustenia siamemsis. The sequence goes on from JAVIAB010000126.1 coordinate 51,235,363, forward strand.
TTGCAGTTGTGAAACAATAACCTTTATATTTGCAGTTGTGAAACAATAACCCTTATGGTTGTAGGATGATGAGAACGATAGCACTGAGCTTGGAATGGCTTCTGTTTTATTATTGGAGGTTTCTAGTAAGGACAAGTACATCACATCAGGGCTGGTATAGCTTTTTGCAGGAATAAATGCTGGTATGTTTTATTCAAAATGTTTATTTTTAGATTAGTTTCAGTGTCAGCTTTGAGTCGACAGGATCAATCATCAGCACACAATCACAGCGCCAAGGTCCAGTCCGTAATGCTCACTTCTCTAATCTGTTGTTATATGGATTCTGCCACGTAATTTACTTTCAACACCTACTGGGATATATTATTAAATCGAAGTTGTGACAAATAGCTGAGTTAAGTGTTTGCCAACACGTGCAGAATTGTTGTGCAAGCTCATTGTTTTGTCATATTTTACCACTTCTACGAAAAAGTTGAAGCCTAAATAAACTGCACTTTTGGCGTGCCCTTGAGTGGCCTTGAGTGTAATTTCTGTGAAAAAGCCACCGAAGATACAGGCAGACCTCTTATTCAGACAACTGCCATAGGAACATTTTCTCACAATCTAGCGCCAATACCAACTTCTAGTTATCTGGACATACTCCAAGAAAAGCTAACTATAAGCCTGTGTATAATTTTATTGATTCTTGGAAAAATGATTACAAATGACTTGTTGAAGATAAAGATCGAGGTGGTGCTTTTTGTCGTGTTTGATCTAGGTACAATCTGAATGACGCAAACATACAACAGAAAACAAAAGGTATCTTTATTATTGTACTTTCACTAAATATAAGAAAGCAACAGGATCTACTATCATGAAGATACAGACCTTCATTAATTTATCCTTACGCGGAATAAAAGAGGGAAATGGCAGGATAAATTCATTAAGATAGAATTGTGAAAATGTACCAGTCAAATACATATGGATAAAGAGATACAGCGAAGACGATGACGCTAGATAGGACACACACTGCGGAAGCCAACTGACAGTATAACAAAACAGGCCCATTTTGGGATCCCAAGGAAAAAGACAAAGAGGGAGACCAAATTATTCTTGGAGAAGACAGATAGAATCAGAGATGAAGATGTTGGGAAAGACAATGAATGATTTTAAAAGAATGGCAAGAGACAGAACGGCTTGGAAAGTGTTTGTTGAGGACCTATGCTCCACAGGGAGCTGACAGTGTTTATTGAAGACCTATGCTCCACAGGAAGCTGAAAGTGTTTGTTGAAGACCTATGCTCCATAGGGTCGGGTGACCATTTTTTTCCCATTGTTTCCGGGGACATGTGTCATATTTTTTACATTTCAGAGGAATTTTTGCTTATTTCTGAGACTGTCCCACGAAATCGGGGACGAACGATATGTGTGTGTGTGTGTGTGTGTGTGTGTGTGTGTGTGTGTGTGTATACATATATATTTATTTATATATATATTTTATATTTATAATATGTGTGGGTGGGTGTGTGACTGTGTGTGCGCAAGAAATTTTGTAGATGCAAAAAAAAGATAACTTTAAATTTCATAATAACTGTTCATTTGCTGTTTGATTTTATTGTTGTTAATATTCACGGTACTTGTGCGATACACGCACTTAATGACATTACAATAGCTAGTTGTGTTTCTCAATAAAAAAAAATATTTAAAATAAAAAAATTAAACAACATTTAGATATCAATTTCAGTATTAAAGTAATGTTTACAGTACCTTATTTATACTGAAGAGGTTGTTGCCTCGGCGTGGTACTTGTTTTTTGAGTGTATCTTTCTCAAGATCTCATGATTTGAAGCAAGTTTTTCACTGAAGCTTTCACACGATAAATTAATGTTAGTTTTTACTGTTGGCAACTTTGGCGAGATACTTTGGCGGGAGATGTCCGGAAAGGCAGGGGTGGGGGGAGAGAGAGTGTCTGCTTTTTTAAAAAATTAAACCCATCTTAATAGAAGTGACGTAGCACCGCGCTTCAAGAGTTCAAAGAGCTATCTCCGACACAACGCGTCCAAGTCTTCTCTTTGATCTTCTTGCTAATGCCGCTCAGTCTGGGATAAAGAAACACAACTCAGTAACGTCCTGAGTCCTAGTGATTACTTTAAAAGAGGGCCGATTCCGTGTATGAACATTTATTTATTCACTGAAATCGGGGACAAAATCGGGGACAAATTTCTTTCGGGGACAACTTCTACATTCCGGGGACTGTCCCCGGAAATCGGGGACGAATGGTCACCCTACCTTAGGGAGCTGAAAGTGTTTGTTGAAGACCTATGCTTAACAGGGAACTGAAAGTGTTTGTTGAAGAACTATGCTCCACAGGGAACTGAAAGTATTTGTTGAAGAACTATGCTCCACAGGGAGTTGAAAGTGTTTGTTGAAGACCTATGCTCCATAGGGATTTGAAAGTGTTTGTTGAAGACCTATGCTCCACAGAGAGTTGAAAGTGTTTGTTGAAGACCTATGCTCCACAGGGAGCTGAAAGGTAGAAGAACATGATCTACTGGGAAATTTGAAAAAAAAAATCCGGATTCCTCTGAATATAATAAAAATGCAATCGAGAAAGAAAATCTCATTTTGCCTGAAAAGAAACATATTCACTCTATCCTACATCAGCAGTGCAAAGGTGATATTGAAGAAAATAGGTATGTCCTAAATATGTTGATGCGGAGTTTAATGTTTGCTACTTAAAGAGGAGTTAGCTCACATAAACACATATGAACATCATCATCATCAAGTATTGGGCCTGCTGGCGTAGGTGAAAATGTCTCTCCACAACTTTCGATCTCTTCTTCTTCTTCTTTCCTTCCTCATCTGCCTTTCAGCGTCGAAGGAAGATATAATTTGCGGTCTTTTGCTCTTCTGTTCGCCTTTGCTGCTGTTATGTTTCCTACTGCTTCTAATATTCCATCGATCCATCTTTTTCGTGGTCGACCCTTGGATCTTGTGTTCTCACAACGTTTGCTGAAGGCTCGTTCTGTTGTGTTTTGATCTTTCTGCCTTGTCACGTGGCCAAACCATTTTATGTGTTGTTTCCTTATATATTCTATGGTGAGGGCTATTCCTAGCTTTTTTCTCAGTTCTTCATTTCTGATCTTATCTCTCAGACTATATCCTGTCATTCGTCTAACACATTTCATCACTGTAGAGGTTATTTTTCTTATTGTTCTTGCTTCTAGGGTCCAGGTCTGACATTGGTAGCACAACGTTGGGATGAAAATTGTATTGTAGGCCTATAGTGCTCGTTTTGCTTCCAGAGTTATTTCCTTGTTGGACAATAGTGGTGATAACTGTCCGATGATTTGACAAACTTTGTTGCATCTTGATTCTATCTCTGCTGTTTGAGAATTATCGTTTGTCATTAGACTTCCTAGGTATTTGAATTCCTCTACTTGTTTTAGTTGTCTGCCTTCTATAGTTATGTTGATGTTATGTTGATGTTCTGTTTATTTTTGGCGACATTCATGACTTCTGTTTTGTTGATGTTGATTTTCATGTTGTATTTTGTGCCTGAGATGTTGAGTTTGTTTAAGTGTTCTTGCAGGTCTTCTATTGTTTCATGTATTAGTGCCTGATCGTCTGCAAATAAAAGCTCGTCGATCTCCTCTGTCTCTGATGGGTTGGCTAGCTTGCATATATAGTCCATGTATGTAATAAACAGTAGGGGGAATAGTACGCACCCATGTTTTACACCTGATCTAACTTCGAAGTGGTAACTTTCGATCTCGACAGTTATTTATCATTTCTGCTGTTGACCTTCTGCCAAGCCATTCTCTTAAGCTGTCTGTTATTTTTTCTCTTTGCTTCCCTCTATCTCTTCGTCCCTCAATTTTTCCGGTTGTTACAATATATGCCAGTTGTTCTCTTCTCATTACATGGCCAAAAAATGATGATTGTTTCTTCCTAATATTGGAAATTAGCTCTTTTTTGCTTTGACCACTTTCAGAACATTTTCATTACTCTTCTTAGCTGTTCATGGTATTCTCAACATTCTTCTGTAAAACCACATTTCTACAGACTCCAGTGATTCAAATATGAACACTTAGTGAGAAATTTGATGGGACTGTGTGTTAAGAGTGTGCCTGGCTTCAGAAACAGAGTGAACGAGCTACACATTGCAATAAAGACACAGCTTGTGAAATGTTGCAATGCATGGGAGAGGTACTTGATGAACAATTTGCTACTGAAATTAAGGGGAAACACTTGCTTTAATGTCTGATGAATCTACAAACACTGCCAACAGATCTGAGCTGTCTATATGTGTGAGATATGCGACAGACTGTGGAGAAATCAGCGATACATTTGTGTGCATAATTCTTCAAAATGCAACAGCTGAAACCATCACAAACTGCAATGAAAGTGAAATAAATAAACGAGGCATCTCATTTGTAAACGTATTGCTTGTGGATTTGGTGGAGATCCTAATTTTTCAGGTATTGTCTCCGTGGTTCACAAATTGATGTCAGATAAATCAAGAAGGACTATTCCCTACATACATTGTAGGGCTCATGTATTGTCACTTGCAGTGACAAGTGCAAGAGATTGGTTCCCCTACGTGAAAAGGTTTCTTTATTAGTCAGAGACATATAAGCTCTTTCACAAATCTATTATGCGAGAAACAATTCTCCGTCACATTCAAAAATATATTTAATGCTGACTCGGTCATAATAGCATCATTCACATCGTTAAGAATGTTACAGATCAATCATGATGACTTTTGAGCATTTACATAACGATGGATCAGATCTAACTTCGTTGGCTGGAGGATTACTTCTTACGATGGAACAACAAAAAAATAACTAATTTCATGTTAACAATTTGGTTGTTAGTGGAGATATTTGGACTGTTTCTAATTTAAGTTGGTTGTTAGTAGAGATATTTGGACTGTTTCTAATTTAAGTTGGTTGTTAGTAGAGATATTTGGACTGTTTCTAATTTAAGTTGGTTGTTAGTAGAGATATTTGGACTGTTTCTAATTTAAGTTGGTTGTTAGTAGAGATATTTGGACTGTTTCTAATTTAAGTTGGTTGTTAGTAGAGATATTTAGACTTTTTCTAATTTAAGAAAGTACTTGCAGATGCAGGAATGGAAGTTGGCAATTCTATCTACCAAAGCTAATTTCAAGCACATCTTTACACTTAAAATCAATAATATCTTCGGATGTACAGAAAGCAGAAAAACAGGAGCCTTGTGATTTTACTGCAGCATATACAACATTTGAAAGATAAGGTATCACAGATCTGAACAATAAAACAGATGTCTCTCACAACAACACTTGTTTACAGATACTTATTAAATTCGCAGACACTGTAATATCTGAAATGGACAAAATCTTGAGCAAGCAAGTCTTGGAATTAATTTCAGCATTTCTAAATTTTGAAACATTTCTTCATATTCAGCAGATAAAAGAGTCAGATATTAACACTCAGTGTCCGTGTTTGCATGACATAGATCAAGATCATTTGCAAGCAGATCTTAAATCTTTTAAATATTTGGCTTTGGATGTAAAGGACAATGTTTCAGCGTTAAATTATATTCTTCAATTTTCAATTGGTTACATAGAACTGAAAAATACTCATGTAAAAATACTAACTGGACCAATATCAGCAGCCACTGTTAAAAGGTCTTTTGTGCTACGAACAGAATAATGACTGCATTAAGACACCAAAAAATAGTTAGGACAGTTCACTGGATGAGGATTTCTATTGAAGGAGAAGAGATTTCAAGTGAAGAATTCTTATGCAAATATTTGGAGCTCTATGCCGTTAAAATACAAAGAAGAGTGTGTCTTCTTTAAATGAGAACCTAAAAAAAGGACAGAAACTACAGGTCAGTGAGAGATATTTAAGACTTTAAATTGTCTTTCCTTTAAATGCTTTCACCAACATTCCAGCCCCCCCCCCCCACCCCGGATTATAAAAATACACCGCCGGTAATTTTTTTTTTCTGAAAGACGCCCCATTCAGCATGTTACACAAAGAACACGTAACACAAAGAAAACGTCACACAGAGAACACGTCACACAGAGAACACGTCACACAGAATCACGTCACACAGAGAACACATAACACAAAGAACACGTCACACAGAGAACACGTTACACAAAGAACACGTCACACAGAGAACACGTCACACAGATAACACGTCACACAAAGAACACGTAACACAGAGAACACGTCACACAAAGAACACGTCACACAGATAACACGTTACACAGAGAACACATAACACAGAGAACACGTCACACAGAGAACACGTCACAATCGAAAAGGTTGAGTAGTCCATTATCAACCGTGTATGTCCTGATGACGACCGTTTTACATCAGTAAAGAAAGTAAATGTATGCTCGCTAATACATGCATGCCACACGATCTAACTGCCTGATCAAAACTATCATATAGAGGCCAGTGAAAAATAGAGTGGAGTTGAAGACATGGAAAAACATAGATTGAAGATGTCAATGATTGGATATAGAAGCGACTACAAAATGTCTACGAGTACATAATAACACACTAGAGGATCGAGTGGAGAAAGATTACGAACAACGCGTCTTGGCCAAAAGCTTTCAGCAAATGTATTCCTGAAAAATAAAACAATATATGTTTAGTTTCATTCAGTGACATTCATGTATTTGGATAATTTGTTTATAGTGTGAACTATTTGATAAGGAAGCAGCTACCTAGATGGTTTAGTTGTCTATGTTGGATTTACAATTAAATCATGACAGTATATAAATATATATATATATATATATATATATATATATATATATATATATATATATATATTACTAATGTTTTTAAAGAATAAATATGTTTAATATTGATTATAATTTATGAAGCTGAAAATAACTAAAGTTGGAAGAAACAGCAATGTGTGTGTACGTGTGTACGTGTGTGTATGTGTGTGATATCAACATCGTATTGTTTACTACAAGGAAACGATATCTCAATTACTGTGGTATTAAACAGGTCACATTTATAATTTGTACCTTTTACATTTAAATTGAAAAAAGGACACGAGAGTAGTGATTATCCAGTGAAAGGACCCCCGAAATTCCGCAAGCGACAGCAAAATTGCGTGTAGTAGAACGTGACCTCTCGTCGACCTCTCGTGATGTGTCGTAGATGAGGGGAATTTTTTTGGGAATGGGGTGGGCAGGGGTGGAATGTGTCGTCGGCTTGGTGACCTCTCGGCCAGGTGACCTCTCGTGGTGGGGTGGGCGACCTGTTGTGATGTTTCGTGAAGGGGGTGGGCGGGGTGACCTGTTGTGATCTCTCGTCGTAGTGGGGACACATGAAATGTGTCGTCGTCGGGGTGCCATAACTTTGTACATTCTTACTTTGTTTTTTCAAAGCAGTCTTATTCAAGAAAACTTTTAATGTATACCTACAATTTCTTTGCATCCTAAGGTAACAACTTACTCAGTGCTTGTCCGTAACACATGCCTTGGTATGTACTCGACGGCGCGTTAATGAATAGCACTTGTCCGCCAAAAGCGTAATCGACACCATAGAGAAACACACAGGCCGCGTTAATGTCTTTAGTTGGAACGCTGTCAAAGACCCAGTTTCTCTGTGAAATTTCTCGCTTGAGTAACTTAAACCAGCCTAGGCGGCTACATGTACTGCGCTAATAAGTTTATCAGTAGTCTACTATTGTCGCGTTGTTTTAGAGAGATGGTAAATTAATGGACTATGATATGCTTTTAGTGTGCTTATTTTAGAGGCGTAAGAAGCTTTTATGCGTAGTAGTAATTTTGACAGGGGGACATAACTAACTTTCGCGAGTAGTAGACTTGGGGGTGGCCTGTACTAGAATTCCAGCCTTCCCTCCATTGTAACTTATAGTTGTAGTAGTAGTAGTAGTAGTAGTAGTAGTAGTTGTTGTTGTTGTTGTTGTTGTTGTCTAGTGTGGCATGACGGTAGTATGTAGGCTGTCTAGTGTCTCGTGGTGGATGTATGTAGGTTGTCGAGTGTGGTATGAGGGCTGTATGCGTGGTCTCTAGTGTGTCGGGAGGGTTGTATGGAAGTTGTCTAGTGTGTCGTGATCGGTGTATGGAGGGCGTCGAGTGTGATGTGGGGGCTGTATGTAGGGTGTCTGGTGTGTCATGATGGCTGTATGTAGGGTGTCTGGTGTGTCATGACGGCGTCTGGTGTGTCATGAGGGCTGTATGGAGTTCGGCTAGTGTGTCATGATGGCTGTATGGAGGTCGTTCAGTGTGTCATGATGGGTGTATATAGGTTGTCTAGTGTGTCGTAGTGGATGTTTGTAGGTTGTCGAGTGTAGTATGAGGGTTGTATGTAGGGTGTCTGGTGTGTCATGATGGCTGTATCGAGGTCGTCGAGTGTGTCATGATGAGTGTATGTAGGTCGTCTAGTGTGTCATGATGGCTGTATGGAGGTCGTTCAGTGTGTCATGATGGGTGTATGGAGGTCGTTCAGTGTGTCATGATGGGTGTATATAGGTTGTCTAGTGTGTCGTGGTGGATGTATATAGGTTGTCGAGTGTCTGAGGGTTGTTTACCTGACAAATAGCAACACGCAAGCAACAGGAATAGACTCAAGGTGTAACAAAGTTTGTCAAGTTTTTGGACAAATCTTACCTATACTGTTCAGCAAAGACGTTACGTTAGAAACGAAATGAACTATTAATAAGACTATCTTTATCCCAACGTTCTGCTACCAGTGCCGATCATGAATCTTAGACACCAGAACTCTTAGAAAAATAAATACCACAGAAATAAAGTGTGTCAGACGCATGATAGGAAATCGCCTGTGAGATAAGATCAGAAATGTAGAGTTACGAAAGAGACTAGGAACGGAACAAGCTATTGAATACATAAAGCGACAAGAAGTCAAGTGGTTCGAGCATGTAATAAGACAAGGAATTAAATCTATTACAAAGATTTACCAACAAACGATACGGAATAACATCAAGAGGCCGACCGAGAACAAGTGGACAAACGGAATATTAGAAACACTCGGAGGTATAAGAGCAGAAGAAGTCAATAGAAGAGTAAGAAACCGCGAAACAAAGCAATTCACGGTGACACGGAGGTGAGTTTAAGAAGTACCGATACATGTGCCGCATTTGACAGCTAAACAATAACTGGCGAGGCATGAAGCTTCAAACCAAATTAAAGGTTTAAACTGTAGTGTTTCTGTCTACCTTTTTATGTGTGAAAATGTGATTGTTTCAGGAATCTGAAATGTATCTCCATGCACTGTCTGTAGAGAATGCTGACGAGATAAGATGGCAGAATGGAGACGCCCACCAACAAATGGACCAAGAACGGGCAGCAACTTAGAGCTCACTGTTGACGTCAGAATTCACGAACGAAAGAAATTACCCTACTCCATTTCCCAATGGTGCCACTGGACTAACAAGTCTGACTGAGCGAGTATGGATTGAAAAATAAAGGCAACTGGTTACCAATGTTGTAGCGAAGGCGGATGGTCTAGTTGAAAGGCGCAGATATGGCGGCTTGCCGTAAACTATCGGCGCAAATCATCCCCCCCCCACTTAATGATCTTCTAAAGATTGACAACAAAGAGGACTAATGTTATAGTGTGTTACCACCACGTGTCTCTGCACCATTCTTTACGTTGTTCCCACTTATTGCGATTGTTTCATCTATCCGTATCTGGTCTATGGAAGCAATTGTATTCTGAACCATTCAATGGTTGATTGAATGTATAATAGAAAAACCATGAGTAGAAAGAAGACAAGAAAAGAGTCCCGCCCCTTGACATGGCAAATATGGACTATGGTGTTAGTGTCCATATTTGTTATAGATCTTCGGCACATCACCTTTGGGGAAATGTGGTTAGTATTGCGCACCTACCGCTTTTCTTACCTATTAAAAACAATCTGGTATTCATTTAAGGCTGAATGATAAGGAAGCCGACCTCTTATCCTTAGTGGTCCAGTTCACTTAACACTGAGCTTCATAATACCATGAGTATAGGTGTTAACAAGTTTATACGGTGGCACACGTTTCATAAGTCGTACAGAAAATTCATCAGACATTCGACTCAACAAAATAATCTGTAGAATCAACAACAATTTGACACATCAGGAGAAAAATAGTGTTGATGTTATTTATTTATCTATCTTTATAGTAAGACTTTATATTTAGAGTCACACCACAGTGATCACAGCGTAGTCAACACAATCATCACAGACTATTCTCATTCGTAATTCATAACCAAGTTTATTGATCTTTAACTCGGCACGTGATACACAATAATATGACAAGTGTTCCTTGTTACAGTCTCCTCATATTCCAAGTCCGGCTTGTTGCAGGAGCTACTGAGTTAAGTGCTCTGTGCACACCGTAAGCTGTGTGTCTTATCCGTTTTGATCATGTTTCGATATTCCAGTTGTTTACGATGAATGACGATATCGTGTGATAGGGAACGGTTGGCTGTATTCACTTTCTGGGCGGTTTCGCCTTATGTCTTTTGGCGTGTGCTGAGGCTGCTACGATGGGGACTACAGCTACCTTTCTTTGTTTGGTAGATGAGATATTAATTCGGATGATTACTCTAGCACGAGCGGTTGAGCATTTATAGATTTTAATTCGTTTGCAGTGATGCAGAGGCCTTCCATAACCAAATAACAAAATGGTAGAAGCACTTCTCTTAGAATCACTGTTCTTAATTCTTGACATTTTAGAGGCTATCGCCGAATAATTATTGAAATGTCCACAAGTTTGTGTCAATCTTTGTGTGACATTTAATATTCAATCTCTCTCCCAACTTACTTACAACTTTGTTCTCTGAAGCACAACTTTAAAATACTCTTAACAACACTTTCACAACTAAATGTTCTCTATGTTCTAATTCATTTGTTCTGGTTCTGTCTACTGCTCAACTAATTGTTACTACTCTTACTAACTCTGTGACTTACTACTTCGTACTACCTAACTCTCTTATCTGTTCCTTACTTACTTGATTTACTAACTTGACTTACTAACTTGATTGACTAACTAAGTGACTTCCTTGTTTGTCCTAGCTGCCAAAAACTTAAAACTACCGTCTAACTGACTGCCTTCGACAGTTCGGCCCAAGCCGGACTAAGCTTACTTGTTTGCATTTCTGATTCGTGGCTAGCTCTCTTCCTCCTAACTGCTTTAAAACTTGTGTCGAAGGCTAAATCATCATCTGCCATACCGGTTGGCGTAGGCGATCATGTCCCTCCACAATCTTCTATCTACAGTGCATCGTATCAGTTCTGTTGTTGACTGTTTTCCTTGCCATGACATCAAGCTATCCAGTATTTTCTCTCTTTGTCGTCCGCGATCTCTCTTTCCTTTTATTTTACCAGTTGTTACCCAAGTATTCCAACTTTCCTCATCTCATGATGTGCCCGAAAAATGTTTCTTTCTGATATTTTTTAGGAGCTCCCTTTATGTGCTGGCCTCTTTGAGAATTTCCTCCTTGGTGTTTTTAGCTGTCCAGGGAACTTTCAACATTCTTCTGAAAAATCCATCTCTGTGGCCTCTAATCGTCTTTTCAACTGTTTGGTTAATGTCCATGATTCACTTTCATAGGTCAGAATTGGCTATATACATCACCGATGAACTCTCTTTATCACTTCTATTGACATAGATTTGTTGCATAAGATACTTTTCATTTTCTGAACTGTTATTTTGGCCGGAGCTATTCTGCTTTTTATTGCTGTGGTGCATCTTCCATCTGATGTTAATATTGTGCCCAAGTATTTAACGCATTGCACTTGTTTCAGATTTGTCCTGTTTATTTTTATGCTGCACCTGGTGATGATTGTTTCTCTGATTTGACCATTATTCCTATTTCTTACTATTCAGACTGAGACCTTTTTTGTTGCGTTCTTTTTGCTATTATGTCTATCATTTCTTGTAGTTTATTCTCTTATGGCTAACTACCCAAACATAAATCTGCATATGGAATACCTGCATCAAACTGTGAATCGCGAAGACGTCGCGAGATGGCAACTTGCAACGCCCTCCGACCAATCGGAATACGCCATCCCGAACCACAGTTTACCCAAAGCTGACCTATGTTTCAGAATTGTCAAAACAAGCTGTTTGTGACTCCAACGTAACCTCTAGTCAGCTTGACTTCTCCTGAGTTTCAAAATAATCATGTTTATTTCATGACTTTGACCTGCCCTAGAAGTTGTTTGTCAATCTATTTACCTATAGTTCAAGCCATGTTTTGACTCACACTTTTACAATAACTGCTAGGAAAATGTCCATTCTCCCGAAACTTGTTAATTCTGAGTACTTCTTTCTTCCCTTCTTTCATCCCCACCTTAGTCCTCGGCTTTGTCCACTACCGGCTATAAACTTTCCATTGCTTACGTACTGTCACTAACTACTGGCGCGACTGCCATTCTATACCACTGCTTTAAGCTGTTAAGAAATGGGTACCGACTGTGTTACCTGACCCATGCTTTCATCACGTATACTGTTACACGGGAATATATTTTATTTCGCCTTCCAATACGTCAGGAACGAGCGGTTAAAGGCTAAGTGGTCGTGGTCTCCAAATCAGATGAATTGCTTTGCTGCTCATGGAATCCGCAGTCACTCTTTGGCTGTTCATTTAGTTCTTTATTATCTACATAGTTATTTTCATTTAGTTCCTTATTATCTACATAGTTATGTTCATTTAGTTCCTTATTATCTACATAGTTATGTTCATTTAGTTCCTTATTATCTACATAGTTATGTTCATTTAGTTCCCTATTCTATACATAGCTAATTTTCAACAGCTGCTCTATCACTTCATGGCTATAGTTCTGATATTTCTAAATATTTCATGTGATGCAATCTCTTATGAGCAGTTTCGTAACAATTCAAATAGAATTTGCATAACATCAATAACTTAATCTACATCACAAATGCCAGTTCTTCATCACTGCCGAAGTTGGGGTTCGATCCTAAAACACATCCAATCACTACTAAAGTTTACGACTAACTTCTCATTCTAAACAACAACACTATAGTTTACCAAGCTCCCAATCTGCTGAATTAGTGTGGCCCTGCCAAAGCGACTGACCTGGGCATGCGATAGTGGCAACAACTTCAAACTACGAGGTAGTCTCTCGTCAAACTGACACGACATTCTGGTACATGCATGAAGATAATTGTCAAAGAGCGTTGGCTGCTCTCCTTTGCTGACAGTGGTACCACTTCGTCACTTGTTTCAGTATTACTCACGGAGACAAATGCAAATAAGCACTACAATTTGGAACGCCTTTTGTTCAAACTCAGTCACGCCTTCCTAACGGACCACATAAGTAGGATTACATAATGTTCCGAGTGTAAACCAGGACAAATAGAACATTTACAGAGCTGGAACTGGGACCAGTTGGAGTATCACTACACAAGGTATGGAAGCCAGGTTTTGATGTGATATTTTCACGTGAAAACTTTTCAAGAAATGCCTTGTTCTGTTTTTAAATATGTATCAAAAACAAAGTGAGCAACTTAGTGGAACAAAACAAAGTCAGCAACTTAGTGGAACAAAACAAAGTGAGCAACTTAGTGGAACAAAACAAAGTCAGCAACTTAGTGGAACAAAACAAAGTGAGCAACTTAGTGGAACAAAACAAAGTGAGCAACTTAGTGGAACAAAACAAAGTGAGCAACTTAGTGGAACAAAACAAAGTGAGCAACTTAGTGGAACAAAACAAAGTGAGCAACTTAGTGGAACAAAACAACGTGAGCAACTTAGTGGAACAAAACAAAGTGAGCAACTTAGTGGAACAAAACAAAGTGAGCAACTTAGTGGAACAAAACAAAGTGAGCAACTTAGTGGAACAAAACAAAGTGAGCAGCTTAGTGGAACAAAACAACGTGAGCAGCTTAGTGGAACAAAACAAAGTGAGCAGCTTAGTGGAACAAAACAACGTGAGCAGCTTAGTGGAACAAAACAAAGTGAGCAGCTTAGTGGAACAAAACAACGTGAGCAGCTTAGTGGAACATTGATTGTAGGTCATTAGAAGGCTACTCTATGTAACTTCCGGCTTATTGCCTTTTTTCTGACCAGAGATGGTGCAAAATATCGGGAGGCAAAGACAGCATTCTACCTCAGCGTTGAGATATTTTACACAAATCGGGAGGCAAAGACAGCATTCTACCTCAGCGTTGAGATATTTTACACAAATGTGCCTTTCTTTGCGATGAGGTAAAAAAAAAAGCATTGTACTTTTCTTCATACTTACAGTTTTGTGTTGTCCAAGTTTCTGCCCTGTAAGCTCAACAGCTCTTTGTAATAACAACCTCATCAAGTAATTCATCAACGTTCACTACTTGCTTTCCTCTGCTTGATTTGGCTGCAAACTGCTGGCCACTAGGCAGGTAGATGCTTACAGAATTTAATCACATGGAATGGGGAAGACATGGAATGATCTTATATGAATGGGGAAGACATGGAATGATCTTATATGAATGGGGACGACATGGAATGATCTTATATGAATGGGAAGACATGGAATGATCTTATATGAATGGGGAAGACATGGAATGATCTTATATGAATGGGGAAGACATGGAATGATCTTATATGAATGGGGAAGACATGGAATGATCTTATATGAATGGGAAGACATGGAATGATCTTATATGAATGGGGAAGACATGGAATGATCTTATATGAATGGGGAAGACATGGAATGATCTTATATGAATGGGAAGACATGGAATGATCTTATATGAATTGGGAAGACATGGAATGATCTTATATGAATGGGAAGACATGGAATGATCTTATATGAATGGGGAAGACATGGAATGATCTTATATGAATGGGAAGACATGGAATGATCTTATATGAATGGGAAGACATGGAATGATCTTATATGAATGGGGAAGAAGCAGAACGGCTTGGAAAGTTTGTTGAAGGTCTATGCTTCACTTGGAGTTGAAAGGTAAAAGATGAATAAGGGACCACGTGTATAGCTGCAGAAAGCAAAGAAAATAAACATATAATGGTACTGAACAGCTAGACTAACAAAAAGACAAGACAAACCGCAACGTTTCGGCAAAAGTCTTCATCAGGCATATACAAAAACTACACACATTAATCTAGACACACATTTTTGGCCATGTAAGGAGAAGGGAATAGCTGGAATATATTGTAACAACTGGGAAAATTAAAGAACGAAGAGATAGAGGGAGGCAAAGAGAAAAAATACCAGACAGCTTAAGAGAATGGCTTGGCAGAAGGCCAACAACAGAAATGATAAATAACTAGTGATGGAGTGTTGTGAAGAGACATAATCACCTACGCCAGTCGCATGGTACTTGATGATCCTCTTTTCTGATTCTGCCTCTTATTTTAACTTTAATAGCAGAGTGTAGAGAGGATTAACGTCTCATCCTGTCTTTGTTATATGTTTGATCTGTAATATTGGAGCCAGCTATTCAGACAGTTTGCCTTGAGCATGTAGTATAGTCAGCACGAATGATAGAGATGAACAAAGTGACTTGATGAAATGCAACTATCTTTTTTTCCCGCGCACTCCTACCCATACTCGGAGGTTATAGATATAACAAATAGATATGGCTCAATGCGGTGGTCTTCGCCTATGACGTCTTCGAAGGCTTCCACAGACGAGAGGAGACACGTTCTGCTGCTATAGATCTGGAGGATGCATATAACAGGGTGCCATTTGAATACCTTATGCACAAGCTCCTCAAACTGGCGATACATCTCTTCCTCATTAGCTCGATCGCTGCAGCACTGTTTCAGAGGAAGATGATACTCAGATGTGGAAGCTGCCATCCGAGTCAGCATGCATTTGTCCAGAGCTGCCACAAGGCTCACCATTGTCAGGAGACATAAATGAATATTATTATATAGGGTAACTTCCGAGACGATAGATCAGCGAATCATTTCAGAGCAAGAGGCATGTTTACAGCACTCGGAAAAAAAAAACAAATAATCAACAACAGAACAAATAAAACTAGGAACAATATAGGGTCCGAAGCATGATCGAACCTGTACTCCTAGGCACAGCGCCTTGCCACGAAAAACCAAGCGCTGGTGCAAACGGCCAACTCAGCTAACAAACATACCATTGTCATCAGTTCTATTTCACGTGTACACAGTAACGATCGCGGAACAACAGCTGGATGGGAGGGGAAGTACTATGACGTTTGCTGATGATATTCTGGTGGATCGAGCGGACGTCATTAATGCCCTCCGAGATGTGGGTGGGGCACAGGACTTCGAAAACCATGAGTCCACGTCACTCCTTGCGATGAAAGAGATAGTAGTTAAGATTGGCACAGCCAGAAACGAGAAATTTAGTGGGCTTAGAGGAAGACTTATCAATCAACACAGAACTGGAGTCGTCAGTCGCTGGACACTGCGGGACTTGCTGAGGAGGGGATCTGAGCACCTATGGACATGTTCGGAGTGCAATGATGATGACCCGCAAAGAAATCAATACAATTATTAACGGAGGATTTAATCACGGAGTGCACAATCAGTACAAAAGATCGAATACATCTCTGTAACAGCTTCGACACCAGAGCTTCACAACATTATCATGATGATGATGAACTTAACGGGTATGTACATCATCACCATTAAGTGTCGTCTCCGCATCGAAGGTTTGCTACCATGGAGCTCATTCCTCTCTGTCTCTTGCTTTTGATGCAACTCGTCCACGTTAGTCTTGGTCTGCCTCTTTTACCTTGTATTTTCCGTACCAAGATTACTTTTAGTAGGCTGTTGTGTCTTTTAATATGCCCCAAAAATCTCATTTGTCTTGTTTGAATTGTTTTAGTAGTTCTCTTTTCATTTTTAGTTGCTTTAAGACTTTATCGTTTGTTTTCTTTTCTTTCCATCCAATTCTTCCTATTTATAAATCCACATTTCAAAGGCTTCAATTTTGTGTTCTATTTTCTTGCCTAATGTCCTTGTTTCTGCACCATACAAGAATGTTGAGAAGATATAACATTTTCCCATTCTTAGTTTTAGTCCTAGTGTTTTTTTGTTTTGATGTTAGCATATATTTTTTATTTGTATATTTAGTATGTACCTACTTTCCCACAAATTTGAATAGTGGGCGTCAGGTCAGCTACAATTAAAAATGGTGATTTGTTTTAGGGTTGCCAAATTGGCTTTTTTTTCAATTAAAAAAAATTGGCCTTTTTTTGCAAGGTGGTTGGCTTTATAACTTCTTTATGTTATTTTTTTTTCCCCCTGTGTTTTTACACTTGCCTTAAACAAAAATTGGAGTGACACTCTGTGAGTGTTTCGTTAGTCCCCTCCAAAAAAACAAAAAACCGCATCAAACCCACACTGACGAAAATCAATCTGCTTACCAGAGCTGTCTCTTAACTCAAAACAATAAGACTGTCTGACGACTGCTGGTTGATATAAATTCGTTATATAATAAATCTGACTGAACGTGTCAGGTATCATTTGAATTGTCGGTGATGGCGTCATGCTTACGTTGGAAGGGTGCGATCTAGGTACTTCGACCGATGCTGTCATCAGATTAGGCGGTACCGATTCACCAAGGCTTAGAGTTGCTTTGAGTGTTTAACAGGAAAAGTCTCGTAAAATGTCGAGGTCTTGGCCACAAAAAAAAGGACTGACCACCATATTTTGTCAAACCAAACTTGTGCATTTTAATTCGCTTTGTTATTTTTAAAGAGAGGAAACTATTCTAACAACATTTCTTGGACTAATTCTGGAGCAAGAGTATGCATGAAAATTTGTTCTTTTTTTTTTTTACTTAACTTACTAACTGGCGAGGAATCAAACAATGCGATCAGAACCGTATAGATAAGATTGCATTGAGTTTGTTTGGTGCGTCAACCATGGTTGGGTGCAGCCACTCGTGTGGTCTACTAGATAGAAAGTTCATTGCCTTCATGTATACAACAATGTTGTATTTGCCATTCACTGGCATTTATTATGCAAAGGTCAAACTGTCATCAAATATTGGATTTTTACTCTCAGATATTTCCCATGGGTTTAGCCACAGTGACGGTGGACGAGAAGCCAATGCAAGGCCGTGTTAAAAGTGAATAATATATCAACAGATTATGGATCAAACCAAACTCACTTCACTTTGAAGAGGTTGCTTAGCTGGGAAGAGTACCGTAAAAGGTCTCTCGTGCCAAGGTGCTGTGTCGAGGAGTGCAAGTTCGATCCTGCTTTGGGCTGCCTTTTGTTCATTGATTGTGGATTT
Organism: Megaustenia siamemsis; assembly: GCA_032433765.1. NCBI lineage: Eukaryota > Metazoa > Mollusca > Gastropoda > Stylommatophora > Ariophantidae > Megaustenia > Megaustenia siamemsis. Next base: position 51,253,590 of record JAVIAB010000126.1, read on the forward strand.
GTCAGAGTTGTAAACATCAGAAGCTTACGTTCATAATAATATTAATTTATTATTGTCTTCCCTTTGAAAAGCTGTCGTCTACACGCTGGCTTGTGCTTTGAAAAATTATATTTAATATTTTGATGAACTGGGAAGAGCTAAAAATCTTGCTTCGTTAGTGCTGAGTTAGCTCATTCAAAATTTAAAGCAAAGATTGTTAAAGGAAATGGTGCTAGACTACGACAATTACTCGTTCTGTGTGTTATCGGCGCTCATCGTTCAAGAGTTTGAAGGAATGAACAGCCTTTATCAACAAACTAAAGCTGATCTCTGCCACGAACTAAACTTACACAAGGCAAGTAGTTAGAGTAGGCGATTTCATGCAAATGGACAAAAAAGATGTTGATAAAACTGATTTTTAGTGTCAAATTTTTTACAGAACGTAGCGTGTTCCTTCAAAATGACTTGATCTTTCATTTGGATTTTCAGCAATAAATATGATGTGATTATGGCAAATAAGTTTGGCTTTTTTTCCCTAGTGTTTGGTTTAAAATCAAGATTGTACCCTGACAACCGTCGGTTCCTGTTCTGTTGTCTAGATTTGTTGCAGACTAGAATCGTGGCTATCATTTTAAGTCTTAGATTTTGTATTCATATTTGGACTGTATCGTATATTTTTGGGTTTTTTTTTTTATATAAGTGATATATCACGCTTAGCCTGAGACATCAGTTCTTGACGTTTACAACTTGTAATAACTATGTCAAAATAATTGTGCTCCCATTCGTCACGGTAGAACTGTTACAATAATGATGCGTGGCGTCCGCCGCCATTATGGATCATTTCATGCAATTTTACTAACTTTGTTTGGCGCTTTGCTTTGATAACATTTCCAAAATAATTTCTTAAAATTGAAATTATAGCAGCTAGATAGCCCATGGAGTTATAGTGATCGGGATCGAAGCAGTCTACAAATATACTTTAGGCCTTAGACTAGACTACTAAGACTATTCTGCTCATATGTACTGAGCCGAGTACAGTACAGTACTGAGTACGGAGTACCGTAGTACGAACTAAGGTCTAAACTTGACTGTCAAATTTAGTATTTTAAAAAAACAGTTAAAAGTGAAAAAGTTATGTTTAGTTAGTCTTAGTCGTCAAGCTTTAACTTTAAGAAGAATTATTTGAAAATCCCAGAAATAAATTTAAATTGCAGCACTGATAACAGGTGGCAAGTGGTGGTAAGTGGTACTACAGTGGTACAGAGTTCCTAAGGCGTTTGGCTTTTCGTGGCAAGGCGCTGTGCCACTGAGTACGGGTTCGATCCTGCCTTGGTCCATATTTTTTTCTGTTGTTGATTATTTGTCATTTTTCCGAGTGTTGTAAACATACCTCTTTCTCTGAATTCATTCAGTGGTAGTAGTAGTTATAGTAGTGACTCTCCCACCAACTGATCTTACTTACACACCGTACAGTAGTCGCGAGTAGTCTGTTGTGGTTGTTCACCGTTAGTAAATTACTTAACGATTGTTTTACATCCAATCATGGTAGTTGTTAGGTTAAAGTTATTGTTAATATAAACAAAAATTGTTACTACACAACAATTCACTCCTACATTTAAAGTTTACTGATACTCATACTGTGGTGAGTGTGGTGTGGTAACAGTTTTTCAAGTTTGAGTAGTTTGTGAGTTTGTCTCACAGTTATAATTATTATACAGTTTTCTTGAGTACAGTGACATCTAGTCTATACATACAAATTTGATAGCTGATGGAAATGCTTTCGTCTTTCGTCACATTGGTTGGGCTTGGATTCATTGATAGCTATCATTGTTTTTTGACTGTTATTCTCCTATAGGCTACTATTCCGTAACAGTAAAAAAGTAAAGTAAAGAACCCCCCGTCACACCAAGTGACGTATAAGTATGGTGTTAGTGACCATAAATTTTACAGACTTAACAGACCTTCAGCACATGATTTTTGCTTCTGTAACAGCCTAACTATGAATTATAAGTTGAGAAAGTAGTAAATAAACACTATGGACGTGTTTAGAGTGCAATGATGATGAGCTGCAAATAACTCAATAACTAACTCAATCAATTGGAACAAGAGTCAGAATATATTCCTTTTTGGTTTAGAGGAAAATAAATTGAAATATATGAGTATTCATGAGCCATGGAAAATACTCCAACTGAAAGGAGAGAAATGATTGAAGAAATGCCCGGAACGAGTGAGGTACATATAACTCTGTATGGAAAAACTAAACTGAACATAAAGCAAACATTCATGCACATAACACACACAGCATCACTGCTTTCTGTTTCTCCTTCTCATTCGTTTCATTTGTCGCACAATAACAATCTACTAGCATCCTCTAGTTATAGCTTTTTTTTTAATGAATTTTTATTGTTGAAAGGAGTGGTTGTTATAAAATGCAGATATTTTTGTTCTGCTAATGAAAAACAATGTCTATAGCTCGTTTCAAATCACGTGCCCAACTTCAAAACGCTATTACTCAGTAACCGTTTGTTAAAAACTTGAAATTTTCCAAATGTTATTAGAATGCAAAAGACTCTTTAAATGTATATTTAACAAATATCTTGCAGCTGCAGTTTTCTTAAAGCAGCGAATTTCTTTGATATTTGTCAAAATTGTAAATTGTGAACCCCTAAATGATAGAAATTACCGTAGTTGCTGGTCTATGATTCATTTTCACTAGGTAAAGGCGTGGCCATAATGGGGAAATAACCTAATAAGACAAAACACCAGGAGAATTATTGTCTTCTCAGTTCGAGGACGGACGATAATATCAAGGTATACCTGTATGTCCAATTTTCATAGTTGTGTGGTCCTGATAAGGACCGTTTGTTGAACCAATTTAAGGTAATATAGGGGCCAACATTGTGGGGGCTATATACTTTCATTCTGAATCAGACGAGTCTAAAAGATTAATAACTGTTTGGGGTTGAATATTCCACAAACCATCATTTTTCCAATATTCCTCTTCCTGTTTTAAGACGTGGTCTTCACATTTAGCCCAATAATCTTTGTCTATATTTAATAAAGCGAGATTAGCAAGAGTCTTTACATCGCATATTTTGAATGTTGTATTTTCATCTGCCACTTGTCCTTTTAATTTTGCCCAGATTAGTTCTATTGGATTTAAATGAGCATGGTAAGGTGGCAGCCTCAAACTTATATGACCGTGCTCTTGGATAATCTTATTTATTTGAAAAATCTTTGTCCTTTGTTTTTGCTTTACTAGAGGTAGTAATTCAGGTTTTAAGTACATGTTATTAAATTGTATGTGCTCCTTTGTGAGCCATATCTTAATAGCATCTTTTGTACTGGATGACGTCGGGACTTTATCTTCAAGTGCAACAATGTTGTGGTACGCTGCATTGTCCATTATTAGGCAAGATGGTCGATCTAGTGATGGGAGAACAGAATTTTCAATCCAATGTCTAAATATGTGACCATTCATCTCAGAGTGATAATCCCGATTGTCTATGGATTTTGAAAGAAAAATGAGCTCTGCATTCTGTATTAGTCCATGTTGTCGACTACCTGCATGAGCAATTATCAAGCGCTGTCCTTTGCTGCTAGGTATTAATCTCTTAATCTTTCCATCTGATGACTGCCATTCCCTTTGGTTAGTGTGGTGAGCATTGATCCATGTTTCATCCAAGTACACAATATCATAACCTTGCTTGCGCACCTCTTTTACTTCACGTAAGTACTTGCTTCTCATGACTACTATATGTGACTTCTCACAGATGATGTTTCGTCCATTGGAATAGTTTCTGAATGTAAAGCCTGCAGCTCTCACATTCCTCCATAATGTAGACTTTGATATTTCAATACTGTTGTTCTTTTTCAGCGATACTTTTAATTTTCTTATTGTAACAGTTTCATTCATACCCAACATTTTGCGAATTTCACTTCTAATAAGTTCACTGTCGAAATTATCCAACATTTTTGCTCTTCCTTGTGATTTTGTATATTTGGAACATTGACGGTCACGTGCTTGAATCCAGCGATTAAATGACCGTTTAGATAAATCCAAAATGTGTCTTGTCCTATTCTCAGGGTTTTCTAAAGAATGAAATAATCTTCCTCGTTTAGCCTCTTTGCAAAAATAGTCATACATTTTTATTGCGATGTTTTGTAAACTGCAGAATTTCATTTTAAGACTCATGATAAATGTTATCGTTCCACGTCTCCACCTATGAATGAACGGAAATGGAACACACAATTTCTCGTGTTTTTTACAAGTGTCTAATTGTGTCAAAAAACCACGGTAAAAGCGTGCAAACACGTCAATTTTACCGTGTATGGATTTTTACTCGCTATTTTTAACTTAAAATACTGTAAACATTAAGTTTTAACTACATCAATGGGTCGTTATAAATTTATATAAATCAAATAAGCAACAATAATAACCAAATGTTTTTTTTTTAATGAAATTAATTCCCTGTTGGGTTCTAATCATTATAACTTTACATGCAAATTTTGAACAACTTACAACAAGCGGTTAAAAAGCTATCGATTTTAAAAGTTGGGCACGAGTTATGAAACAAGCTATAGTTTAATCGGGTTATCATTATTTATCTTATGATATTGACATTACTTTTTTTGTAAACAGTTGTGTGCCACAGTGTTATTTTAACTCATTATTTTATTTCAGTCAAAATTGTAGCCGTGCTTATTCATATTCCATATATTTGTTTAAATTGCACAAACTTAAATGAAAAAATGCACAATAAAACAAAATAATACACATGATATCCATCAATCCATCCATATGTTTTTCACAAAGCTATTTTATTGACACTATCCATTCATTGACACATGTTATTATAATTACACATCATTGTATACACTTATTTGTGAAACTGTTCAAGATGCAGTAAGTGGCCTTCATGAGATCAGATTGATTGTGGTTTTCAACAGGTGAAGTGGGAGTCTGGTCATTTAAATTACTGCAGTAAAATTCTGCTATTGCAGATCAGATCACTTTCAAAATTCACAAATTTTGTTTTTGAATGAATGCACAATAAATCACAATATCTGTATTCAGCGTATTGGTTTTAAATAGTTTACAAGATGTAAATAGTTTTAATGTTTATTGTTACAAATTGTGTTAGCTTACCTATACATTATTATATATTATGATAGTTGGGATTGTAACTGAAGAACTACTTGGCTATTGTAAAGCAGAAAATTCTATGAGGTTATGATTTTTCAAAACTTATAAATAGTATCAGAACCATGTGTTCATTTTGAGAACTTGTTAATCGCCTGACTTCTGTATAATATATGAACTTTTCACATTTACTAGTTTTGTTTCAGTGAAACATGTTTACTACGGTTTACCAAAGTACCCGTTTCTTCTTGCCCAGTTAGAGTTAGTTGGTAGTGCGCAGCAGATCTAAGAAAAGGGACAAAATCATACTCATACTAACATACTTATTAAAATTTTACTTCATTCCCATTTCACTTCCTTTAGAAGAAGCATAGCAAATAAATTTAATGGTTTATTAATTTATGTGTGAGCTTTTATTTATTTTTCTTTAATTGTATTTGTATCTGTGGAATTATGGTTGGTGAATTCTTCATTAACATCAAGTAAGGGAGGATACTTCAGAGTAGATGGGCACCCACACAAAAATGAGAAACTATGATTGTGAAATCAAATCAATTCACTTTGAAAGAAATGATAAATAAAAGATGATGGAGGTGGATAAGGAGGCAATTTTTGGGTTAGTAGTAATGGGAAAATCTACCACATTAGGGATGAGAAAAATTCTCACTTCGAAACTCTGGAGAAATGTCTGGAGATGTCTCCCAGTGTTTTCCATTGGCCATTTCTTTTAGAGCCGCTATCGTAAAAACGATGTTGTTAATGAAACGTAGACCTGATACAATCGCCAATCAACCACTAATATCTTCAGTAATAAAGAAAAGACGATGGTCATACGTTGGACATGTGATGAGAAGAGATAATAATCGAATAGCAAAGCAAGCCCTCATATGGGAAACAACAGGTAAAAGAAAAAGAGGAAGACCCAGGGAGACACTGAGAAGAACATTGATGAGAGAGGCAAGAGCAGCAGGAGTCGGCTCCCTCAATGAGATAGAACTGCTTGCACAGAACAGAGACAGATGGCGAGATTTGATAAAATATCTTTAAAAGAAAACTGCTAGAACAAAAATTCATATAGGAGAAGGTGTATCTTGGTCTACGCCCTATGGGCCGGTTACGGCTCGAAAGGTCAATAGATAGATTTCTTTTAGTCCAACGCCTTTGTTTTCAACAATATCAACACTTTACATGGTCATAGATGTGTATAGCTGTTCTTGTCTTGATTGTTTCTTAATTGACTCTGTCAGCTGTCAACATTTCCAAATAAAAGGATATATTTGGTTTATATGAATTATGATTTAAGATTTTAAAAGATCAAAATAATAATCATTGTCTTTAGAACAGCTTTTGTTGCCAGAGAGCCAAACAGAACCTGCTGCAAGAAAGCAGGGCCATCTCTTTTATATGTATATATATATATATATATATATACATATATATATATATATATATATATACATATATATATATATATATATATATATATATCAAACAAATATATTGGTAGGCATATGGTAATAACAAAAAATTTACAAGCAGAGAAATAATTTCTTCGCAGAAAATAAGAGCATTAAAGAATTAACTCGCCATGCTGCCAGGTAATTTAGTATATGGTCATTAAACAGATTCTATCTATCGTCCTTTCGAGCTGAAGACGGCACATAGGGCAGAACCACAATCTCAAAAAACAGAAACCTTGCGTGCCAAAATGGCACATATTGCAGAGATCACTGGCTCTGTAGTATTTATCATAGTGCTTTTTATGCAGACTCGTATGGTGTCAGCTTAGATTATATTCCTTTGAAGCACACAACACTTGGTAACAAATAACACATTGTGTTCAACAAAAAATTCTTTTCTTGTTAGATTGAAAGTCTTGTTTTTCTTATGCAATTAATTCACTGTTTCTTTGCTAGGCCATTTGAACTAAAGTTAAAAGCAATATAGTACAGTGAAATTGATATGATTAGCACACTTCCAAAGGAAACTGATAATAGTTAAATTTTGAGTGCACAATTCTGATAATTGCTTCTCAAAGTGGCATAAGAACAGTGAACTATGATTCAATAAAAATATGAAAACTCTCAGCAAAGGCTCAGAACTTATAAACTGTGAAATTCCAAGTAAAAATTTGGCCTTAAAACAAAACTCTGTAGTTATTTTTCATGGCGCTGCTCATAATTTTGACTCATGGTATGGGTACTACCTGATGGTCATTGGCCTATTGATCAAGCCTTGTTCAGAGGTAGCCCCTTCCAGTAATTGTATAGCTTTGTTCTAGCTTCTAGAAGTTTGTCAAAAGCAGTCAAGCAACCTCTATTTTCATTGTCTTTGAAATTGCTTAGGTTAAATGGTCTCTGCGGTCAGTAGATAAAATTTCTTTACACATACTCGCATTTGTACCCCGGTCAACTGAAAAGGTTGCAAGGAGAATTTTGCACCTAGGACCAGGAATCCCATGCTAGTTGCTGAAACCCAAATTCACACCCTCTCGAGGAAAAAATTTACCATGGTATTGGTTAATATTCCATTAATGAAAACTGTCTAAGAGGTTCATGAACCATAGGTTTTAGAAGACTGGATGACAATTTTATTGGTGTCGTTGTTAGTGGAGTATTTGCCTGTCTCTGTCAGTTATAGAGCAGTTAGAATGAATGGGTTAATACTAATTGAGAAGTGGAGATTTTTAAAAGAGATTCTGCTACATGCTGTTGTCATGTTATTATTGTCCTTATTTTAATTTGACCTTCCACATATTTTTTCACAGGCTGCCAGGGTTTGTGACCTTTATGTGCCTGGCTTGGTGTCAACAATAAAACAGGAAGTAGGGAATGAGGTTAGTGTGTTTGATGAGCTGCAATTGCTTGATCACATTTTGAAGCTTTTTTTGCAGTTGAATTGCTGATTTCCATGTTTAATAAATTTCACATGTTAGATTCCAGGCCCTTATATGGAGACCAGAAGGTAAAAGAAAATGAGGAAAACCAAAAGAAGCCCTGCGTAGAACTATGATCTAATAGAGCGCAGCTATGGGTCTCAGAAACAACCCAGAACTAAAACAGGTAGTGGTTGTCCTCAGTTAAGGAAAACTATCACTTCTGCCCTATACGCTGTATTTGACCCAAATGGATAAACAAGCTATGTAAATTGGACAATTTTGGCCAAACAAAAGGTGCAAACAAGAGGAGATGCACAATGTGATATGCAGACACTGCCTGAATAGATTGTGTGCTCTCAAAATATCCAAAAACAATCACAAGAACTGCTATACTGTGGATTCTTAGAGGCTAACCAAGGACATTCCAATGTAATAGAATAGAATAAGAGTTGTGTAACTCAGACATTGTGCACCTTTTAAAAAATAGCCAAAGTGTGAATGAAGTGAAGAAATAATTTGTCATTACAAGGTTTTATGAGTGCTCTACCATTCTGTTATCAGGAAAGGGAGAAACAGAAATGTACAGTCATAATATGGATTTTTGTTGTTGTGACAAAGTTACTACCTAAGCTGGAGGAGAAATAAAAAAAAAGTTTTAGTAGTAGTAGTAGCCTCCGTCACTCATAGTTGACTATGCATTTTGCAGCATCCCTAGAAATGTTTTTTTTTTCTTTTCCAGTACATTATCTTTTTTCTATGAATCTGTCTGCTTCTTGTTTGAGATAGTGCTTTAGAGTATGAGCTATCCAGTGAAGTCCATATACTTCTCCTACTGTTAGAAGCAGCCTCTGACGTCATGCCCTATGCCAAATGGGCAGAATGACTTATGACCGGTAACTGCTGTTTCCCGTGTTGTGTTGACATTAAAATGACAAAGCTGGAGTGTCCTCTCCAGGACGCAAGTTTGATCAGAAAAAGAAAGAGACAAGTTGTTGCCCATGCAACAGGTTTCCTCTCTCTAGACAGCAGAGTGATCCAAAGCTCTAGCAAGGCAAGAACAGTTTGGTGCCATCTGCATTGCAGGAGTTGCCAGAGCTATGTTGTAGCCAATTCTGAACTGTCTTAGGGACTCCATTTCTGAATTTGTCCTCAGGGTTTACTCCCAAAGTCTATTCTGTGAACAGGTAGACCTGCTAAACAGCATCGGTTTATAATCGGAGTTGATTCTCTCATAGATGCATTGCCATTTTTAGGCTAACGGGTCACACCTACTTCAGAAGGAGGAGGTTATGGTGCATTTAAACACAGCATATACAAAAACAGATACAAATGTATGGCCTATGTTATATTTGTTTTTGTTTATGTTTTATTGTTTTTATCTCCAGACTATACCACGTATGCAATATCAGCACCCATTCCAGGCAGACTTAATAAAGATGGGAAAACTGTTTAAGGTGAGGATAACATTGTAGAATTCCAACATTTCTTGTTTTGTTTATACTCATTTAGTATCCCTGGAGTTTTAAGGCTGCACCTGACAATGATCTTTTAGTAGAATTGTTGATGTTATACACAAAATCTGGCGGGAGAAACCTTAAGGTGGTCACTGGTGTATTATCTAACTTCTGTGGCATCCTCTGCAACTCAAGTTTGGTTCCAAATATAATGAACCTCGTCCCTCCTTTGGAATGCTTCAAAGAGGAGCCATAGGGGAGTAGTACATTTTGGGCATGACGCTATCATCATAATCACCCAGACATAGCAAGCAAACAATAGTTCCATCCTCATTAAGACATAGGTTAAGGAAAACTTGGTACAAACATCTCTCAAACTCTGCACAGGAAATGTTAGGATCATGTGTCCTGGATTAAATAATACAAACCTTAATAAAGAAAAAAGCATTAGTAAAACAGCCCTCATTGATATGAAGCTGCAGAGACTATGTGTTGATATTGCCACCCTTCAGGAAACAAGACTTGTGGACTGTGGTTCAGTTCAGGGATACAAATTATACCTTTTTCTGATGGGCTAAAATGTGACCTGCCTCACCTACACAGTTTTACTGTGCATAGCAAACTCATTCTATAACCATCCCTAATGGTACATCAGAATGAATAATATAATTAAAATAAATTCAAATCTGGAGCAATCAATATCATTAGTGCCCATATATCAAAAGTTGCAGCAACTGCAGAAGATAAAGACAAATTATACAACATGCTCCAAGTTACCTTTGATTCAATCCTCAAAGTAAAACAACAGTGAAAATAGTCAGAGACTTCTAGAATTTTTGTTTTCACAACAATCTGTGTGTGACCAATACCTTCTTGAGCATTAAGAACCGATAAAAAACAACATGGCACCACCCAAGGTCTGGGCATTGGCACCAGCTAGACTTTGTCCTGGTTTGCAGGCAACACTTAAATAATGCCAAAATAACCCAAGCATACCATAGCACATACTGTGACACAGACCATGCACTTGTCATTAGTAAAGTGAAGGCAACCACCAAAAGGCTATACAGATCTAGAAAACTATCAGGACATAAGATTAAAATCTGCTGAAACATTACCCGACAACCAAGTCCTATTCAAGCTTACTTTTCAGAAATGCATGGAGAAAGCAGAAAAGACCCAGACAATGTAGATGATTCATGGAACCATCTGAAATCACACATCCTTGACTGTGCAGTCTCTTCCTTTGGCAAAGGTAAACACTCCAACAAGGACTGGGTCTAAGAAAACTCAAAACTCTTTTTTAACTTTTAAAGAAGAGGTAAAGGCTTTCTTGACCTTGAAGAATTGTCTATGCCAGTTCAGAAAAGACCAATTCAAACAAGCAAGGACAGAAGTACAATGGGAATCAAGATGTGCAAATAAGTACTGGTCAAATCTGTGTTCTATGATACAGAAAACTGCTGAGCTGGGCAGTTCAAGCACATGTATAACAAGATAAAGGTTGTTCTAGGTCAAAACATCTTACAAAGTGCTCCCTTAAAAGATGCAAACACTGAGCCTATCAATGACAAAACAGAACAGCTGGAAGGATTGGTCGAACATTACTTAAGTCTTTATTCTGAGGATAAACCAGCAAGCCCGCTCCTATACCAGCTGTAAAATACTCAGTGTTGACTGAACTAGACAATGAACCCATTGATAAGGAACTTCATGAAATCACCCATGACTCTCAAGTGGTCAAACTTCTGGAAACAACATCCCTGCTGAAGTACTCAAGAAAAATCTTGAAACTTTCCTGCTTCACTACAAATTCCTCATCCAATGCTGGAGAAATGGAGATATACCCCAGACATGAAAGATGCCAAGATTGTGACATTATACAAAAATAAAGGGGCCACGGACAATTGGAAACACTACAGGAGTATCTCCCTCCTGACTATGACTGGAAATGCATTCGCAAGAATTGTTCTAAAGCGCCCACATCAATTCGCTGCCTTTGTTGATCTCTAAGACCTTTGACACTGTGAGAAGAACGGATTTATACAGGGTGCTAGAAAATATCAGCTGCCCATTTACATTTCTCAAGATCATTTTACAACATTATGTCTGCTACCATCCAGTTCGACAGCACATCTTCCCAGCCCTTTGAGGTAAACAGGGATGTGTTTTGCTCCTACATTATTGGGACATTTTTTCACTGCGTTACTACACAATGAGTCATCTCTGGCGACATCTACATCAGAACAAGATCTCTCGGCTCCTTATTTAACTCATTTCCTTCCTAGTAACACTCAGTCCATTAATAGTAGCATGTCTAACATTTTCCAATATACGCTCTTTCAGTCTCTGTTGCGATAATATCTGAATGGTATGTTTCGGTTTATTTATATATTTCGCTAAATAATGCTGCTCTTTAATTTTTGATATATGATATGGTGTGATTTAAAAAAAAAAATACAACTTTAGCTTCCTTGTGTGAAATCTCCTATCAGTGAAAGAAACTGGGAAAATCTGGCTGCAGATCTAGCACACGGAGAACAAATAAAAAAATGGCACTGCAACATTTGAGGAAGCATTAATGTCAAAGTCAGAAGACAACGAGGCCAGGCACCATATATATTCATTTTGTTGGATCTGCTGTTGAATCAACATTGACAGATTCAGCCATAAGAGTTGTTCAATAAAACATGATTCAGCATAAGACACTATTATATTACCAAACTACTGGCAATTACATGGTTGTTTGCTGCCAACCGTCTGTCACAACATCAAAGGTTAAATGTGTTTCAAGCATTCATTGAGAGATCTAACATCAGTGGATTCTGCTAGATTCATAATTGCTCAACAGTTGGCATTAACTGCATAGGTAGTGGTTCATGCAGATTAATTGTTACTCATAGTCTTAATTCTGTTGCTCAACTATAGTTCCTAATTTTAGAGGGCTTGAGTTTTATTGAATTCCACCTGTTTGCAGTATTCTTCCCAAAACAATTGTTCCACCTGAGTTTGCACCTACAATGATTATTCCACCTGTGTTTGCAATATTCTTCCCACAACGATTATTCCACCTGTGTTTGCAGTATTCTTCCCACAATTGTTCCACCTGAGTTTGCACCCACAATGATTATTCCACCTGAGTTTGCAGTATTCTTCCCACAACAATTGTTCCACGTGAGTTTGCATCCACAATGATTATTCCACCTGTGTTTGCAGTATTCTTCCCACTGATTATTTCACCTGAGTTTGCACCCACAACAATTATTCCACCTGAGTTTGCAGTATTCTTCCCACTACAATTGTTCCACCTGAGTTTGCACCCACAATGATTATTCCACCTGTGTTTGCAGTATTCTTGCCACAATGATTATTCCACCTGAGTTTGCAGTATTCTTCCCACAACAATTATTCCACCTGAGTTTGCAGTATTCTTCCCACTACAATTGTTCCACCTGAGTTTGCACCCACAATGATTATTCCACCTGTGTTTGCAGTATTCTTCCCACAACAATTATTCCACCTGAGTTTGCAGTATTCTTCCCACTACAATTGTTCCACCTGAGTTTGCACCCACAATGATTATTCCACCTGTGTTTGCAGTATTCTTGCCACAATGATTATTCCACCTGAGTTTGCAGTATTCTTCCCACAACAATTATTCCACCTGAGTTTGCAGTATTCTTCCCACTACAATTGTTCCACCTGAGTTTGCACCCACAATGATTATTCCACCTGTGTTTGCAGTATTCTTCCCACAACAATTATTCCACCTGAGTTTGCAGTATTCTCACAACCCTAAGACTACCCTTTTCTGCTAATTAATTGCTAATGAACCCCTGCACTATTTTGGTAGTAAAAAGTAAAACTCTCAATAAAATCTGAATGTGAATTTTAAAGTGTATTAAGAATTACAATTGCTTGATCACATTTTTGAAGCTTTTCTGTAGCTGAATTGCTAATTTTAACATGTTAATTTAATAAATTTCACATGTAGATTGGAATATTTTATCTAAACAAAGGTATAAACAAGAGGAGATGCTCAAAGTGATATCATGCAGGCACTGGGCTTGGATAGGTTGTGTGCTCAAAAGAGATCCAGTAACAATCACCAGAACTGCTGCACTGTGGATTCTTGAGAGGCCAACCAAGGATATTCCGATGGAGTAGAATAGGATAAGAAGAGACTGAGTCAGACTTTTAAAGAATAGCCAAGGTGTGCATGAAGCAAAGAAACATTTTGGTCATGCAGAGTTTTTTGAGTGCTTAACCATTCTGTGATCAGGAAAAGAAGAAGCAGTAATGTACATCGATAGTATGAATTTTTCTTTGAAGAAAAATGGTATTCTCCCCAGAGGGAAGATCAGAAAACCATTTTTCATATGTTAACAAAACATATATGGAAGTAGATAAGACTTTGTGGCCTCTAATATTTTGTTGATTAAAATGTTCTTTTGTTTTATCTCCAGACTAAAGATATGAAGTATCAGTTCCCATTCTTGGCAGATTTAATAAAAATGGAACAACAATTTCAGGTGAGGATTAATTTTGCCATTCTAACATTTCTTGTTTTGTTTATGCTCTTTTAGTATCTTTGGAGTTGGGAGGCTACTTCTGACAATGATGTTTCTTTTGAATTGTAGGTGTTTGTATTATGAGCATTCTTTGAAAGAATTAACATTAAGTGGTTTTAGTAGATTCACAATTTCTCACTCCTTTTAAACAGTTGGCATTAACTGTGTAGGTGATGAAAATGCATACAGTCAAGTGGACTGTGGCACACTCGTACACCTACTTAGTGAGACAGGCTTTGGTTCGTGCAATGGGTGGCATCGGTGTTGGTGCTAAAGAAAGTGGCGCTGTGTTTCGGTACCTGGACATCTTAGCCAAGATATATATCGCCGGGGTTGCCTCAATGATCACCATTATCGCCTGCTTTGTTCAATATATACATAGCCAGAGTAGCACAACTGAATAGGGTCGACCGGGTTGCACTTTCATCTTTGCAGATGACATAGGTACACAGTCGTGATGGAGCAGACATGGCTAGGCAATTACAGAAAAGTGTGAACCACTATGTGGGACAATAACTACAAAACACTCATTAACCCGGCAACCGTGATAGCTCAGTGGTTAGTGAACTGGACTACAAAGGACAAGAGTTGACGGCTTCTGGGTTCACCCAGCCTTAAATGGGTACCGGATTTTTTCTGGGAAAGTAAAGCGGCATGGGCTTAATACTGACCACATTACCCCAAAAATCTTATGCCGAAGGTCTTTAAAAATTATGGTCACTAACACCATATTCCCTATATGCCACTTGGCGTGATGGGACATTTTACTTTACTTTTACTTCATTAACCCAAACAAGACTTCTGTAATGTAGTGTTCGCTAAACAACAGAACAGTTAAAGACACCCTCCCAGTCACAAACTGCAATGGTGTTCATCATGAGGAATCTGACTATTAAGTATTTGGGAATAACATTTGTCCCTTTCTTTCAATTAACACATAGGTAGTGTCATTCAAAAGGCAAGGAGAAATGTCAGCACGCTCAAGATCATGGCCAGGGCGAACCTTCAGCAATCGTAATTATCCTCGCTCATACAGGCTGTTGTGCTCTCAGTACTGAATTATAGTTTGAATATGCTCACTCTCTTATCAACTCATATTGCAAGGTTGGAAAGGGTTCATAATGGGGCGTCTACAGGCAGTTTTGAATACACCAGAGACACACATATCTGTTCAACGTTGTACTTACTTGATTTACCAAATATTAGAGTGTGACATAGATCTGCTCAGGTCCAGGCTTATTTGAACATAGTAAGGAACATAAAAGACAGTTAGAGGCCACAGAGATGGGATTTCTCAGAAGAATGTTGAAAGTTCCCTGGACAGCTAAAAAGACCAATGAGGAAGTTCTCAAAGAGGCCAACACAAAAAGGGAGCTCTTAAAAAACATCAGAAAGAAGCAATCAACATTTTTCGGGCACATCATGAGAAGAGGAAAGTTGGAATACTTGGTTACAACTGGCAAAATAAAAGGAAAGAGAGATCGTGGACGACAAAGAGAGAAAATACTGGATAGCTTGGTGTCATGGCATGGAAAACAGTCAATAATAGAACTGATACGATGCACTGTGGATAGAAGATTGTGGAGGGACATGATCACCTACACCAACCGGTATGACACATGATGATGATGAAGGAACACCAATGATCCCTTGCTTTCCTGAATTGGGTGCAACCAATGGCAGGCACCTCAAGTGTGAAAATCCTGGATGGTGAAGACGGGTGAGTCCTCAAGGAGAATATTTGATCTGGGTGACATTAGAACTGGTAAGATTTGGATAGAAGTGACAGCTGAGAAAAAGAGGCTAACCAAAGCAATTATTCTGCTCAGCAGGGAGTGTCACATTTGGGTCTATGGAGCTATTGAGGTCATAAGAAGGGAATCCATTAAAAAAAAGTGTTCTCACCTTAGGATACGGTCATCTACATGGATGGTTCTGTGTCTTCTTCATTCATGCGCTCTGCACATACCTCCAAGTTATTGAATATCTGAAAGTTCTGGCGGATTGCAATATTTTCCTCTTCAACTTCGGAAAACTAGTGCTGAAACTTACAAAATGCTACAAACAGCTTTGGTAAGTACTCCTTAAGTTGATCAAAGACATTTCAGTGGTTTTCACACTTCAAAAGTGCACAGCAATCATTTGAAGATGACCACCAACCTGAAGATCATCCACCTCCCACACTGATGAGACCGTGGTACATGTGTGAGAAATCATTTGCTCTAACCGATGTTTAACTGAGAGAGGTAGCAGAGGATGTAGGAATAGCAGTTGCTACTTGCCAGAAAATTATAAGTGAAGATTTGCGCATGAGATGTATGTCAGCGAAATTCATGCCTTGATTGCAGTGCCGAGGAGACAATCCTTTGTCAGTTTGCATTGATCTTGAGTGAGCCCATGGCAGTCACAACATTATGTCATTGCTAATCACTGGTGATGAAACCTTGGTGTATGGGTATGACCTGAAAACAAAGCCTGTGTCTTCAAAATAAAGAAAAACATCATATCCTTGACTCAAAAAGGCATGGCAGATTAAATCAATGCGAAGACTATGTTGATTGTGTATTCTAAATTGCAAGACTTGTTGGCCATGGAGTCCATCTCCAGAGGGCAGACAGTTGATAAAGAATTGTATACAGCGGTTCTACAGGGCATCTGCGATGCTGTACACAGAGTTCATCCTAAAGATTGGAGTACTGACAATTGAATCCTTCACCATAGAAATTCTATTGTAAAAGCCATCTATCATAACAAATGAATTTGTGCTGAAACTTCACATTCCTTCGCTCTTGTTTTCTCTTGATCTTGCTCCCTGTGGCTTCTTCTTGTTCTTACATCTGAAGAAAATATTGGAAGTTTACTGATTTGATTTGGTTCAGATCAAAATGAATGTGACGAGTCAGATAAGGTGTTCTAAAAAAGTGACTTTCAGAGGCACTTCCATAAATAGGACCACTTTAATAACCGCATTTAATCACAAGGAGACTGTTTTGAATGAAACTACTTTAAAAAGTCGTAGATCCACTCATTTTGCAATGGGGCTTTAACCTAACAACCACAGCTTCCAGTTGACTGGAGAGTAAGCCCATGTACGTAAGGAGAATTGAATCTGTGGTTTCATTGTGGCTTTATTCTCTCCTGTCTATGGGTAGTGAGATTCTATGTCTAGCCCTTATGGATAATGGAACAAATAAAACAGCAGGTCCCGTGTATACTTACACTTATTAAAGAACCATTGACAGTTAAAAATAAAAGAATGTGTTAAAAAAAAAAAAAATTGGCCACAGCAATGAATGGCAGCGATATTGTCAGTGAAAGTGTACCTAGACCAAAGGATTCTAGGGCACGCTATGGAGGTTGTGTACGTGGGTCAGAGTTCTCCTCAGAGATTTTCAATATTTAGAGGGGAAATCTGAGCACCTATGCAATATTCTTGTGTGCTGCAATGATGATCATAACAAACACTAAGAGAGACAGCGCAGAGATTGAGAGGCGCACTTAGAACCTGAGGGATATGTTCAACTCTTACTGCGGGTCTTGTGCAGTCTGACTAGACTGACAGGATAACAGCACAGAATAATTGGACGTGGAAATACTTTGATTTCTGTCCTGTGTGCCATGTATATAGTGACATGAACATGCTCAGAGCAGTAACTGCAGTGACAATCTGCATATATATATATGCATATATCTACATCATCATGTACCCTGCTGGTTGGCGTAGGCGATCATGTCCCTCCACAATCTTCTATCTACAGTGCATCGTATCAGTTCTGTTGTTGACTGTTTTCCATGCCATGACACCAAGCTATCCAGTATTTTCTCTCTTTGTCGTCCGCGATCTCTCTTTCCTTCTATTTTGCCAGTTGTAACCAAGTATTCCAACTTCCCTCTTCTCATGATGTGCCCGAAAAATGTTGATTGCTTCTTTCTGATGTTTTTTAAGAGCTCCCTTTTTGTGTTGGCCTCTTTGAGAACTTCCTCATTGGTCTTTTTATCTGTCCAGGGAACTTTCAACATTCTTCTGAGAAATCCCATCTCTGTGGCCTCTAACCGTCTTTTCGTTTGTTTGTCTACTGTCCATGATTCGCTTCCATAGGTCAGAATTGGTTCTATATAGCACAGATGAACTCTTTTTCTCATTTTTATTGAAATAGATTTGTTGCATAAGATATTTTTCATTTTCTGAAATGCTATTTTGGCCTGAGCTATTCTGCTTTTTATTTCTGTGGTGCATCTCCCATCTGATGTAATTATTGTGCCCAAGTATTTGAAACTTTGCACTTGTTTTATATTTGTCTCGTTTATTTTTATGCTGCATGATGGTGATGATTGTTTCTTCGATATAACCATTACTTCTGTTTTCTTACTATTCAGACTGAGAACTTTCTTGTTGCTCTCTTCTACTATTATGTCTATCATTTCTTGTAGTTCGTTCTCTGTCTCTGCTATTAAAGACTGTGTCATCCGCATAACGCAAATTATTTATGTTGTGACACTTGACTTCAATTCCTTTTTTGTCTACTATTGATCTCATAATATATTTGCTGTAAAGTGAAAACAAGTCCGGTGACAGAACACAGCCTTGTCTGACTCCTTGTTTTATATATTGGAATTGTCCTGTTTGGTTGTTAATTCGTATAGCTGCTGTTTGTTGCCAGTACATGTTTTTTATGATTCGCAGATCCTTGCCATCAATGTTTAATTTCTCCAGCATATTGATTATTTCCACATGCTTTACTTTGTCAAATGCTTTCGTGTAGTCTATAAAGCACTTATATAGATCTTTCTTTACCTCTATAGATCTTTCTATCAATGTCCTTAAGATGTATATTGCGTTATTGGTGCCCTTTCCTTCCACAAATCCACATTGTTCCTCACTTATTTCTGGTTTTATTTTGTTCCTTACACGTCTCATGATTATTCTTAGTAATATTTTAGTCATATGGCTCATGAGACTAATAGTGCGATGGTCTTCACAATCAGTGGCGCCTGACTTCTTCGGTATGGCTACAAAGATAGATTTTAGTAGATCCTCGGGTATGTGTCCAGTGTTATATATGTCATTGAGTAATTTTGTTATGACTTGTACTCCCAACTCTCCTAATGCATTTATCTCTTCGATTGTTATATTGTCAGGACCTGGGGCGTTGCCTCTTTTCATGTGTTGAATTGCGTCCTCCACTTCACTCTGCATTATTGGTGGTCCTGTGTCTTCATTTGAATTGGTTAATTCTGGTCTTTCATCATCATAGAGTTGACTGATATATTCTGTCCATCTTTCCATTGTCTTCTCCTGTCCCATTATTATATTTCCTTCCTTTGATTTCACACATCTTGAAACTTTTACTTCTTTTCTTCCTGTTAATTCATTTAACTGATTGTGCATAAATTTTGGGTCTTTCTTTTGTTGTTTTTCCATTTCTTCACATTTCTGTTTTAACCATCCTTCCTTTGCTTCTCTGCACTTGTTTTGGATCTCTTTGTGCAATATTTTGTATGCTCGTTCTTCTTTCTTATGTTTTCTTCTTTCGTCCATTAATTGTAATATTTCTTCTGTCATCCATTTCTTTTTGTTGATTCTTTTAGTCACTGGTATTACTTCTTTTGATGTTTGTTGGATCGATTGTTTGAGCATTTCCCACTGCTCCTGGATGTCCTGTATTTTCTCAATAGCATTATATCTATTTTGTACTATCATGCTGTGCTTATCACTCATCTGTTTATCTACTCTTAGCATATCTAGTTCTAATTTTATATTTCTTGGTGATTTCTGTGCCTTCCGCAGTTTTATTCTTATCTTTCCAATTACTGGTACATGGTCACTATTACAATCTGCTCCTGGCCTTGTTTTAACAGACGTTAGCCCATTCCTAAATCACATCTACATATACCATATATATATATATATATATATATGCATATATCTACATATATGCTATTCTTGACATTACACATTGTTTAGAGTACTGCAACACATTACTTACACCTCTTATGAAACTTTGACAAGTTATCAACAGTTCTTGAAGAAGGTGTGTATTTAAACAGATCTCTCACATTGTTTTTTTATTTATGGAAATTTGTTCATCTTTTCTTTTTCCAGGAGTCTGATGATCTTATTTTAGAAGATTGGAACAGCCGAGTCATTAAAGTTGAGAACTCTGATGAGGGAATGGCAGAAATGGACAGAGTAACGCAGCCTTTGTCATCTTTGGAGGACAGCAATACACATATAAATGATGGTAAACCAATTGTTTTATCAGCATGTTTTGCTTAATAAAACATTCATTTCTCTTCATCTGGGTGATTTGTTCAGCACTTCACATCATCATCAAGTACAGTGCCTGCTGGCCTAGGTGTCTGATGGTCTTATTATTATTACTTCATATAATTACACTTTAAAATGTAAAATTGATGGTGTGTCACCATAATAACAATAAAGTTGATGGTGTCTCACCATAATAACAATAAAGTTGATGGTGTCTCACCATAATAACAATAAAGTTGATGGAGTCTCACCATAATAACAATAAAGTTGATGGTGTCTCACCATAATGACAATAAAGTTGACGGAGTCTCACCATAATAACAATAAAGTTGACGGAGTCTCACCATAATAACAATAAAGTTGATGGTGTCTCATGGACACAGCAATTGTAAGATCATCACATGATGATCTTATAATTAGTGTGGAGAAAAGCAAAATGAACTGGTTTGGCCATGTACCTTGATCATCTCGCCTGGGAAAGACCAGTCTGCAAGGAACTGAAAGGAGAGAGGAGAAGTAGACAGAGAAAGAGATGGAAAGATAACAGCAACAAATGCAAAGACCTTGACTTTGCAGATTTCCAAAGAATGACTGAAGTCTGTCAGTAGTGCTCTTATGACCCCTCAGAGTTATGGAAAGAAGAAGTTTCTCTCAGATTTTTTACATAAGTTATTACATATTTAGTTTAGTCAACAGGTCATCCTTACCGCACAAGTCCATAAGTGCTCAGATCTTAGTATATCCCTCAATGTATAGCAACTAACAACACCAGATTAGCGTAATGCTCCCAACTGGTATCTCATATTTTGGCATTATATTTATGCAATTTGCTCATGTATTTATGGCTGTATATTCTAGGCAGTTTTTTTTTTTTTCGTTCACATGTGGACGAACTTTGTTGTGCAACAGAATCACACCATGAGAAAGCATGCTGGGTCTCTTGTTCTTGATGGCTGTATGCAGGTTGTCTAGTGAGCCTTTGTAGCAGATGGCATTGTAGTACACTCTCTTACGTTGACGATGTTTTGGTCTGCCGTCAAGGTAGAGATAGCGGGAGCAGGTTGCTTGCAAAATCCAAACTGAACTTACACGCTTGAGTAGATGGTGGTGTGAGGCAGGAACACTGGTAAACCAGGGTGAAGGTGGCTGTATCTTGGTTCACTCTGAACAACCATATTGTCAACAAACCTACACCATTAGTAAGCATGGGTTGTGAGGGCCCACACATTTGGGAATACAGTTTGACTGGAATCTTGCTTTTACCCAGCACATAGATTATATTCTAATAAAAGCCAATAAGGGCCTCTCAGCACTGAAAGTAATAGTGGTGGTGGCGGTCTGAGAACAGCATCTTCTTGTCCTCCTATATCAGGACTAATGGTTTCAGACTGAAAGACTGCAATGAATACAAAATAGGCCATGCGCATCATACTTGAACGCACGAGAGCCACACCATGCAGGGCAATGTGGTATCTCCTTGCTTTTCAAACCATTGCAGATAGAATAATGATGTCTTATGCACATGACTGCTTCCAGGTCAGTGCTGATGTACAATATCTTTTGTGCTGTGAGATTGGGAAGAGAAAGAGAAACAGGCTCAAAAGAGGAACATCATGGATGGTGCAGATTGAGGACAGTGTTCAACAGATTTATCCCCATTGGGATTTTGAGCCCAGAGAAGATTGGATACAGGTGCTAGTAGAGTGCTATACATCCATTTATGTTGACATCACGTTGAACCGATAACGCAGGCAACAAAATCCTATTGTTTTGGAAGTTGAGGTGCAGGCCTTGATGAGACTTCACCTGAGGATTCAGCGTTACCTACATTGATGGGTCTGTTATTTGGCACATTTGATGCTCAAGGGCTTTCACAGTTGAGTTCAAGGGGAAAAACAGTGAATGGGGGAGCAGTGTTCTTACTTGTAACTACAAGTAGTATGATCGTGGCAGTAACTAAAGCAGCGGCCTGGCTGGAAACCCAATCTATTACTCAAGTGTGCTTTCTTAGTCACTCAAGGAGCATGCTCAGGAAGATTGAAGGGAGCTAGGTTTGAAGACATTGGTTGGTGTTGCTAAAGGACTGACTGGTTTATGTCTCATTTTTGTTCCTGAACACCCAGGTGTGAAAGGAAATGAATGAGCTGACAGGCTGGACGGTCTATGGTGGACATGTAATGGACTGGACATTCTAAATGCAATGAGGAAGGTAGAGTGAGCTATTGATTCAGTCAATGATCACGAATCTACGACCATATCAGGACTGCACGAACATCAGGTCAAAACTGGAGACACCAGATAGGAGAGCTACGTAGGAAGACAAGAATAACATAACACAAAACTTGAGTAATCAATCTCCGCACATACAGGAGATACTGGGAAGTAGATCTGAGTACTTATAGACGAGTCCAATGTGCAGTGAGGATGTCATCGACTAAACTAAACTATTCTCATAGTATTTGTTAATGACTCGTGTTATGTTCTGTTCTCTTTGTCTTATCATGTGGTAAGACCACTTAAACTGTTGTTTCTTCCTGTATTTAATGCAGGCATTATTTCTAGCTTTAGTTTTTCACTTATGATTTTATCTCTCAAGTTGTTTATTGTATTGCATCTCATTCTGAGGAAATCGTAGTAGGCATGTCACATATGGCAGGTGGGCTGGAGTGCTCGTATAAAAAATATGAGCATATAACAATGAAAACTGCATTCATTGTAACTAAGTGATGAGTGGTAATGTCCAGTGTTGCTGATAGAGAAAAAGGCAAAGGTTGGTGCTTGGGAGTCCACTTCCATAAATATACCAAATACTTCTGGTATTCTCTCTCTCTCTCTTCTGCAGCTTAGGACTACCAATTGAAGGTTCTGGTTCACTTTCTCTCTTTACTGTAGGAAAACAACATTCCAATGTAGCCTTATGTTGACTTTTCAGGATTTCACTCCTAATCACCACTGCTGTCTTGCTTCTATATTCTTCTTGAATGATATAGTTAATACATTTAGACACATACACATATATAAATGTAAAATAAATATATGTATAAATATATCTATATAAAACCAAACACTCAAAAAATGGAATTAAATGGAAACACTGAAAATTCTTGCAAGAGATGACTAGGGTGCACAACAGATGGAATTTATTTTACTGTGCACATGCAGTTCAAACATAGAAGAATCATTCAAACTACAAATCATAATTCTTACAAATTTAACGTTTTAGCTTTGGACATTAGAAATTAGAGCCATTGAAATATGAGGCTGCCCTTTACAGTTTCCTCTTCTCACATCTTTGTTTCATTCCACCATGGGATGCTCTTCTCCCCTTCTCTTTTCTTTTGTTTTGCCCCAATGCTGTTGTTGCTAATTGCTTTCTTAACTTGTTTCAAGCTTTCTTTTATTATGTTTAGTTCAGTGGGAAGTTTGTTTAATTCGTCTTAATATGGATTGTTCTCCCAGGTCAACCAAAGGTTCAACTTTAGGGTTTCTGTGCCACTGGCACATGTATTTTGTGCGCTTTGGAGTGAATCGAGAGTTATGGACTCATCCATTGTTTTGTATGCTACATCATCATGATGGGCAATTGCATATCCTATACATGGTCATATGCTAGAAATGAAGGACAAAAGGATAAAGATTTTGATGTTGTTCATGAATTTGCAGCTATGGTGCAATTCCTGGAACTTCATGTTAGTCACAAGGGATGTTGTTTAGATTCTCTCTCTCTCTCTATCTCTCTCTCTCTCTCTCTCTCTCTCTCTCTGTCTGCGATCAAGACTCAATATGAAGCCAGCTGTCTGTTTAAGTGAATCGATTGCTCCAAATAGTTTTTCTTCCAAGGAGGTGGGTGTGGACCACAATGCTCTTCTCAAGACTGTGTACTGGGGGTAATCCTGTAGAACATGTTTTGTAGTCATATTGTCCAGTGTACAGTGTTTAGATTCAGGAGAGCTACGAGATTAGGGGTAGACTTGTGAACCAGTTGATCGTTTCATACAGCAGGTCTTGCTGGGGAGGAAATCTGAGTGCTAAGCACTAACTAATGGGCTGTTGTTGGATGTGCAATGAGGATAACCTAATCACTAACACTTCCAGGATTTTTTATCTTTTAGATGTTTTGATTATATTGTGTGTTGTTTTTATTTTGCTTGTTGTGTATCTGCTCATCATCATGTGCCATACCGGTTGGCGTAGGCGATCATGTACTTCCACAATCTTCTATCCACAGTGCATCGTATCAGTTTTGTTGTTGACTGTTTTTCATGCCATGACACCAAGCTATCCAGTATTTTCTCTCTTTGTCATCCGCAATCTCTCTTTCCTTTTATTTTGCCAGTTGTAACTAAGTATTCCAACTTTCCTCTTCTCATAATGTGCCCGAAAAATGTTGATTGCTTCTTTCTGATGTTTTTTAAGAGCTCCCTTTTTGTGTTGGCCTCTTTGAGAACTTCCTCATTGGTCTTTTTAGCTGTCCAGGGAACTTTCAGCATTCTTCTGAGAATTCCCATCTCTGTGGCCTCTAATCGTCTTTTCATTTGTTTGTCTACTGTCCATGATTCGCTTCCATAGGTCAGAATTGGTTCTATATAGCACCGATGAACTCTATTTCTCATTTCTATTGACATAGATTTGTTGCATGCGATATTTTTCATTTTCTGAAATGCTATTTTGGCCTGAGCTATTCTGCCTTTTTTTTTTTTTGTAGTGCATCTTCCATCCGATGTTATTATTGTGCCAAAGTATTTGAAACGTATCTACTCATTGCTACTTTTTTTTCAAAGGGTGATTATCATCGTCATTTTGTGATTTTTCTCTGTGATAATGACTGGGATAGCTGTCCTAATATGGGGTATACCTTGTATCATATGTCATATTTCTTTATTAATTTTACCATCCTCAGAGAATTGTGTTCTCAGATATTTATAGTTTATTTGTTTTATAACTTGGGAGTCTATAGCTTTGTTCATTATTTTCTTTTGTCCTCCTATTGATATAACTTCTGTTTTTTTTTTTTAGTGCCAATTTTCAGTTTATATTCTATCTATATTCAAGGACAGCAGATGTTGTCAAAGCTCTTTTTCTTCAAAAGCTACTATATTTTCTATTAATGAGAATTTAATCATGTGAAATTGAACAAGTAAAAAAATTTCCTTTTGAAGAAATAACTTAGATCTAACATGAAAGAATCAGGTAGAATGTTTTTCTTCTTTTCATAGTTTTCACATCTTGGTATTAAATGTGCACCTGTCATAAATTAACTGTTGTCTGGAACTTCTCTTTAGCACTGTAAAGCTCTGAGTTCAACTTTTGAGCCAATATTGTCATTTTAGCTGGTCTTTTTATAAATGGCAGTCCTATAGTGTCAGTTTTGTAGTTTACTCATTTAACCCACATTAATGACACAACATGCAGAAGCCAGATAGATTTTATACTAACGAGAAAAGAAAACAAGAAAAGAGTAACCGACAGTAGAGCAATCCCAAATATTACAGACGACACGGATCACAAGATGGTTATGACCACACTAAGACAGCCAAAAATAATGAGAATATACGAAAACAAACAAAAGAAGCGAAAAGAACAGACAATAAAAATAAAACAGTTAACAGATCAAGAAACAAGGAAAACCCTAGAAGAAAAACTAACAGAGGAATTCAAGAAACTCCCTAACGAAGTATGCACAGTAGAAGAAGAGTGGAAACAATTTAAGGAAACAGTAACCAACATCTCTAAAACAGTTTGTGGAACGAAGCTAAGAACAAGAGAAGGGAAAAAGAGCACCCCGTGGTGGAACGAAACAATCAGAGAAGCAATTAAAGAAAAGAAGAAACTGTTTAAAAATTGGAGGGAGAACAAGAACCAAGAAAAATATGAAAGATATGCCTTAGTTCGAAAAAGAGTTAAAATGCTGATCAAAGAAGCTAAGCAAAGGAATTGGACAGAATTCGGACAAAACATGAGCAGGGACTTCAAGACAGCCACAAGAGATTTCTACAAAGCAGTAAAAGCCACAAGAGCGAGAAAAGAAAACCATGATCCTACTGAGCTGATAAACGACAAAGACGGACAACCAATATCAAACAACCAATGTATGCAACAGAGATGGAAAGAATATTTTGAAGACCTGTTAAACATACCAACCACCAACAAGACAACAAAAACCACGCTAGAACTCACAAATACTGAACCCAACATCATGAAAGAGGAAATAGAAGAAGTAATCAAATATGCACCAAGAAACAAAGCACCAGGGATAGATAACATTCCAATAGAAATAATAGCAGCAGCGGGAGAAACAGGAACGCAATGGCTGCACAGAATATTTAATGCAGCATGGCACCAACAACAAGCCCCAGAAGACTGGCAACAGGCAATCATCATACCAATATGGAAAAAGAAAGGTGGCAAAAGAGACTGCAATCAATATAGAGGTATATCTCTGCTCAGCCATGTAGGAAAGCTATACGCCAAAATCTTGGAAAAAAAGACTGAGACCAATAATAGAACTACAGTTAAGCGATTCTCAAATGGGGTTCCGAAAAAACAGAGGATGTACCGACGCACTATTCACACTAAAACAGCTTGCAGAAAAAACGACAGAACACAACCAAAACTTATACATAGCCTTCATTGACCAGGAAAAAGCATTCGACAGAGTGAACAGAGAACAACTGTGGGAGATACTAACAACATACGGAGTAAGCCAACATCTAACCAACATTATTAAAAGTCTCTACGCCAACAGCAGCTGCAGGGTCAGAACAGCAACAGGCTACACAGACCACTTCGAAGTTAGATCAGGTGTAAGACAGGGGTGTGTACTATCCCCCCTACTGTTTATTACATACATGGACCATATATGCAAGCTAGCCAACCCATCAGAGACAGAGGAGATCAACGAGCTTCTATTTGCAGACGACCAGGCACTAATACATGAAACAATAGAAGACCTACAAGAACACTTAAACAAACTCAACATCTTAGGAACAAAATACAACATGAAAATCAACATCAACAAAACAGAAGTCATGAATGTCGCCAAAAATAAACAGAACATCAACATAACTATAGAAGGCAGACAACTAAAACAAGTAGAGGAATTCAAATATCTAGGAAGTCTAATGACAAACGATAATTCCCAAACAGCAGAGATAGAATCAAGATGCAACAAAGCTTGTCAAATCATCGGACAGCTATCACCACTATTGTCCAACAAGGAAATAACTCTGGAGGCGAAACGAGCACTATACAATACAATCTTCATCCCAACGTTGTGCTACCAATGCCAGACCTGGACCCTAGATGCAAGAACAGCAAGAAAAATAACCTCTACAGAGATGAAATGTGTTAGACGAATGACAGGAAACAGTCTGAGAGATAAGATCAGAAATGAAGAACTGAGAAAAAAGCTAGGAATAGCCCCAGCCATAGAATATATAAGGAAACAACAGATAAAATGGTTCGGCCACGTGACAAGGCAGAAAGAACAAAACACAACACAACGAGCCTTCAACAAACGTTGTGAGAACAACAGACCCAAGGGTCGACCACGAAAAAGATGGATCGATGGAATATTAGAAGCACTAGGAAACATAACAGCAGCAGAGGCGAACAGAAGAGCAAAAGACCGCAAATTATATCTCCCCTCGACGCTGAAAGGCAGATGAGGAAGGAAAGAAGAAGAAGAAGAAGAAGAACCCACATTGGGCCAGTGGTGTTTCTGGCAGCCTAAGTATATGTTTGTGTTCATTCAGTTTGTTATGGTCTTTTATAAGCTTGAAGGTAATAGTTTGTACTAGTGTTTGGAAGTTATTAGGAAGATTCCGCTCTCTCTCCTGTTGGATTGGATGGAGTATGTGGATTATGTATCTAATTTGAGTAACAACAAAACAGTTAAAATATTAGTAGGAAACAGCAGCGGCTTAATTGCAGTAAATATTCTGTGGCTAGTTTAGCCTACATGACCTCTCTTTTTGCCAGCTTTTCCATTTCATCAATGCCAGGAAAATTGATTTCAACAAAAACATCCTTTTTGATATCTATGTATATACTTCTATTGAATCCCACATGTTGTCAGCCATATTCCAAGATCTTCATGCCCTGTTAACCATTTATATGCTTATTAGCACAAATGGATCACTAGTAACATTTGACTAAACTATCACTTTATTATAATTACATCTCCTTTATACTGTAGTGTTGTGGCTGAACTGACAAGCCATTGGAGAGATATACATTCCTCAGTCCAGTGTTTGTATTTATAATGTTTGACTTTAATCTTTGTCTCCATGTTTCAGAGCTCTGCACTAATATTTCGGACTGCATCACCAACTCTAACGATGATGTTCCTGAAATTGAAAATCAGTGTGATTTCCAACAGTCCCACTTTATAGAAGATACTTCATTTGGCTCCCATTTGAAAAGCACAAGAAACATTGAACAGATTATAGGAGACACAGATGATTTTAATAAGATCAGTGAAATTAATGAAAACCTGGTAGAGTACGCAGAAAACATGAACTCTGATTTGTGTTGCTCTAGAGAACAAGAAGTGGCTGAATTAATAGAGCAGGGAGTGATGGAATCAAGAGAGTCAGTGAACATTAGGGAGTGTTATGTAATGGTTGTAGATTTCATGTCTAAGATCTCTCTCACTGATGGCAAGATAGCCTTAGGTAGTGGTGAATATAAAAAAAGTTTGAAAGTAAATTCTGTTTCCAAGAAAGGTACTTCATGTGATGTCAGTGGTTTCATTTCTGAGAATCTTTACAAATGTGATATTTGTGGGGTATTTTTCATTGAACTTACAAAATTGGTCATGCACAATAGGACACATGAAGGGATGAAGACATACAAATGTGATGTGTGTGGTAAAGAATGTACTCATAATAGTAATCTAGTTAGGCATAAAAGAACACATGAAGGGGTGAAACCCTACAAATGTGATGTGTGTTTTAAAGAGTTCACTCGTAGTGACAATCTGGTATGCCATAAAAGAACACATATAGGAGTGAAGCTGTACAAATGTGATGTGTGTGGTGAAGAATTTACTTGTAATGGTCATCTGGTAAGACATAAAAGAACACATATAGGAGTGAAACCTTACAAATGTGATGTGTGTGGTAAAGAATTTACTTGTAATGGTCATCTGGTAAGACATAAAAGAACACATATAGGAGTGAAACCTTACAAATGTGATGTGTGTGGTAAAGAATTTACTTGTGATAGTCTTCTGGTAAGACATAAAAGAACACATATAGGAGTGAAACTTTACAAATGTGATGTGTGTGGTAAAGAATTTACTTGTAATAGTCATCTGGTAAGACATAAAAAAACATATATAGGAGTGAAGCCTTACAAATGTGATGTGTGTGGTGAAGAATTTCATAAAAACAGAAGACTGGTGATACATACAAGAATACACACAAGACAGAAACATTGTAAATGTTATTTGTGTGGTAAACTCTATCCCGAAAATAAACACTTGACAGCTCATGAAAGGAAACATACCGATGAGAACCCTTACAAATGTAATATGTGTAGTAATGGATTTAGAGAAAATAGAAACTTGACAGTTCATAAAAGATCACATGCAGGTGTGAAACCACATAAATGTGATGTGTGTGGTAAGAGATTTGATTTTAAATATCTGCTGAAGGTTCATAAAAGAAAACATACAGGTGAGAAACCTTATAAATGTGATCTGTGTGGTAAGAGATTTAGAGAAAATAGATACCTGGCATGTCATAAAAAAGTACATAGAGGTGTGAAACCGTACAAATGCGATGTCTGTGGTAGGGGATTTTATATTAATAGTAAGCTGGTAGTTCATAAAAGAACACACACAGGAGTGAAACTATGCAAATATGATGTGTGTGGTAAAGAATTTACTAATAATAAAAACCAGACTGTCCAAAGAACACATATAGGAGAAAAATCTTATAAATGTGATGTGTGTGGAAATATATTTAGTAAAAATAGATACTTGATAGCACATAAAAGAAGACATGAACGAGTGAAGCCTTATGACTTTGGTGTGTGTGGTAAAGGATTTATGCTCAATGAAAACGTGATAGCTCATCAAAGAACACATACTATAGAGAGTCCTTACAAGTATGATGTGTGTGGTAAAGGATTATATAAAAATAGTCAGCTGGTAGTTCATAAAAGAACACATACGGGTGAGAAACCTTACAAATGTGATGTGTGTGGTAAAGGCTTTGCTGAAAATAAAACCATGATAGTTCATAAAAGAGCACATACAGGTGAGAAACCTTACAAGTGTGACATTTGTGGTAACAGATTTAAACAAAATAGATACTTGACAGAGCATAAAAGAATACATACAGGAGTGAAACCTTACAAATGTGATGTGTGTGGTAAAAGATTTTATAAAAACAGTCAGCTAGTAGTTCATAAAAAAACACATACAGTTGAGAAACCTTACAAATGTGATGTGTGTGGTAAAGCATTTGTTGAAAATAAAACCTTGCTAGTTCATAAAAGAAAACATACGGGTGAGAAACCTTACAAATGTGATGTGTGTGGTAAAGCATTTGTTGAAAAAAAAACCTTGATAGTTCATAAAAGAACACATACAGGTGAGAAACCTTACAAGTGTGACATTTGTGGTAACAGATTTAAACAAAATAGATACTTGACAGAGCATAAAAGAATACATACAGGAGTGAAACCTTACAAATGTGATGTGTGTGGTAAAAGATTTTATAAAAACAGTCAGCTAGTAGTTCATAAAAAAACACATACAGTTGAGAAACCTTACAAATGTGATGTGTGTGGTAAAGCATTTGTTGAAAATAAAACCTTGATAGTTCATAAAAGAACACATACAGGTGAGAAACCTTACAAATATGATGTGTGTGGTAAAGGCTTTGCTGAAAATAAAACCATGATGCTTCATAAAAAAACACATACAGTTGAGAAGCCTTACAAATGTGATGTGTGTGGTAAAGCATTTGTTGAAAATAAAACCTTGCTAGTTCATAAAAGAAAACATACGGGTGAGAAACCTTACAAATGTGATGTGTGTGGTAAAGCATTTGTTGAAAAAAAAACCTTGATAGTTCATAAAAGAACACATACAGGTGAGAAACCTTACAAGTGTGACATTTGTGGTAACAGATTTAAACAAAATAGATACTTGACAGAGCATAAAAGAATACATACAGGAGTGAAACCTTACAAATGTGATGAGTGTGGTAAAAGATTTTATAAAAACAGTCAGCTAGTATTTCATAAAAAAAAACATACAGTTGAGAAACCTTACAAATATGATGTGTGTGGTAAAGCATTTGTTGAAAATAAAACCTTGATAGTTCATAAAAGAACACATACGGTTGAGAAACTTTACAAATGTGATGTGTGTGGTAAAGGCTTTGCTGAAAATAAAACCATGATGCTTCATAAAAGAACACATACAGTTGAGAAACCTTACAAATGTGATTTGTGTGGTAAAGGCTTTGCTGAAAATAAAACCATGATAGTTCATAAAAGAACACATACAGTTGAGAAACCTTACAAGTGTGACATTTGTGGTAACAGATTTAAACAAAATAGATACTTGACAGAGCATAAAAGAATACATACAGGAGTGAAACCTTACAAATGTGATGTGTGTGGTAAAAGATTTTATAAAAACAGTCAGCTGGTGGTTCATGAAAGAATACATACAGGTGAGAAACCTTTTAAATGTGATGTGTGTGGTAAAGGATTTAGAGAAAATAAATATTTGACAGCTCATAAAAAAATACATACAGGAGTGGAACTTACAGATGTGATGTCTATGGTAATAAATTTAATGAAAATAGATACCTGATTGTTCATAAATGTGAGAGAAATGTTAAATATGTGATGTATATAGTAAATATTTACTAATAATAAAATATTGATAGTCACAAGTGAACAACTACTTGAAGGAAACCTTAAAAATATGTTCATGGTTAAATATTGTATATCATCTTATAATTCATAAAAGAACACACATGAAGAGAAGCCTTCCAAAAGTGTGTCATGGAAATTTTAATGATAAAAGTATGCTGGTTGCTCATGAAAGATCACAAACTGACAATACACATTACAAATGTGATATTTGTGGTCATTTCAATTCCGAACGTATGGACTTTGTCCCTCCTTCGGAAATCCTTGAAACGAAGTCGAGAGGGGGATAGTGCGACTGGGTAAAGCACTATCTCCATATCCTGTGCCCAGGCAGAGTAGGCAAAGGCGATGTCTCCGCAAAATAATGCACATCAAATGGCAGGACAAAATAACCAACTTAACTGTCCTGCAACGTGCTAAGACCCTAACAATCATGTCGATGCTCAGAAGTCGAAGGCTAAGATGGCTGGGGCATGTCCAACGGATGGAAGAAAAACGCATTCCTAGGCAAATACTATATGGCGAGCTAAAACACGGAAAACGACAAATCGGCAGACCTAAACTACGATATAGAGATATCTGCAAATCATCTCTGAAAGACTTCTCCATCTGTGAAAACGACTGGCAACATCTGGCAAGTGATCGCACATCATGGAGAGCACGTATAATGAACGGTATAACATTTGAGACTGTTCTAAGACAGGACTTAGAAGAGAAGAGACTCATGAAAAAGGATGGTAAACCCTGTGGACCAGCGAGCCTGACCTGTTCATTATGTGACCGCGTGTGTTTGTCAAACATTGGTAGAATTAGCCATGAGAGAAGCTGTTCGGCAAAAACAATACCTCAAAAAAATACGCAATAGCCTCCACTAGACCGTCTGACAAGACGAAAAGGGCCATATATATTTGTGGTCAAGGATTTAATGACAGGATGTCATTTTGATACATCATTGAGGATAATTAACAATAATGAAACTTTACATGAGATGTGTGAGAAAGGATTGGCTAAAGATCATAATTCATAATATAGAAGTACCCACACATTGTAAAATGTCATGCACTTCTGATGTATTTAGTCATCATTGAGTGCCCTTTCCACATCGAAGGTTGGCTATGATGAAGCGGCATTCCACTCTGTCTCTTGCTTTGATAGTGCAGGTTGTCATAGGCTGATTTTTGCTAATTTTGATGTTACTCGTCCATGTTAGTCTTGGTCTGCCTCTTTTACCTTGTATTTTCCCTTTCAAGATTGCTTTTAGTAGGTTGCTATGTCTTCAAACATGCCTCAAAAACTGATTTGCCTTTTTTGAATTGAGTTTAGTAGTTTCTCTTTTCATTTTTAGTTGTATTAAGACTTTGTCATTTCTTTTCTTTCCATCCAATTCTTCACATTCTTCTATAAATCCATACTTCAAATGCTTCAATTTTCTGTTCTGTTTTTTTGTCTGGTGTCCATGTTTCTGCACCGCACAGTAATGTTGAGAAGATATAAAATCCTGCTATTCATAGTTTTAGCCCAGGTGTTATTTGTTTTGATATTAGTATGTTTTTCTTGGCATTACAATTGCTTTTTGCCATTCCTATTCATTTGTTTATTTCAGTTTTACATTTTCCATCACTGGTTATAATATGTCCAAGGTATTTGTAGCTATGAACCATCTCCAGGTCTATTCCTTCAACTTTGATATCCATTTGCAGGTTTTGTGTATTATCTTTGTTTGTGATCATAGTTTTAGTCTTTATGATATTTATATCTAATCCATACTTTTTGCTTGTCGTGTTTATTTCATTAAGTAATTGTTGTAGGTCTTTAGGATTTTCTGCTAGTAGTACAGTATCGTCAGCATATCTTAGGTTATTGATTATCTTTCCATTAATGTTTTGGCCTGGCATCTCTATGATGTTTTTAAAGATTTGCTCAGTGTATAGATTGAACAAGCTTGGTGATAGGATGCATCCTTGTCTTACTCCTCTTTATATCAATGTAGAGTAGTTCTCTTTGTTAATTTTATTATTGCTGTTTGCTGCCAGTATAAATTACATATTAGTCGTATGTCTGTGTCATCCACTTGCATATTTTTTAGTAAGTCTATATGTTTATGGTGTATTCTATCAAAAGCTTTGGTGTAGTCTATGAAGCAGGCATATATTATTTTATTTACCTCTGTGTATTTTTCAATTAACATCCTCATGCAGACTATGGCCTCTTTTGTCCCTCTGTTTTACCTAAATCCAAATTGTTGTTTTTCTAATTCAGTATTGATTTTATTCTGAATCCTTCCTTGTATAACTTTTAGTAAGATTTTCGTTAATGGCTCATTAGGCTTATTGTTCTAAAGTCACTGCATTCAATTGCATCATTCTTTTTAGGCAATGTAATAAAAGTTGATGTTTTTAGTTCTTATGGCATGTATCCTGTATGGTATATATCGTTGTATATGTCTGTGATCACTTCAGTGCCAAATCTTCCAGATGTATTTAGTATATGATTCAAAGTAATACTTAGCACTTTATAGAAAACACACTAGGAAGTTTTAGGTCATGTGTTATATGTACAGAATTACACATGTAGTAGCAATATGTATATTGATGACTTGCATGCAGTAAAGAGAAGAAAATAAGACTTTAAAATTGTATGGTGTGATAAAGGGTTTATTATATGATGGCACCAGAAAGTATAGAACATTTGTGAGTGAAGCCACCCACAAGTGTGCTGACTGTGGTCATTAGTTTATTAACAAAGCTTGAAAAAGTCACCTGTGCTAGTGAGAAATCTTAGAATTGTTGTTTCACTTGTGATAGAGCGACAATGAAATTCACAAATGTAATGTTTAAATGAAATTGCTGGTTTAGCTACAAACAAAATATAGGGAGAGATAGTGTTACAGCTTGTTTGAAGTGAAGGTTTGAAGTATACAAATGTGATTTTGTTGGGTATATTTAACTGAACTTGCCAGTTTGCTTACACAAATATAAGTCATGAAATGTTACAAATATGTTGTATGTGTTTGAAAAACTATGCTTAGATTATCAAGAGAACATTTTGTAAAGAAATTTTGCATATGAAATGTTTGTGAATAGGGTATACTAAAATTTACCACCATGTTTAGTTCAGTCCAAATGCTTTGTAAAATGGAAATAAAAGTTTCTTCTTTTCAGCATTCTATCCTGTTCAGTTTATTTTTGCCTGAACATGTTTTACTTTCAAATCAGTTAAGACCAGAATGTTTACTGTAAATTCACATGGTTTAGTTTACTTTCTTGTCATCTGCTTAGACAAATGTTACAATTCTTCTCCATATGATACACAAGATATTCCGTTTTCAATTGCAGGTGTTATTTAATTTGAAGTTATGACAAACATGGTGGTCCTTTACTTGCAGCACAGGCCTCCCGAACATCTACACGCTGCTCAAACAGCTTAGGTTACTGGCTTGGCCATTTACACCATAAGAAAGAGGCGCTGGAAATATATCAGTCATGTGCTAAGAATAGACGTAGAA
The DNA here is from genome assembly GCA_032433765.1 of Megaustenia siamemsis. Lineage (NCBI taxonomy): Eukaryota > Metazoa > Mollusca > Gastropoda > Stylommatophora > Ariophantidae > Megaustenia > Megaustenia siamemsis. The sequence goes on from JAVIAB010000126.1 coordinate 51,289,286, forward strand.
AGATTCCCGTCAGACATTCATACTGAAACCATCTGGTATAAGAACAAGGTAGACCAAGAGAAACGTTATGCAGAACAGTTAATAATGAAGACTTAACCACGATACCTGAGCTGTCACCCACGCCGCCTGGATTTTGTATCGAGAACATATGTTCAGTGGACTGTGTAAATAAAGCGTTCTATTCTTATGTTACAAAAGACGTGTGTGAAGTCAGTTATATGTGTGGATATATGTGTGTGACGTATTTCAACCCAAAAGGCGAACCAGGACATAATGCGAAGTACCAATATGGACATTTGGTGGGCGTATACGATTGCAGCATTAGATACGTCAAAAGTAGGCATTTACTGAAGAACATTATCCATCTGAGCGCTCTTGAAGCATTCATTATCTACGGCTAGTTTCATCAAGTACCATGACATTGATGCGACTAACAGTACATATGTAGATATACAACATCTCACATTGGTAACCATAAAAGAAGAAGCCCATTTGCCGTTGAACGTGAACAACGTTACCGACATGACATTTTGACAACGAACGTTACCGACATGACATTATGACAACGAACGTTACCGACATGACATTTTACAACGAACGTTACCGACATGACATTATGACAACGAACGTTACCGACATGATATTTTGACAACGAACGTTACCGACATGACATTATGACAACGAACGTTACCGACATGACATTTTGACAACGAACGTTACCGACATGACATTATGACAACGAACGTTACCGACATGACATTTTGACAACGAACGTTACCGACATGACATGACAATGAACGTTACCGACATGACATGACAACGAACGTTACCGACATGACATTTTGACAATCCTACCGACATGACATGACAACGAACGTTACCAACATGACATGACAACGAACGTTACCGACATGACATTTTGACAATCCTACCGACATGACATTATGACAACGATACCGATATGACAACCCCACCTACATGACATAACAACCCTACCGACATGACATTATGACAACGAACGTTACCGACATGACAACCCTACCGACATGACATTATAACAACCCTACCGACATGACATTTTTGACAACCCTACCGATATGACAACCCTATCGACATGACATTATGACAATGTTACCGACATTACATTACAATGTTACCGACATGACATTATGACAATGTTACCGACATGACATTATGACAACGTTACTGACATTACATTACAACTTTACCGACATGACATGACAACCCCACCTACATGACATTACAACTTTACCGACATTACATTATGGCAACGTTACCGACGTGACATTATGACATCGTTACCGACGTGACATTATAACAACGTTACCGACATGCCATTATGACATGGCGTTACCGACATGACATGACAACTTTACCGACATGACATGACAACATTACCGACATTACATTATGACAACATTACCGACATTACATTATGACCCGTTACCGACATGACATTATGACACCGTTACCGACGTGACATTATGGCAACGTTACCGACACGACATTATGGCAACGTTACCGACACGACATTATGACACCGTTACCGACACGACATTATGACACCGTTACCGACATGACATTATGGCAACGTTACCGACGTGACGTTATAGCAACGTTACCGACGTGACATTATGCCGTTTCAAACAACCGGCGAGGAAGATAGCACGACTGAGATGAAATGTGTTAGACAAATAGCAGGAGAGAACAATCAGAGACAAGGAAGTGAGACACAAAGCTAGGAATAACCCCCAGCATACACAACGAAACAACAGTAAAATGGTTTGGCCACTCGATAAGACGAAAAGACCAAAACACAACGAGCCATCAATAAACGATGCGAGAAAATCATACTCTAGAGCAGGGGTGGCCAAATGGCGGCCCGCGGGCCGGATCCGGCCCGCCAGCCTAGTTTTCTTGGCCCGCGAAGCTCCACGGACTTACTTCATTTTTTACCCCTAATAGCGGATTTCTCCTGGTTTTAATCCGTGTCGGAGTTAACTCTTCTATCGTTCAAGAATACACAATTTGAAAATCTCTGTCAATTTCTCGCAACAGCTAGATTGGCAACATAATTTCAAATAACACACACACACTGCACAACTAATGGTGCCGACAATATTCAAAGTCTTTGCTTCGAGTTGGTACCGCAAAGTTGCTTTATTGTCAGTGCGGTGATAGCGTCAGATCTTTGGCTCAACATTTGTCGTCTGGACTTGTGGTGGCTCTTTCATTTCGCGGTAAGGGGTTAATGAGGTTGGGAGGGACAGGGGTGAGGGGACTTCGTAGCTCTAATTCTGTCTTTGAAGTTACATTCAAAATGTTTCACTGTTCGCCTTCATTCCCTTTGATCCCATCGTCTTGTCTTGTCCATAAAATGACTGCAACGTGTTTATTTGGTCACAATCTTTTGATTTCATTGTCAAACACAAGTCTGTGTATAACTGTCAAATCTGGACTTATTTTCGATAGTGGACCAACATTCTGTGACTTTTAACTTTGATGTGAGATTTTGTATTAAATCATGTTAAAACGTAGAAAAGTTGATTGTGAAAATCGCATATTTAAACCTGAATGGGAATTAGATTATTTGTTCATCTTCAATAAGGATAGTAAACCTCAGTGCTTAATTTGCGTTCAAGTGTTAGCCGTTTTGAAGGAATATAATTTAAAACGGCACTATGCCACACATCATCAAAACATGTATGAGAAACATAGCATTGAAGCTAGGAAGCTTTTGGTTGAACAGCTGAAGACAAAGTTGAATCAACAGCAAAGTATGTATACAAAGGGCAATAAAATTAAAGAGTCATCGATCATTGCATCATATACAGTTACCTATGAGCTTGCAAAATCTAAAAAACCCTTTACTGACGGAAATTTTGTGAAGAAATGTGCGATTCAAATGGCAAAGGCATTCGGTCAAGAAAAAATAGCCAAAGAATTTGAATCTGTGCCTCTTTCAAAACAAACTGTAGCCAGAAGAACAGAAGACATCAGTCTGCAACTGTCTCAAAGTTTAAAATCTTGTATTGAAAACTGCTCATATTTTTCGCTCGCGATTGATGAAAGTACTGACATCACTGACACTTGCCAGCTTCTTATTTTTGTTAAAGTTATCCAGGAGGATTTTACTGTTATTGAAGAATTGTTGAAAGTTTGCTCTTTGCATGACACTTGTAGAGGGACAGACATATTTTCTGCAGTTCATAGTGCCGTAGATGAAGTAGGTGGTTTTGGAAAGTTGTCTGCAGTGTGTACTGATGGTTGCAAAGCTTTTATTGGTTCAAATACTGGTTTTGTTGGACTTCTAAAGCAAAACAAAATTAACGTACCTACATTGCATTGCATAATTCATCAAGAGGCCCTTTGTGCAAAGTCCATAAATCTAAAAGACACCATGGCTACTGTTGTGAAAATAACAAATTTGATAAGAGGAGGACACCAGTCTTTAAATCACAGGAAGTTGTTATCATTTTTAGAGGAAGTAGATTCTAGCTACGGTGATCTCCTGCTTTATACAGAAGTAAGATGGCTTAGTCGAGGGAAATGTTTAATAATATTTTTTGAACTGAAGAATGACATTTATGACTTCCTGCGAGAGAACTTACCATGCTCCATTGATCTTCAACATGCACTCAAAGACATTAATTTCCTTCATAATCTGGCATATCTCACAGACATCACACAACATTTGAACATATTGAATTTGCAGCTACAAGGGGAAAAGCAAACCATTTTTCAATTGATGGGATATGTTGATGGTTTTAAAAAGAAGCTGAATCTATTTAGACTTTCTTTGCAAAAAAATGATCTGTTCCATTTTTCAAGTTGTAAGCAGTTGTTGTCAGAGATAGAAAGTGCAAACTTCAGTAAGTACGCAGCTGACATTGAACATTTGATTTGTGAATTTGATCGACGATTTCAAGATTTTGAAATGTTTCGTCCGCAAACGGAACTTTTTAATAACCCAATTAAGTGCACAGTGGAGTGCCAGCCATCAGATCTTCAACTAGAGTTGTGTGACCTTCAGTGTGACCCCTTCCTCAGTACTGTAAAGGCATTAGGAGCTGACTTCTGGAAATTGCTACCAAATGAACGTTACCCGTGTCTGAGAAAATGGGCACTAAAGATGTGCTCTATATTCGGCAGCACATATCTCTGCGAGACAACATTCTCTTCCATGAAGTTAATTAAATCTAAGACCAGGAACAAAATGACCGATTCGACATTGTCCCATACTCTCCGAATCGCCACGTCAAAAATGGAAGTGGACTTCAAATCTCTGGTGGAAAGCTGTGACAAGTCACAATCGTCGCACTGAGACATTAAAGGTAATTTTAAAATTAATAATTAATGGATTTGTTACAAATCAAATATGTAGTCAAAGTGCAAGCATTATTTATATATTACTATATCGCATAGGTCCCTACTGTCATTTTTGACGATATTCTTAAGTGTGGCCCGCGGGTCTTGGCCTTGGCTTTAATCCGGCCGCGGGCAACCTCAAGTTGGCCACCACTGCTCTAGAGCTGTATCAACACTACACCAGTGTACTGACTAAACATATAAATACAGATAGAGGCATCAACAAAATAGTTGATGAATTCAGTAGACTAATAATACAAGCTGCCAGTGAAACAATACCTAGAGGGGCACGGAAACACTACAAACCATACTGGAGTAGTGAACTAGAGCAACTGCACAATGACATGGAAACATCTCGAAAGCAAGCAGAAAATAACCCTTGCCAGGAACACCACAACAACTACCAGCATTCCAAAGCCAAATTTCAACGGGCTAAACTACAAGCCAGACGGAGAAGCTGGAAAGAGAAAACAGAGTCCTTGAATCTTGAACGAGACACAAGAAAAGTGTGGAAGCTTGTAAAACAGCTGAATGATGAGGGTACAGAAAGGAACACCAAAATTACACTGAAGAAGGATGGAAACATTCTAACAGGTAAACATGCAGCAAATTACTTTGCAGACTCCTTTGCAAATGATAATAATATTGAAATTAGCCTAGAGAAACGACAAGAGACCCGTTTAAAACAACAAAATGCAAGACAAGAAGAGACCACACATGAAGTCATGGAAACACCCATTACACAAAGAGAGTTAGAGCTGGCAATATCCAAATTAAAAATGAAAAAGTCACCAGGCAGTGATGGAGTGTCCAATGAAATGATTAAGAAATTGGGAACTGCAGCTAAAGCAAAACTACTGCAGATCTACAACATTTGCTGGATCACAGGTAGAGTGCCACAGGCATGGAGAGAAGCAATTATGATACCATTACTAAAGCCAGGAAAAGATGGTTCAATGACATCCAGCTATAGACCAATCAGCCTTACAAGCTGTTTGTGTAAAACAATGGAACGTATAATCAATCTCAGACTGCAGTGGTACCAGGAAAGTGAAAATCTCCTTCTCCCACAGCAAGCAGGCTTTAGACAGTGTTACTCTACCGAAGATCAGGCAACCTATCTTTCCCAGGAAATTGAAGATGCGTTTCAAGAAAAGAAACTGGTACTAGCAACATGGATAGACCTAAAGAAAGCATTTGATAAGGTATGGAAGGAAGGGCTTTTGAAGAAACTGAGAAATTATGGAGTAAATGGCAGGATGTACAAATGGGTCAAAGCATACCTGCATAACAGGAGAGCCAGACTGGATGGTCTTAAGAGTAAAAAGGTCTTATTGCGCCAGGGCGTTCCACAGGTATGAGTACTATCTCCAACACTTTTTCTGATCTACATCAATGACCTAGTTACTGAACTACCACTTGGCATCAAAGTGGCAATGTATGCAGATGACTTGGTAATGTGGTGCACAGAGGAGTATGCAACAGTGGCCTCCAAATTGCTAAAAAGAGCTATGAATGCACTGAATTCATGGACAAATAGATGGTGTATCAGCATCAATACAGACAAATGTAGTACTACACTTTTCACACTCTCTCCAAAACAAAAAGCAGGAACCATCTACATAAACAATGAGCCTGTGAAAGAAGACAAAGAAGCTACATATCTCGGAGTTACATTTGATAACAAACTATCTTGGAAACAGCAGATAAATAAGGCAACCCAAAAAGCAAGGAGGAAATTGGCTATTCTAAGAAAGTTGTGTGGAACTACATGGGGTGCGAGTGGGAAAATACTCAGTAAAGTTTACCAACAGAGTATACGCCCACATTTAGAATATGGATTATCCGCATGGTGCTCAGCATCAAACACCACATTGCAAGAACTGGATAAAGTACAAATCCAGGCACTTAGGGTCATCACAGGAGCAATGAAATCAACACCAATATTGGAGATGGAGAGATTGTGGAGGATACCAGCACGGAGAGACACATAGGTGCTGATACAGGCAGAAAAATGTGTATGCATGCCGAGACATCCAATGAAGGACCGATTCCAAAATCTTGCCTAGGGGAGGACTTAAGAGAAGCAGTTTTATCCACCAAGCCAAGCGTATTAGTAGACAAACACAAGACATGCCAAGAGTGGTTAACCCCCTACTGCCCATACCAGAACAGACTCCCTGGACAGATGAATCAGGATTATCAGTTCAAATACGGACAGAAGTGAAAGGAATAGTTGACAAAGAGGAACAGAATAGTCTACAGCGAAAAACAATAACTCTCAGTTTCCTGGATGAAGAATACCCACAAGACCTATGGATCCGTGTGTACACAGATGGATCAGCGCAGAATGCAGTAAAGAATGGGGGAGCAGGTGCATATATAGAGTACCCAAATAACACTAGGGATATGAATAAAATAGCAACAGGGAAATATTGTCACAATTATGATGCAGAAATGCAAGCAATAAAGTTGGCAATAGAAAAACTGCTGAACAGTAATCTTAGCCCACAGCCTGTAGTGTTTTTGACAGATGCAAGATCAGTACTCCAGGCACTACAATCCAGAAAATTACCACATCTGCAGACCTTATTGACTGAACTCTGTAAGCACCACAGGGTTGCCCTGCAGTGGATCCCGTCTCACTGTGGAATACCAGGAAATGAGAAAGCAGATCAGTTGGCAAAGGAAGTTTGAACAGGCACACAACTAGATACACCAGTTACATAACATCATAAGAAACAGATAATCAAATCAATCAGAGGACCACAAGCCCCAAATCAGGATGCCTTTCATAATATGAATAGATATGAACAAGTTATCATTATACGCCTAAGAACAGGACACAATCGACTCCATAGTCACATGTATACAAAATTCAAGATCGGCACATCAACTACTTGTACATGTGGACAGGCACCCCAGACTGCTGAACACATACTTCATGACTGCACTGAATATAGTAGACTGAGGAAAATCCATTGGCCCATAGATACAACTCTACAGACAAAACTATATAGGCCACTGCAAGAATTACAAAAGACAGTAAAATTCATACAGGAAACGACATTGCTGATATAGACAATACTTCGAGCGAACGAAAGATAGATAGATAGATACTCTAGAGCCGTACATAAAAAAAAAGATGGATTGATAGAATGTAACAAACGCTAGGAAACATAACAGCAGAAGAGGCCACAAAAGAGCAAAAGACCGCAAATTATATTTCCCCTCGACGCTGAAAGTCAAATGAGGAAGAAGAGAAGAAGAAAAGTAGATTTGCTACTTTCATTGTTATTTACTTTGTGAAGACATGAATGACACAAAACAACGTTGCTGAAAGTGTGAAATCTTTCACATTAAATGTGACCACAAATCTCAACCTGAGACACTAACAAGATTTGTCAGCACAGAAGCGATATAATAACTAAAGTCAAACTGAAATTAGGAGAATACCCGACACTTCCAAGAAACGCTGTACACGTTGGCGAAATCAAATAACATTTGCAAATAAAAAGGTGCGTTAAGATTAAAAATGTGTCACAGCCGGTTAGCCACATATTTGTTGCAGTGTTCACAACTTTTTCTGACAATATCCAGTGTTAAAAGGTAAGTAACATTTTGCAGTAGAATTGTTAAAGTCTGCTATTTTTCTAATTAATGTTATTACATACATATTAAGCCTTAGGCCAATGAAAGCTATATTCTGATATGGTTAAGGTGACCATACGTCCCGTATTTAACGGGACATGTCCCCTATTTTGGGCCTTGTCCCGTTTTTTTTTTGTGGGTCCCATATGTCCCGTATTTCCCATTTTGTCCCGTAAATGTCCCGTTTTTAGCAATGACATAGTGTAAATCAATAAAATCAATGATATTGCAATTTGTGAATACTTATAAACATGATTTATTTTCCACCTAGAAATTTCCAAGAATTACTCAAATTCTTGGTAGTAGCCTTCACCGCTTTCTAAGTTTCGTTTTCAATACAATCGTGCCAATTATGTTTAGACGCCTCGTACTTTCAGAATGTTTTGTTAAAGTGTCGGAGTTCTGAGTATATTCTCTTATTGTATGGATTTGTTGTTGACAATAATTATCATCGGTGGTGTTAGTTTTTTAATGTTTATTTAATTTATCCTTGTAGATTAAAAATGCCAAAAAGAAAATGTGTCTTTAATAAAGACTTGGAAAAAGAATTTCCTTTTATTAAAAAGACATCATCTGAATCTGACGTTTATTGTGTGAAATGTAGTTGTACATTTTCTGTTGCTCACGGTGGGAAGACGGATATTGTTCAACATGTAAAAACAGATAAACACACAAAAGCAGACATATCAGCTTGTAGCTCAAGCAATCAAATAACATCGTTTTTTAATAAAAAGAAGACAGACGATAGTAATGAACGCAAACTAGCAGCTGTAGAAGGCGCATTCGTTTATCATACTGTCCAACACAACCACTCTTTTCGATCAACAGATTGTACTTCTAAATTAATTAAGATTTGTTTTGAACCACAATATGCGTGCGCGAGAACAAAATCACAATCTATATTGACAAATATATTTCAACGTGAAGCGCTAAGGTGCTTGCAATCTGACCTGGAATCTGTCAACTATTTAACTGTCTACTCTGATTGCTCTAATCACGGCAGCACTAAATTATGTCTGATTCTAGTCAGGTACTTTACGCCAAGTTGTGGAATCAAAGTAAAGATTTTAGAAATTAAGGAACTAGTAGGTGAGACATCAGATATTTTATCTAACTACATTCTAGAGACCCTGGAAGTAAACAATATTAAGCACAAAATGTTAGCGTTGTGTGCTGACAATACTAATTGTAACTTTGGTGGTGCTGCAAGATCAGGAAAAAACAATGTTTTTTCAAAATTACAGGAAAAATTAGAAAGAAATTTAATAGGTGTAAATTGTGCAGCTCATATTGTACATAACTGTATGCAAACTGCAACAGATTGTCTGCCTATAGACATTGAAGTAATTGTGGTGAAGATATACAGCTATTTTTATATATACACTGTTAGAATTGAGAAACTAAAGGAATTCTGTGACTTCGTTGACACTGATTATAAAAAACTGTTAGGCTACAGCAAAACCAGGTGGCTGGCATTGTTACCAGCAGTCGAACGTATTTTACAAATGTTTCTTCCTTTAAAGTCATATCTTCTGTCACAAGAGAAGTGTCCCAGTGTAATAAAAACATTTTTTGAAAATGCATACTCGGAAGCGTGGCTCTTTTTGATTCAATCACAGGCCTCAACATTTCATACAAGTGTGCTCAAAATTGAGGTACAAAATATTACAATGAATGAAGTGTACATTGTCTTAAAACATCTCAAACTGAAATTCATAGAAAGAAGGAATGAAGTTTTTTTACCTATTATTGTTAAAAGTAAACTAAAGAAACTACAAGAAGATGGAGATATTAGTGACATTTCTAACTTTAAAGAGTCGGCCAAGTCCTTCTACTCTGCATGTTTTGATTATTTGGATCTATGGACGCAACAGATGGAAGAAATAAAATTTCTAGATTGGATACTGCTTAAAAGATTAATAAATTGGTCAGAGATTGAAGCAGCTTTGGACAGTCAATGTGTGAAATATAACATCAAAATAAACGACGGGCAATTATTTGATGAGGTGAGCTGTGCTAAGATTTATGTAACTGAAGATAAAATTAAACAATGGGAAGAAGAGGACAAACCAGTTGACAGAAAATGGGTAGAAATCTTTGACCACTTAAAAACTCAAAATATAACTTACACAAACTTGCTTAAAATCGTTGAGTTTGGTCTCTGTTTGCCTGGAACAAATGCTCCGACAGAAAGGGTGTTTTCACATATGAACAATTTGTGGGATACAAACAAAACACAAATGAAGATAGAAACATTGAAATCCTTGCTGATAACAAAGTGTAATTATGACATGAGTTGTATAGAATTCTATGAGTACATACAGAACAAAGAAGATATTCTTAAGGAAATCCAGTCTGCAAAAAAGTACAACGACCATCAGTGACATCACAAATTTAGATGTTATCACATTCCATCATTAAAATCTGGTGAGTTAATTTTTAGTCATTTCTTTCATTTTTGTACCTTAAATTTAACAAACAATTATAACGTCCCGTATTTGTCCCATTTTTTTCTAATAGTGTCCCATATTTGTCCCGTTTTTTTCTAGCGAAAATGACAAAATGTCCCGTATTTGGGCAAAAACCATCTGGTCACCTTAGATATGGTCAGATAACAAATTTAACAGTCGAACTCGTAATTAGAATGTCAACGTTTTACGGTACAGCAGCGAGAACTTAACATTTGTAAATTCTACATTAATAAGACGTCTATTATTTGTCTTTCCATTTGTAATAAAGAATTATATTCTCAAACTTTAACCTTTGTCACCCGTTTCTTTTCTGGCCTTGTTCTTTCTTAAAGTTTTAGCTTTAACCACTACTAAGTGATTCATTCAAATATTAACAACGTATGTAGATGTTTTAGAATCTTAAAGAAAACTGAATGTGACGAACAATCGGTATCAGGAATGAACAGTGTTTATTTCAGAAAAAAATTCCGAAAGGAGGGGGCGGTTTTTTCTATTGGCGGGCGGGGATTTAAAGGAGAGACAATTTAACAATATCTATCACTGACCTGTAGTGGAGACAATTTAACAATATCTATCACTGACCTGTAGTGTGTCCCCTTGTTTATGTCCTCATTTGCGTTCAGATACCTTTACATAAGAATTCTTTATTCGAAATCTCTTCTCCTTCAATAGAAACCATGATGTAGTGAACGATCTCCAAGCTGCTTTCTTAATGGAGTCAGTTCTTCTTCATATTCAATTGAATATTCTTCTTCTTTTTTCCTTCCTCATTTGCCTTTCAACGTCGTGGGAGATATATTTTTGCGGTCTTTTGCTCTTCTGTTGGCTTCTGCTGCTGTTATGTTTCCTAGTGTTTCTAATATTTCATCGGTTCATCTTTTTCGTGGTCGACACTTGGGTCTGGTGTTTTCACGTTTGCTGAAAGCTCGTTGTGTTGTGTTTTGTTCTTTCTGCCTTGTCACTTGAACAAACCATTTTATCTGTTGTTTCTTTATATATTCTATGGCGGGTGTTATTCCTAGCTTTTTTCTCAGTTCTTCATTTCTGATCTTATCTCTCAGTCTGTTTCCTGTCATTCGTCTAACACTTTTCATCTCTGTAGAGGTTATTTTCCTTATTGTTCTTGCATCTTGGCTCCAAGTCTAGCATTGGTAGCACAACGTTGGAATGAAGATTGTATTGTTGAGTGCCCGTTTTGCCTCTAGAGTTATTTCCTTGTTGGACAATAGTGGTGATAACTGTCCAATGATTTGACAAGCTTTGATGCGTATTGAGTCTATCTCTGCAATTGAACATTGAAGAATATATTTTAATGGCTATACATTGTCGTTCACATTTGGATGGATGGATGGATGCGTTCGCCCGATGACTAAAGTATTCTAGAGTATTCGTAGACTTTAGACTTCCTCTTCGTCATCCGCCCTTAAAAGGACGTTAAGTGGGCGTGATTGCGCTGTGTTGCAGTTTGCAGTGTAACACTGTGATATCTGCGCCTTTCGGCCCAACACATCCGACTTCAGCACGACGTTTTTGAGTACCGGGTTGTCTTCTCTCTTCGATCCCTGCTCGCTTGGCCAGACTAGACAGGTTAGTCTGTTACTGGAGGCACCGCGGGGAGGTGGAGCAGGGTCTGGATGGTTTTGGTTCACCGATCCTGGCGCAAGCCATCAGCTATGAGTCACTAACAACATCCAGCTCTGGTGCTGGTTGAGGTCAAATATTTAAAAGATTTCAAATCTGCTTACAATTGATCTTGATCTACGTAATGCAAATACTTATACAGAGCATCAACATCTGACTCAATTATCTGCTGAATGCGATGAAATGACTCACAAAAATGAATATGCTGAAATTAATTCCAAGGCTTACTTACTAACTAAATCTTTTGTCCATATCAGACATATATGTGAAATTAAAATTACTAGATTCGTGTTTTCATGCTTTCTGTCATCCGCAGATATTGATTTTAAATGTAAGAGATTTTAAGATGTGCTTGAAATTAAGTTTATTAGATAGAACTGTCAACTGACATTCCTGCCTTCCGTTGTAAAGATGGTGGATCTAGGTCACCTCTCAATCGCTGCAGAAAGTGCATTTGGGATCTGATTAATTTCGGTTCTCCATTGCACTTTTCTTCGTTAAAGTTAAAATAATGATCTACTTATTACATCTGCGCCGCTAAAGCGAAGTTGTAAGCCGGCAACAGCCCCTTTTTGACAAATCAAATGTTGTGAATGAGACCTTCCACCGTCTTGATCTGCAGACTTGATCTGCACTTTACGTCACATTGGTGCTATTCATGACCGTGGTTGGATTTCCTTGACTCAAGTTATTTCAATGCTACTCATTAATGTAAACTACTTCGTCGGCCGCAGTTTGATCTCTTTAGGGAATTTGCACCGTGTTTTGTTCGTCGTAGGATGCTTTCACTAGAGTAATTAGGAATCTATAAAGGGAGCGAAATTGTGTGTACGACATTATTATGTTCTACGTCATCGTAATGGTTCATCGTATTAGCGTACGGCCCTAGACCGGCCGTACGCTAATCTTGCTGGTCTGTTGTCTGATGTGCGACGGGGATAATCTGACGACTAACTGTGTGTCTATATGTTCTGAATTGGAGTCAACAACGATGGCCTAACATCATCAAGAGCTATACATTTTTTAAAAAAATACGACGATCATCATTTTCAAGAGGACGTGAACTCCCGGTATATGGTGGATAGGCGGCGGGAACAATTGAAGGCTATGCATGAAAAGTGTTCCTTGTTGCAGTTTCCTCATATTCCATGTCCGGCTTGTTGCAGGAGCTACTGAGTTAAGTTACTCTGTGCACACGGTGAGCTGTGTGTCTCATCCGTTTTGATCCTGTTTCGATATCCCGCTTGTTTACGATGAATGATGATTGGAAACATTTGGCTGTGTTCACTTTCTGCGCGGTTTCGCCTTATGTCATTTGGCGTGTGCTGAGACTGCTACGATGGGGACTACAGTTACCTTTCTTTGTTTGGGAGATGAGATATTAATTCGGATGATTACGCTGGCATGGGCGGTTGAGCAATTATGGATTTTAATTTGTTTGCAGTGATACCGCGGCCTTCCATAACCAAATAACCAAATTCCTGCCTCTGCAAGCATTTGCTTAAAACAATTTTTGCACAGCTCAGATCTGTTGACAGTGTTTGTAGATTCATCAGACATTAAAGCAAGTGGTTTCTCCTTAATTTCAGTAGCAAACTGTTCATCAAGTACTTCTCCCAAGAATTGCAACATTCACAAGATGTGTCTTTTCTGCAATATGTATCTCGTTCACTCTGTTTTAAACTTCTAACACACAGTTCCATGAAATTTCTCACAATTTGTTCATATTTGGTTGTGTGAGCTATCTCCACTTTAAGTAGGAACTATAAACTCCTCATCAATATACTTAGGACATACCTATTTTCTTCAATATTAGCTTTGCGTTGCTGATGTAGGATAGAGTGAACAGGTCTCTTTTCATGCAAAATGAGATTTTCTTTCTGAATTAAATTTTTATCATATTCAGAGGAATAATATTTTTTTAAAAATTTCCCTGTAGTTCTTGTGCTTTCTTATATTTAGTGAAAGTACATTAATAAAGATACCTTTTGTTTTCTGTTGTATGTTTGCGTCATTCAGATTGTATTTAGATCAAACATGACAAAAAGCACCACCTCGATCTTTATCTTCAACAAGTCACTTGTATTGATCTGTCCAATAAGCAATCAAATTATACACAGGCTAATAGCTAGATTTTCTTGGAGTATGTCCAGATAAACTAACAGTTAGTATTTTTGGGGCATGTTAAAAGACACAACAGCCTAATAAAAGTAATTTTGGAAGGGAAAATACAAGGTAAAAGAGGCAGAGGCAGACCAAGACTAACATGGACGAGTAACATCAAAAGATGGACAAGTAAATTTATGACAATCTGCACCACCAAAGCAAGAGGCAGAGTGGAATGGCGCTCCATGGTAGCCAACCTTCGATGCGGAGACGGCACTCAATGATGATGATGAGTATGGGCACTGGATCGTGAGAAAATGTTGCTATGGTAGTTGTCTGAATAAGAGGACTGCCAGCATCTTTGGTGGCTTTCTCACAGAAATTACATTCAAGAGCACGGTCATAAATGCAGGTATCAGGCTTCAGTTTTTTCGAGAAATTGCAAAATATGACAAAAGACTGAGCTTACGACTCATTATAAAAGCTTGGTGTCATAATTCTCGGTTATTAGTTCGTTTTCTAATAAAACTAAACACCAACCACAACCTCAAGAAAGGCAGACTGTCTTCGTTCGAAAATATATATCAGGCTCTACATACAAATGTGCATCTTGTGACGTCATACACCAAGAAACCAATCAGTGGCTGGTACATCTTGTGACGTCAATGACCAACAAAACAATCAGTGGCTGGTACGTCTTGTGACGTCAATGACCAACAAAACAATCAGTGGCTGGTACGTCTTGTGACGTCAATGACCAACAAAACAATCAGTGGCTGGTACGTCTTGTGACGTCAATGACCAACAAAACAATCAGTGGCTGGTACGTCTTGTGACGTCAATGACCAACAAAACAGTCAGTGGCTGGTACGTCTTGTGACGTCAATCACCAACAAAACAATCAGTGGCTGGTACGTCTTGTGACGTCAATGACCAACAAAACAATCAGTGGCTGGTACGTATTGTGACGTCAATGACCAACAAAACAATCAGTGGCTGGTACGTCTTGTGACGTCAATGACCAACAAAACAGTCAGTGGCTGGTACGTCTTGTGACGACATACACAAATAGAACATTCAGTGGCTGGTAAATCTTGTGACGTCAATCACCAATAAAACATTCGGTGGCTGGTACGTCTTGTGGCTTCATGTAGAATAGCAACACAGAGCCTCCACGTCATGTGATCCACGTCAATCCTTCATAGGGTGCCCCATGTTTGGCTTTCTCTCTTCATCAATGTTTCAACTGTATTTCCCTAGGTTATTCTAAGACGTTTTCTTTGTCCTCTCCTTCCCGTAGTTTACTTAATTACGGTTCTTGCGTTTTTTTCCCTGGATCGCTGATAAGCACATGGGCTGTCCAGTTGTGGGGAGTCAGGCTTACAGATACAGGTACATTCGAAGATGCTGTAAAGTTAATGACATTGGTGACAAGATTTTTTAAAAAGTGAAACAATGATTTGATGTTAGCTTTACCTCGGTGAGGAAACCACAAAAACAGAAGCCGCAACGTTGTTTTGTTGTTGTGTTGTCTCTGACCTACATAATGCTGTAACCATTGTGGTTTTTCTTTTCACCTTTATCTAGCTTTGTCTGCAGGAAATCTCTTGGTTGAGTCTTGAGAACTGTTCGTTGTTGCAGGTTGTCAGTATTGTTCCTTTTTGCTAATTGTCAGTATTAATACTGACAATCAGCAACTAGGAACAATACTGACAGTTGGCAATAAGGAACAATACTGACAATTAGCAACAAGGATCAATACTGACAATTAGCAACAAGGAACAATACTGACAATCAGCAACTAGGAACAATACTGACAGTTAGCAATAAGGAACAATACTGACAATCAGCAACTAGGAACGTTCCTTATTGCTAACTGTCAGTATTGTTCCTTATTGCTGATTGTCAGTATTGTTTCTTATAGCTAATTGTCAGTATTGATCCTTGTTGCTGATTGTCAGTATTGATCCTTGTTGCTAATTGTCAGTATTATTCCTTGCTGCTGATTGTCAGTATTGTTCCTTATAGCTAATTGTCAGTATTGTTCCTTGTTGCTAATTGTCAGTATTGATCCTTGTTGCTGATTGTCAGTATTGATCCTTGTTGCTGATTGTCAGTATTGTTCCTTGTTGCTAATTGTCAGTATTGATCCTTGTTGCTGATTGTCAGTATTGATCCTTGTTGCTAATTGTCAGTATTGATCCTTGTTGCTAATTGTCAGTATTGATCTTTGTTGCTAATTGTCAGTATTGATCTTTGTTGCTAATTGTCAGTATTGATCCTTGTTGCTAATTGTCAGTATTGATCTTTGTTGCTAATTGACAGTATTGATCCTTATTGCTAATTGTCAGTATTGACCGTTGTTGCTGATTGTGAGTATTGATCCTTGTTGCTATTTTCAGTATTGATCCTTGTTGCTGATTGTCAGTATTGTTCCTTATAGCTAATTGTCAGTATTGTTCCTTGTTGCTGATTGTCAGTATTGTTCCTTATAGCTTATTGTCAGTATTGTTCCTTGTTGCTGATTGTCAGTATTGTTCCTTATAGCTAATTGTCAGTATTGTTCCTTGTTGCTGATTGTCAGTATTGTTCCTTATAGCTAATTGTCAGTATTATTCCTTGTTGCTGATTGTCAGTATTGTTCTTTGTTGCTAATTGTCAGTATTGATCTTTGTTGCTGATTGTCAGTATTGATCTTGGTTGCTAATTGTCAGTATTGATCTTTGTTGCTAATTGTCAGTATTGATCCTTGTTGCTAATTGTCAGTATTGATCTTTGTTGCTAATTGTCAGTATTGATCCATGTTGCTAATTGTCAGTATTGATCCTTGCTGCTGATTGTCAGTATTGATCCTTGTTGCTGATTGTCAGTATTGTTCCTATTGCTGATTGTCAGTATTGATCTTTGTTGCTGATTGTCAGTATTGATCCTTGTTGCTAATTGTCAGTATTGATCTTTGTTGCTAATTGTCAGTATTGATCTTTGTTGCTAATTGTCAGTATTGATCTTTGTTGCTAATTGTCAGTATTGATCCTTGTTGCTCATTGTCAGTATTGTTCATTATTGCTGATTGTCAGTATTGTACCTTATTGCTGATTGTCATTATTGTTCCTTATTGTTGATTGTCAGTATTAATCCTTGTTGCTAATTGTCAGTATTGATCCTTGTTGCTAATTGTCAGTATTGTTCCTTATTGCTGATTGTCAGTATTGATCCTTGTTGGTAATTGTCAGTATTTTTTCTTATTGATAATTGTCAGTAGTGATCCTTGTTGCTGATTGTCAGTATTGTTCCTTGTTGTTGATTGTCAGTATTGATCCTTGTTGCTGATTGTCAGTATTGATCCTTATTGCTGATTGTCAGTATTGTTCCTTATTGCTAATTGTCAGAATGGATCCTTGTTGCTAATTGTCAGTATTGATCCTTGTTGCTGATTGTCAGTATTGATCCTTGTGGCTAATTGTCAGTATTGTTCCTTGTTGCTAATTGTCAGTATTGTTCCTTGTTGCTGATTGTCAGTATCGATCCTTGTTGCTGATTGTCGGTATTGATCCTTGTTGCTAATTGTCAGTATTGATCCTTGTTGCTAATTGTCAGTATTGTTTCTTGTTGCTAATTGTCAGTATTGATCCTTGTTGCCGATTGTCAGTATTGTTCCTTGTTGCTAATTGTCAGTATTGATACTTGTTGCTGATTGTCAGTATTGTTTCATATTGCTAATTGTCAGTATTGATCCTTGTTGCTAATTGTCAGTATTGTTCCTTGTTGCTAATTGTCAGTATTGATCCTTGTTGCTAATTGTCAGTATTGATCCTTGTTGCTAATTTCAGTATTGTTCCTTGTTGCTAATTGTCAGTATTGATCCTTGTTGCTAATTGTCAGTATTGATCCTTGTTGCTGATTGTCAGTATTGATCCATGTTGCTAATTTCAGTATTGATCCTTGTTGCTGATTGTCAGTATTGATCCTTGTTGCTAATTGTCAGTATTGATCCTTGTTGCTAATTTCAGTATTGTTCCTTGTTGCTAATTGTCAGTATTGATCCATGTTGCTAATTGTCAGTATTGATCCTTGCTGCTAATATTCAGTATTGATCCTTGTTGCTAATTGTCAGTATTGATCCTTGTTGCTAATTGTCAGTATTGTTCCTTGTTGCTGATTGTCAGTATTGATCCTTGTTGCTGATTGTCAGTATTGATCCTTGTTGCTAATTGTCAGTATTGATCCTTGTTGCTGATTGTCAGTATTGTTCCTTGTTGCTAATTGTCAGTATTGATCCTTGTTGCTAATTGTCAGTATTGATCCTTATTGCTGATTGTCAGTATTGTTCCTTATTGCTAATTGTCAGTATTGATCCTTGTTGCTAATTGTCAGTATTGTTCCTTATTGCTGATTGTCAGTATTGTTCCTTATTGCTAATTGACAGTATTGATCCTTATTGCTGATTGTCAGTATTGATCCTTGTTGCTAATTGTCAGTATTGATCCTTGTTGCTAATTGTCAGTATTGATCCTTGTTGCTAATTGTCAGTATTGATACTTGTTGCTGATTGTCAGTATTGTTCCTTATTGCTGATTGTCAGTATTGTTCCTTATTGCTAATTGACAGTATTGATCCTTATTGCTAATTGTCAGTATTGATCCTTATTGCTAATTGTCAGTATTGTCAGTATTGATCCTTGTTGCTAATTGTCAGTATTGTTCCTTATTGCTGATTGTCAGTATTGATCCTTGTTGGTAATTGTCAGTATTTTTTCTTATTGATAATTGTCAGTATTGATCCTTATTGCTAATTGACAGTATTGATCCTTATTGCTGATTGTCAGTATTGATCCTTGTTGCTAATTGTCAGTATTGATCCTTGTTGCTAATTGTCAGTATTGATACTTGTTGCTGATTGTCAGTATTGTTCCTTATTGCTGATTGTCAGTATTGTTCCTTATTGCTAATTGACAGTATTGATCCTTATTGCTAATTGTCAGTATTGATCCTTATTGCTAATTGTCAGTATTGATCCTTATTGCTAATTGTCAGTATTGATCCTTATTGCTAATTGTCAGTATTGATCCTTATTGCTAATTGTCAGTATTGTTCCTTATTGCTAATTATTAGGTTTAATTACTTCCTGTCACACAAGCTCAGAATGTCTCGCTTTATCTGACACAATAAAGCCTTTGGTAGGCATACTGACAATTAGCAATAAGGAACAATTCAAGTTTGTACCAGAATGTCGTAGAAAGTTAAAGAAATAAAAAATGGAGTACCTTGTACGGAATAATAAGAAAAGTAATACCCGCAGATATTGTATGGCATTGGGTCGAAAGGTATCAGCTTGTGCCATAACATCAGCTTGTGCCATAACATCAGCTTGTGCCGTTACACCAACTTGTGCCATAACATAAGCTTGTGCCATAACACCAACTTGTGCCATAACATCAGCTTGTGCCATAACATCAGCTTGTGCCATAACATCAGCTTGTGCCATAACATCAGCTTGTAATGTCATTTTTTGTGGGTACCTTTGCCAATGTGTCCGTTTTATTCTCCTTGCTACTTATTATCTAAGGGAGGTCATGAAATATGTACTCGAGCTGTCAGGGACGGTAAATGCCACACCCAGAAAACAATTAATTCGAGATATAACAATATAATATGTTTTTTTTTGGGTGGTCATCTTCGATTATTAACTGTCACAATTTTCTGATTTTTATTTAAACACACCATTTGTAGAGTGACCATCAGAAACACAGTAACCAGATTAGTAGAACAAGTGGAAATTGAAAAGGGGATGCATAACACTATAAAGATGTGATTAAATTGGATTTATCTGGCCTAAAATGTCCAGGATTTTTTTTTAGAAATCTGAGACAATCCAGTTACTTCTATTTCCCGTTATCTGACGAATGAAACATCAGAAAAAGAGGACTGAACAGCAATTGATTGCAGCGAACAAATTGTCCAAAATTGTTTAGATTCACTTTGTGTCATGAATATTCGTGTGACATTTGTGTTACTAGTAATGTATATTATGTTAAGCTTTTGTAACACTCAAATAAACTGGTCATTCATACCAATCTTTCTTACATTTGTTTCTTATGCAGTCAAACATTTGATACCCTACATAGTTATCTATCCCTGAGACTCTTTAGGTCTCACAGGTACCACGATGGAATCTGGACAGAAATGACCCAGTTTCAAAGTTCAACTCAGGTGGCAGCGATTTTCCCAAAATATGAACACTACCATCCCCTGATTATGGTCATGGAAGGCCCCGGTATCACTACAGATGAATTAACATCCTTAATTGCTCAACCGCCCGTGCCAGTGGAATCATCCGAATTACTATCTCATCTCCCAAACAGAGAAAGGTAGCTGTAGTCCCCGCCATAGCAGTCTCAGCACACGCCAAAAGACATAAGGTGAAACCACGCAGAAAGTGAACACAGCCATCTGTTCTCCATCATACGATATCATCATTCATCGTAAACAATCGGAATATGGAAACACGATCAAAACAGATGAAACGCACAGCTCACGGCGTGCACAGAGCACTTAACTCGGTAGCTCCTGCAACAAGCCGGACTTGGAATATGAGGAAACTGCAACAAAGAACACTTTTCAATAGCCTTTAATGGTCCCTGCTGCCTATCCACCATATAGACCGGAAGTTTGCGTCCTCCTGAAAATGATGATCGTCATAAAATGTATAGCCTTGATGATGCTAGGACATCACCTTGACTCGAAATGCGAACATACGAAACACAATTAGTCTTGAATTATCCCCGTCACACATCAAACAACAGACTGTAAGATCTCCCTATAATGTGAATTTGTCAAATTATGAAGTCCCTCCTGACTAACATGAACCTCGGAAGTCACCCCGTTACTGCCAAGTCACGCACGAAACTCCATTTCGCCTTTCACTATTAGAGGACGGCCGTTTTAGGTACATGTATATAGAATCAGCCATTGTGGTGAAGTAGTACACACAACAATGGCTGCGCCCATAAAATCCCAACTACTCTAATAAATGCAGCCAACAATGCACGAAAAGGTGATGCACGATCTCTAAAGTGAAAACTGCGATTGACTTGGCAGAGCAGTCCATATTAATGAGTTGTAACATGTAAATACTTGGCGTCAAACAATTTCAAAAATGGCCTTGGAACAGCACTCAATGTGTTTACCGTCCCCTGATCTCTTGGGTAGTGAGATACCATCTTCAAGCCTCTGGGATAACGGCAACAAACAGGATTAACCTTGCACTTCAGCGCGTTAAAGAACACTTGACAGTTAAGAAAGAAAAGAACAAGCCATAAATGGGTCCCCTGCTCGGACAAAATTGTTAGCAAAAACCAACCTGCACCGTGGACCCCAGGCGGTGTCACGGAGTTTGTGCACAGGGGTCAGGGTTATCCTGAGACTTTCTCTAGGGGAAGATCTGAGCACCTATGGGTTCGTCCTGTGTGCCGTGATGATGATCCTAGCAAAAAATAAATAAATAAAACCAAACAAAGCCTGGACTAGTTTCTGCTGATAGCAGACAGGATTTACGATTAACAGGCTAATTGTACCGACGTAGACCGCGACTAGTATTTTGTTGAAGATATTTGTTGAAACATCGTTTGTTGAAACATCGTTTGTTGAAACATCGTTTGTTGAAACATCGTTTGTTGAAACATCGTTTGTGTTGAACCATCGTTTGTTAAAAAATTAAAAAGGATAAGTCTGTCACTTTTTATGAGGGAAAACAGGATCTGAAACATGCCCTCTAGTAGACCCAATAGAAAAGATAGTGGTACGTGATCATTAGTCAGGGAAGAAAAAGGTTACCAAAGAACGTGATGCAGTGGGATCGGTATCCCACTGCATCACGTTCTTTGGTAACCTTACCTTCTCTTTCTAATAAAATCATGTCGTCATCATCACCATCATCTAGCTTGTCCCTGTCGGAAGTTGACTCCCACAACTGTTACTCTCATTTTGTTGCATATCCTCCCCAAGATGTCTAGCAGCGCCTGCAGCAGTAAATCCCAGTTCGTTTATGCTATATTGACCCATCTTCTTCTATGTTGTTCTGTCCTTCTTTGCCTAAAACTATGTGTGACAGGGCGAGTCCAACGAATCCTAACGCACAGGCCCTAGTAGGGGTATCCTAGTAGACAATCCAGGAAATATAAGCTTGAGTAAACTTGAGCTGATAATAGAAAATGACAGACAGGCTGGGAAAATCTGATTCTCACGACACAGCGAGACGCGATGATCGACCAACTACAGAACATGAAGCCCGATATTCGGACCATGGCCCAGTTTCACTCTATAATATTCTCAGGAGTCGACAACACAGAAAGAGCAACACGCGGAGTAGGTTTTATCATCTACCCAGAACACGCAAAGAGCATTCTAGAAATAAAATACCACACACAAAGAATTATCACAGACTACTAGAAGACGATAGAAAAACAACATATTTACAAATCTATGCACCATGCAACAATATATTTACAAATCGATGCACCATGCAACAACATATTTACAAATCGATGCACCATGCAACAACATATTTACAAATCTATGCACCATGCAACAACATATTTACAAATCTATGCACCATGCAACAACATATTTACAAATCTATGCACCATGCAACAACATATTTACAAATCGATGCACCATGCAACAACATATTTACAAATCTATGCACCATGCAACAACATATTTACAAATCTATGCACCATGCAACAACATATTTACAAATCTATGCACCATGCAACAACATATTTACAAATCTATGCACCATGCAACAACATATTTACAAATCGATGCACCATGCAACAACATATTTACAAATCTATGCACCATGCAACAACATATTTACAAATCTATGCACCATGCAACAACATATTTACAAATCGATGCACCATGCAACAACATATTTACAAATCTATGCACCATGCAACAACATATTTACAAATCGATGCACCATGCAACAACATATTTACAAATCGATGCACCATGCAACAACATATTTACAAATCGATGCACCATGCAACAACATATTTACAAATCTATGCACCATGCAACAACATATTTACAAATCGATGCACCATGCAACAACAATGAAAGAGACAGCGAAGAATTCTCTGACACATCCTCTTCTTTCCTTCCTCATCTGCCTTTCAGCGTCGAGGGGAGATATAATTTGCGGTCTTTTGCTCTTCTGTTCGCCTCTGCTGCTGTTATGCTTCCTAGTGCTTCTAATATTCCATCGACCCATCTTTATCGTGGTCGACCCTTGGGTCTGGTGTTCTCACAACGTTTGTTGAAGGCTCGTTATGTTGTGTTTTGTTCTTTCTGCCTTGTCACGTGGCCAAACCATTTTATCTGTTGTTTCCTTATATATTCTATGGTGGGGGCTATTCCTAGCTTTTTTCTCAGTTCTTCATTTCTGATCTTATCTCTCAGACTGTTTCCTGTCATTCGTCTAACACATTTCATCTCTGTAGAGGTTATTTTCTTATTGTTCTTGCATCTAGGGTCCAGGTCTGGCATTGATAGCACAACGTTGCAATGACGATTTTATTGTATAGTGCTCTTTTTGCCTCCAGAGTTATTTCCTTGTTGGACAATAGTGGTGATAACTGTCCGATGATTTGACAAGCTTTGTTGCATCTTGATTCTATCTCTGCTGTGTGAGAATTATCGCGTGTCATTAGACTTCCTAGATATTTGAATTCCTCTACTTGTTTTAGTTGTCTGCCTTCTATAGTTATGTTGATGTTCTGTTTATTTTTGACGACATTCATGACTTCTGTTTTGTTGATGTTGATTTTCATGTTGTATTTTGTGCCTGAGATGTTGAGTTTATTTAAGTGTTCTTGTAGGTCTTCTATTGTTTCATGTATTAGTGCCTGATCGTCTGCAAATAGAAGCTCGTTGATCTCCTCTGTCTCTAATGGGGTGGCTAGCTTGCATATATAGTCCATGTATGTAATAAACAGTAGGGGGAATAGTACGCACACCTGTCTTACACCTGATATAACTTCGAAGTGGTCTGTGTAGCCTGCTGCTGTATGACAAATTGAATGAAATTATTAACAAGATTGACGGAAGCGACGACATGTTAGTGATGGGTGATTTTAATGGAAGGCTTGGGAAACGCAACAGTGAGAACATCGATATCTTGGGACCCTTTGATGGTAAGACAGCTGAAATAAATGAAAATGGAAGCAGACTGCTTGAAATATTTAATCAAAATTATTTATTTATCACTAACACATTCTTCAAACACAGAGAGTCGCAAGTATACACCTGGTACAAATGGAATGACACAACATGCAGAAGCCAGATAGATTTATACTAACAAGAAAACAGAACAAGAAAAGAATACCCGACAGCAGAGCAATCCCTAATATTACAGACGACACGGATCACAAGATGGTTATGATCACACTAAGACAGCCAAAAATGAAGGGAATATACGAAGACAAACAAAAGAAGCAAAAAGAACAGACAATAAAAAAAAAACAATTAAAAGATCAAGAATCAAGGAAAACACTAGAAGAAAAACTAACACTAGAATTCAAGAAACCCCCCAAACGAAGTATGCACAGTAGAAGAATAGTGGAAACAATTTAAGGAAACAGTAACCAACATCTCTAAAACAGTTTGTGGGACGAAGCTAAGGACAAAAGAAGGGAAAAAGCGCACCCCATAGTGGAATGAAGTAATCAGAGACGCAATTAATGAAAAGAAGAAACTGTTTAAAAATTGGAGGGAGAATAAGAACCAAGAAAAATATGCCTTAGTTCGAAAAAGAGTTAACATTTTGATCAAAGAAGCTAAGCAGAAGAATTGGACAGAATTCAGACAAAACATGAGCAGGGACTTCATGGCAACCATAAGAGATTTCTACAAAGCAGTAAAAGCCACAAGAGCGAGAAAAGAAAACCATGATCCTACTGAGCCCATAAATGACAAAGACGGACAGCCAGTATCAGATAACCAACATATGCAACAGAGATGGAAATAATATTTTGAAGACCTGTTAAACATGACAACAACTACCAATTAGACTAAAAAAAGCCAACATCATGAAAGAGGAAATCGAAGAAGTTATCAAATAAGTACCAAGAAATAAAGCACCGGGGATAGATAATATACCAATATAAATAATAGCAGCAGCAAGAGAAACATAATAGTTAATGCAGCATGGCACCAACAAAAAACCCCAGAAGACTGGCAACAGGCAATCATCGTACCAATATGGAAAAAGAAAGGTAGCAAAAGAGACTGCAATCAATATAGAGGTAGATCTCTTCTAAGTCATGTAGGAAAGCTATATGCCAAGATCGTGGACAAAAGGCTGAGACCAATAATACAATTACAGTTAAGTGATTCTCAAATGGGGTTAAAAAAAAAAACAGAGACTGACGTTCTATTCACATTAAAACAGCTTGCAGAAAAACGACAGAACACAATCAAAATTTATACATAGCTTTCCAGGAAAAAGTATTCGACAGAGTAAACAGAGCATTGTGGGAGATACTAACAACATTCTGAGTAAGCCAATATCTAACTATATATAACCTAATTAACAGTCTTTACATCAACAGCAGCTGTACAGTCAGAACAGCAGCAGGCTACACGGACCACTTCGAAGTTAGATCAGGTGTAAGACAGGGGGAAGTACTATCCCCCCTTCTGTTTATTACTAACAATGATCTCTTGTTTCTCAAATTGATAGGCTCTAGTTTATCTGCATCTCCAAGAACCAGCCGTTGATTTCCACGTACAGTTTTCAATGGATTCTTTCCGTGATAATTTAGAGTGTGATGTTGCTTGCGTAGCCAATTAATGAAACTATTCTGTAATTAGTACATGCTTTCAGGTTACCATTTTTGTATTGGAATGATTGTATCTCGTTTCCAATCTTTTGTCGTTACAGAAACGTCATTATCTGACCAAATGGCTGAAAAGAAACGATCGGAGAGTGACCTGAAGGTGCAATATCATAGATTGGTTGGAATGTATAGAGTGCTTTGTCTGTCGTTGGGTAAGTCAATAAATTAGCAACAATAGTGTAAAGTAGACCTGTTTCTGCACTAATAAATCATGTAGCAGTTAGCTGTAGTGACGTCAAGTCTTTCATAGGTAAGGCAGAGTTTCTGCGCTTACTCCCGCCAGCAATTTTCTAGTGGATGAGTACAACCTCTTTACTTTCTAGACACGTAACCAACAATTGTAAAGGAACTGAACCGTCAGGCCATGAGCAACCTTGTCTATGCGACATGCTTCAATAACAAGAACAAAATATGTCATTTTATCTTCCCGACTCGAGTTCTGTGTAGTTAGTGCTGGTCCTTTCCTAACTGCATGCTTCTTAATTAGATTGATACACATTTGTACATATTTGTTATTAGAGGGTAGATTATTCAGAAATAAAACCTCACTCTACAATGAAGCATTTAATGAGCCACACTATAGCATGGTGTTAGATATGATAGATCACGGGGGAAACCCTCCGACTTGGTTCATAACGCTTTTAGAGTTAATAATAAAATGTCTTCTTTTGTTATTCAATCTTTATCTTTTTATTCTTCCTCTACTTCTTATTTTTAACATTAGTCGTCTTGTGCTTATTCATCTCTTCTACCCTTAGTTGTCTTGTTTTCCTATTTTCTTCTTCTACTTCTCACAGACTATTGAGAATGAGGTGGTTGTCTGTAAGACATATCTGAGATGAAAGTGATAAACATCTGGATATTCCGAATGAGTCCTCTTATTTAAAATGAATGGGTGGTGAATGCATACGAGTTTAGAAATTTATATCAGAGAGCACAGAGGAAAGTGCTGGTACATTATTATTATATATTAAGCTCAATATGGCACATGGACAGAGAAAACCACATAAGATAACCATAGGGGATTTTAAAGAAAAAAAAAAGGAAGTGAAGAAAGCTGAAATAGTGTTTGGTAGATATTGACTGGCAGAAAGTAATTATAAAAGTGAAAAGTGACAGAACGGGCAAGAACAGAAGACAAGGTTATGGTTATTCGTAGGCCCTGGTATCACTGCAAACGAAAGGTAATCCATAATTGGTCAACCGCCCGTGCCAGTGGAATCATCCGAATTAACATCTCATCGAATATCCAAACAAAGAAAGGCAGCTGCAGTCCCTATCGTGGCAAACACAGTACACGTCAAAAGATAAAAGGCGTATTATGGCACAGACAGTGAATGCATCTGAACTGTCCTTCGTCATACGATATCATCATTCATCGTTAGCAATCTGAATATATAAACACGATCGGGATGAAACACACAGCACACGATGTGCATAGAGCACTACTCAGTAGCTTCGGTAGCAAGCCTAACTTGGAATTTGAGGAAACTGCAACAAGGAACACCTTTCAGACATTGCCTCAACGGCTCTCTGTCGTCTATCCATCATATTGACCGGAAGTCCGATGATATTATGAAACACATGATTTTAGTAAAATCCAAGTTAGGCATGGAAAAGCTCAGGTGAACATTCGTAGTCAAGATGAGAAGGCCCATACATCATGATAAACAAACAAAACAATAAAAGACAGTCGGGTATATGTGAAAATTAGACCAGGGGCAGATAACAACATCGATCATGTAGTAGCCATAAGAACATAGTACAGTTAAAAACAACCAAAAGAACTACTGTTAACATCAACTTAAATTTTGGCCTTATTAAATCAGACTGGAAGTTGTACGGGAATCACCATTCAGTTATTAAATCAGACTAGAAGTTGTACGGGAATCACCATTCAGTTATTAAATCAGACTGGAAGTTGTACGGGAATCACCATTCAGTTATTAAATCAGACTGGAAGTTGTACGGGAATCACCATTCAGTTATTAAATCAGACTGGAAGTTGTACGGGAATCACCATTCAGTTATTAAATCAGACTGGAAGTTGTACGGGAATCACCATTCAGAACTGGTGAATATAACAGAAAATGCAAGCATAAAAGAATAATATTAAGTGCTGAACGAATGAACACAACAAACATCACAATAGGTAATGCCAACAACTTGACAAACTAGAAGGAAGAAATGGATGACTACTGACATTTTACACGAGACTGATAAAAGAAGGATTAAACAAGACAATGACGTATATTCAAGATTAAATTAGGAAACAGCAAACAAATGAAATTTAGCAAAGAATCATGGATAAGAGATGCAAAGAAATTTTAATATATCATAAAAAGAAGTCAATGCTATCCACAAAGAAATACATTTATGAGTTAATCGGGCGAAAAAAAAACATAACAAAACACAGGCAATTTAAAATTACAGGAAGTAGAATCGTTGATGGAACAAAGACGTATAAAGGAAAAATGGAGAGATCATATGAGGGAGTTCTCTGATGCTGAACGACCAGAAATAGGCAATTGGAAAATCAATTATCATGTGAGGGAGTTCTCTGATGCTGAACGACCAGAAATAGGCAATTGGAAAATCAATTATCATGTGAGGGAGTTCTCTGATGCTGAACGACCAGAAATAGGCAATTGGAAAATCAATTAAGAATGTTTCAAAAGGTAAAACGAGGTGTTAGACAAAGGTGTGTGTACTTACAAGCTTAGTTGATAGTGAGCTTATAGGTCAGGAAAGACATGCCTAGATAATAGTTCCATTATCTTACTATAAACGCTTCCTGACCTGAACGGTCCGGGTTCGATCCCAGCAGTGGCGAATTTTTTTTTGGACTAACAAGACTCCGGGGTCCACCCGGTCTCTAAAAATGGGTATCAGAGATTTTTCTGGGAAGTAAAGGCGGCCTGGCGTGATACCGAACACATCACCCAAAAATGTGCCATGGTCAGAGAACCGTGGTCACTAACACCATATTCCCCAAACACCTAGCAAGTCGTGGAGGGAACCGTTACTTTTTACAAATCTTACTATAAACAACCTGAGATTGCTACCGCTACTGCCTTAATCGCTAAGAGTGAATTTAACATAGAGAAAAGTATTGACACTATAGTGACGGAATGCATAAATAAAGGCCCTAACCTCTGTGGCAAAAAGATATAAATGATGTTTGCAACAATTAAAAAAGACATCTAAATGAACAATTCAAATAAATGGGATGGTAGTAAACGGATCAACGAATTTAAATACCTGGGAACGATGTTAAATTCCAATGACTGAAGTACAACACAAGTGAAGTGCAGAGTAGCTCAGGAGTAGGCGGCATTCTAAAAGATAAGAAAATTATGCAAACCTTTTTGTATCAAACAAAATAAAGAAAATAACTGATCTTCGTTTCTTTGAGTAGCCAGTCTGGACGTGTTCTAAAATTACTGTTATTTGTTTTGTTATTTCTTTAATCGTAACCTTATCAAGAAAAGCAATATTTTCAACAAAACTTTTGTCCCTAAATACCATCAAGAAATTGTGTGTGAGAATCTGTACTTTCTTATTTGCCAAATTACTTTCTTCACAATATTAAGCTTATGGAAGCATTTATCTTATTTTGTGTTCCATCCTCATATGCCTTTCAAACGCGTGGGCAGAGATGTGTTGCTGCCTGTGCTGGCCTCTTATACTGTCACTTTTCTGAGCGTTTCTTTTATTCTATTTACTCACTTTGTTTCAAGAACGCTATCTTGGTCTGTTGTTTTTGTTACGTAAGCTGATGACTGTGTGAATTGTGTCTGTTGTTTTTGTTACGTAAGCTGATGACTGTGTGAATTGTGTCTGTTGTTTTTGTTACGTAAGCTGATGACTGTGTGAATTGTGTCTGTTGTTTTTGTTACGTAAGCTGATGACTGTGTGAATTGTATTTTTCGTTGTTGCTGTCTTATCACGTGGCGAAACTAATGACATTTTCGGAGACTTCAATTTTTCTAATACAGAGCTGACACTTACAGCTCGTGCTGTCTCTCAATATGACTCTAGTTCCTTACATATTTCTCTTTGACGATATGTATTTTATTACTTGTTCCATCGCTCAACATGACTCATGTTCCTTACATATTTCTCACGCCAAAAGACATAAGGCGAAACCGCGCAGAAAGTGAACACAGCCAACTGTTCCCTGTCATAGGATATCATCATTCATCGTAAACAAGCGGGATATCGAAACAGGATAAAAACGGATGAGACACACAGCTCACGGTGTGCACAGAGCACTTAACTCAGTAGCTCCTGCAACAAGCCGGACTTGGAATATGAGGAAACTGCAAAAAGAAACACTTTTCAGACATAGCCTTCAATGGTTCCTGCCGCCTATCCACCATATACCATGGAAGTTCGCGTCCTCCCGAAAATGATGATCGTCGTAGCACTTGATGATGTTAGGCCATCGTTGATGACTCCAATTCCAAACATATAGACACACAGTGGTGGTAAGTTATCATTTCCAATCCAACAGAAGCCACCTGACCTGTAGTTAGTAAAACCACAGAGAGAATATGATTTTGTGACCTTCACTGATTCGCTCATAGATGTGAATGTGTAGTTTACACAAGAGGAGAAGTTTTCAACTACAGTGATCCCATTTAAGGCAATTCTGGGATAGCAAGACAAGTCTCCTTTATAGCAGCAGAACTTGATGATGTTCTCTGCTCCCGTCTTGTAGCTGCTGCCACACGATTCTGATGTCTCAGTAACTTGGGCATCATTCAAGAACAATGTCAGATTAACATTCCATAGATCTGGCTCTGCGGATGAAGTGCTTGGTGCAACAGTTGTATCAATCATACAGGAGGCTCCTGGTCTGTGGTCATTAATATCACAGACGGCATAGGATGTTGTTATATTCAGTATTTCTTTCTGGGGGTAAATATGTGGCACACACATGGAGAGTGGTTTGTGGTCACAGTAATCCCATTAAAGGCAATTCTAGGGTAGCATGGCATAGCTGTTTCAGAACAGCACAATCCTGTGATGTTTTCTGTGTTCGCTATAAAGCTGCTGCTGCTGCACAATCCTGACCAATTATAGGTGTGGACATTATTCACTTGCAATGACAAAACTGCTTTGTTTACATCATAAACCTCTGGAAGCGAATCATTTACGGGACTAATAGTACAATTTATTCTTCCATCGGGGATATCTTCCTTGGGTCCCCCCAAAAAAAGGTCTTTGGTTAAAAAGCACATATGCTTTTGAGTTAAACACAAAATGAGCCCACTTAATAGATTCAAAATGATCCTTACCAATGCCATCCGTTTGCACAAGTTAGGTCCTTAGCTACCAAGGTCACAAACGAAGTCATCAAATAAAGACTTTATCTGCAGCGAAGGTTAACGAACTGTGAACAAACATTTATGTTCAAACCCTCGAATACATTTTCAAAAATCTGCCAACTCGCTGCAATAACAGATATCGTGGTGTTCAAAGTAAACATTGCTTAGTCCATGGCTCGAATATAAATAAGCTGCCATTTTGGTGGCTGCATTGCTCCAAACACACTAGTCCACAAGTGTTTACAGATGGAAGGCCCAAGCACGGGGTAGGGGATGCTGAGGAAGAATATAGGTCAGTCATATTAAGGGTAATTGAGGTAAAGTTTCAAAAGAGGAGGAAATAGCAGTAAACCGAATATCATTAATCAGAAAAAAAGAGAAAAGCGAAGAACAAAATCTGATCTCCTTTATATGCAATAAATACCAAAACACCAAAACAATTAAGTGTTAATTTAAGTTTTAATTTCACGTTTATAAATAAGATGTGAATGGTCTAGACTCATGTGAACTCACTCAGTTGCACGGTCCAGAATTCTTATTGTCAGTGCGACGCAAATTGACAGGCTAGAGAAAATACAGAATGAAGCTGTGCGGCATTATCTTGGGGTGTACGAGGGACACTACCTGTGTAGCAGTGAGGTATCTTCTTGATTTTCCAACCATGGATGACAGGATCAAGATCTGGAGGGCACGCGCATTCCTGAAGATTAGTACAGATAAATCATCCATTGCACCACGAGCTCAACACATGGAAAGATGTCAGGCTAAAAAGAGGCAAATTATGGATGGGCTGAGTAGAAGATGTCATCAAAGAGGTCTGTGGGCTTACCAATATAAACACTGGCGAGGAGTGAATACCGGTGCTACGTCATTTAGGGGAACATTCTCGTGTATTGTCACACTCGACAGGAAATGTAGAAACAGAACTCAGTCGCGGTCAATACGGAGGTTAACGGTCTCATCCGGGATAACACCGATGAGAAAGATGCAGACATCTATACAGACGGATCTGTAATACGACACCATAGG
Source organism: Megaustenia siamemsis (assembly GCA_032433765.1). Taxonomy (NCBI): domain Eukaryota; kingdom Metazoa; phylum Mollusca; class Gastropoda; order Stylommatophora; family Ariophantidae; genus Megaustenia; species Megaustenia siamemsis. Next base: position 51,321,808 of record JAVIAB010000126.1, read on the forward strand.
AGTGCATGACCTCGGCAGGCAGAGTAGTCAAGGAAGACAGTGGTGCATGTTACAGAGTAAGCTAATGAGAACATGGGGGGCAGGTAACTTAGCAGTTATCTGCTTCCTAATAGATTATATTCCACGCAGCAGGTTGGGGAAATTAGAAGACAACGCAGAGTTCGTTGGGGTAGGGACCTCAGACATAACAAGGACACCCACCAAGCTAAGGTAGGAAGGTCCAGAATTATACTGGACATGATGAGTTAAAGAATGGAAATTTCCACTTCAACCAAGCTGTGGAGGTGACCATATGCGCATGACTATAGCATGCATTGACCTCATGACCTTGACCGTCTGATAAATAAGTTGTCATCCAGCTACCAGGAAATGTCAGAGTCATGAGATAATCATTAATTCGAATAGGTCATAGAGATTTCACGAAAACAAATTGTTTTCGTCAAATCTGGGGAATAGTTCAAGTTTCGGCCACAGAATGAAGAGGGCTGACCGACTCCAAGTGATCAGAGGAGTTGCAATTTGTCACTTCGCGACATCTGCGGCATTCTAATTGGCTGCAGACATTTCTCGCGAAGAGTTGTGGTTGAGTATTTAAACTTCAACACAATAGGTTTAAGACAAGTTAGAACTAGAGAACCACAAGAATTTTAGAATCAGACAATTAGACAATAGAAGGAGCATTCAGAAAGATCATTAATAAGAACCAAAAGAGTGAGCTAGATAGGTTGAGCCAAAGTAAGGCTCGGAAGATTACAAGTTTAGGAATTAGTATTAATTCAAGAAGTTTTAGAATAAGAAACTAAGAAAGTTAGATCACAAGTTTAGTTTTAGTAAGTTTTCTTGATGTAGCAAAGTCAGTGAGGAATCTTTAAGTTGTAGTTGTAAGTCAGTGGAGAAGTTATTAAGTAAGTTGATAGAGAGTAATAAAAATATTAATGAACATATGAACTTTAGTGTTGTGAAGTGTTTGTTGAGATTCCAAGAATTGTGCTTCAATATGTTCTTACAAGTTCGTAAGTAAACAAATATTTGATGATTAATAAATGCAATAGGCCTTATGATCAAATACAATAAATAGTCTGTGGTGACTATAACAGTGCATACGTTATGACAACGAGTAGCATATCGACCAAGGCAGTGATCAAGGCATTCATCTGGTTAGAGTCACAAGACTATACCCACGCCTGCATATTGAGTGATTAGATGAGCATGATAAGAAAAGTGGAGGCGGGCTCTGTACATATGCAATGGTTAGAGTCATTGCAGAAGTCAAAAATACTTAAGGTCACCTTTGTCTACGTCCGAAGGCATGCGGGAGTAGGGAAATGTAAGAATAGATAGGTTGGCTAACTCCACTATCGTTGAGGACGTTCAACCAATGGATCGTGCGGACATTATCAAGGCCCTCCTAGATGTGGGAATGACACATGACTTGGACAACCATGAGTCCACGTCACTCCTTCGGATGAAAGAGATAGAAGTTAAGATGGGAACAGCCAGAAACGAGAAACTGAGTGGGCGTATAAGAAGAATTATCAAGCAACACAGAACTGGAGTCGTCAGTCGCTGGACACTGCAAGACTTGCTGACGAGGGTATTTTAGCACCATGGACCTGTTCGGGGTGCAATGATGATGACCCGTAAACAACTCAATAACTGAAATAAAATGTTTGTCAATATTTATGTGATATTTTAAATAAACAATTAAATATTTGTATACTAATCACTCTACAGAAAAATCGGAGACGCTGATAATGAGATTGACAGCAGAAAAGACAGAATGTTTCAAAGAATGTAAGTGTCGACATTTATCACTATACTTTTTCTGAGTAAAGAACGAATACGTGCTCAGCAATAGAATGACGTCTTGAGGTAATTTATTTTTCTGAAAAAGTCAGTCAGTATAGTAGCCTATATTAGCACACAAGCTTGTCCTACAAAGCGAATATAGTTTCAGTTCCGGCCTAGCACTCTCTAATCAGAACAACTGAAACAATGAAGTGATACTTTGTTAATTTGATAAATATACGAACATCACAGTAGATCATGAGACGTAGTTGTCTTACAAATATTGTGGATTAGTGCGATAAAGTTACCCCTTTCACTCTTAAACAGCATTATATGTTACAGTACATTCAATAAATAGGAATGTTTAGTATGCTAGGAAATGTCCGGAAAAAAATAAATACCATAGGTACCAATTTTAATGTAAACTGACAATTAAAACTTAAATAAGAAGATTGTTACTATTACTTTTAAATACAAGAAAATAAGGGCTGACAGAAGTTCTAAGACAAGAAAAGCGGAGCAAAAAAAAAGGAACGATCACAAAAGAAATAATACACGTGATTTGTGAAAGATGCAGTGATTTGTGAAAGATACAGTGATTTGTGAAAGATGCAGTGATTTGTGAAAGATACAGTGATTTGTGAAATATACAGTGATTTGTGAAAGATACAGTGATTTGTGAAAGATACAGTGATTTGTGAAAGATACAGTGATTTGTGAAAGATACAGTGATTTGTGAAATATACAGTGATTTGTGAAAGATACAGTGATTTGTGAAAGATACAGTGATTTGTGAAAGATACAGTGATTTGTGAAAGATACAGTGATTTGTGAAAGATACAGTGATTTGTGAAAGATACAGTGATTTGTGAAAGATACAGTGATTTGTGAAAGATACAGTGATTTGTGAAATATACAGTGATTTGTGAAAGATACAGTGATTTGTGAAAGATCACTGGAGAAATATGGTAAAAATCAGACACATTCTAACAGCTACTAGATGTGGGTGACTTTACCAACACGAACCACAAACATATGTGGGTATCTTTACTAACACTCTAACAGCTATCAATTGTACACGACTTTATTAACACTCTAACAGCTATCAGATGTGAGTGACTTTACCAACACTCTAACCACAACCAGATGTGCATGACTTTATACTAAAACTCTAGCCACAATCAGATGTGAGTGACTTTACTAACACTCTAACCACAATCAGATGTGCATGACTTTATACTAAAACTCTAGCCACAATCAGATGTAAGTGACTTTACTAACACTTTAACCACAACCAGATGTGCATGACTTTACTAACACTCTAACCACAATCAGATGTGGATGACTTTACTAAATTTCTAAGCACAATCAGATGTGGGTGACTTTACTAACACTCTAACCACAATCAGATGTGGATGACTTTACTAAATTTCTAAGCACAATCAGATGTGGGTGACTTTACTAACACTCTAACCACAATCAGATGTGGATGACTTTACTAAATTTCTAAGCACAATCAGATGTGGGTGACTTCACTAACACTCTAACCACAATCAGATGTGAGTGACTTTACTAACACTCTAACCACAATCAGATGTGGATGACTTTACTAAATTTCTAAGCATAATCAGATGTGGATGACATTACTAACACTCTAAGCACAATCAGATGTGGATGACATTACTAAAACTCTAACCACAATCAGATGTGGATGACTTTACTAAAACTCTAACCACAATCAGATGTGCATGACTTTATACTAAAACTGTAGCCACAATCAGATGTGCATGACGTTACTAAAACTTTAACCACAATCAGATGTGGGTGACTTTACTAACACTCTAACCCCAATCAGATGTGAGTGACTTTACTAACACTCTAACCACAATCAGATGTGGATGACTTTACTAACACTCTAACCCCAATCAGATGTGAGTGACTTTACTAACACTCTAACCACAATCAGATGTGAGTGACTTTACTAACACTCTAACCCCCAATCAGATGTGAGTGACTTTACTAACACTCTAAGCACAATCAGATGTGGATGACTTTACTAAATTTCTAAGCAAAATCAGATGTGGATGACTTTACTAACACTCTAACCCCAATCAGATGTGAGTGACTTTACTAACACTCTAACCCCAATCAGATGTGAGTGACTTTACTAAATTTCTAACCACAATCAGATATGAATGACATTACTCGTCACCACGTAAAGAAACAGATGAGGCCGATTAATCGTATTCTACCAATTGATACTTGGTATTTCTTTAATCTTCATTTTTTTTGCATTATTAACAGTGGTATCTGCAAAATATATAATAGCTGCAGCTGAGAGGGACAGTTTGGGCAAACACAAATTAATTGATGTCCTGAAAAAACAGCTTGGTAAGTTGTATTTGTAGTTAACAAAATATCTTACTGATTTGTTTGATTATTGTGAGGATCATCATCTTTATGTGTTATAACGGTTGGCGTAGGCGATCATGTCCTTCCACAATCTTCTATCTTCAGTGCATCGTATCAGTTTTGTTGTTGACTGTTTTCCATGCCATGACACCAAGTTATCCAGTATTTTCTCTCTTTGTCTTCCGCGATCTCTCTATCCCTGTATTTTGTCAGTTGTAACCAAGTATTCCAACTTTCCTCCTCTCATGATGTCCGCGAAAAAATGTTGATTGTTTCTTTCTGATGTTTTTTAGGAGCTCCCTTTTTGGCTTGGCCTCTTTGAGAATGTACTCTTTGGTCTTTTTGTGAAGATAGAATGTTTTTAAGCATGATTGTAGTCAATAATTTAGTTAATCTTGTACTTGCAAAAAATATTAGACAAAAGAACAGGGAACCATTTGAAAATATTTTTAAAAAAAAAACGACTTTAGGAGGTTCTTTAATATCACCAGATTTATTTAATATTTTTATTGGGATGATACGTCGATCAGTAAAGGGCGTACCTGTTATGTCAGTCGGTACTCGTAGTGTAAACAGCATTCCATGCTGATGAAGCTACACTACTTGCTAGGAGTGTCAGATAATTACTCAAATTGATTCATATTGAAATGAAGGCTGCAGCACTAGTATTAACATATACATCTTTTCCTGAGGACAGATTTAAAAAAAGAGCTATAAAATCATATAAGCTCTTTAAATGTACAGCTTCGTGCATGTAGACTAGGGTGACCATTTTTTCCCCATTGTTTTCGGGGACATTTGTCATATTTTTTACATTTCAGAAGTTTTTTTTGCTTATTTCTGAGACTGAACCACAAAAGCAGGAACGAACGATATATATATATATGTGTGTGTGTGTGTGTGTGTGTATACACACACACACACACATATATATTTATAATATGTGTGGGTGGGTGTGTGACTGTGTGTGCGCAAGAAATTTTGGACATGCAAAAAAAAAGATAACTTTAAATTTCATAATAACTGTTTATTTGCTGTTTGATTTTATTTTGTTAATATTCACCAAAAAAAAAGTTTAAAATAACAAAAAATTAAACAACATATAGATATCAATTGCAGTATTAAAGTAATGTTTGCAGTACCTTATTTATACTGAAGAGGTTGTTGCCTCGGCGTGGTACTTGTTTTTTGAGTGTATCTTTCTCAAGATCTCATGATTTGAAGCAAGTTTTCCACCGAAGCTTTCACACGATAAATTAATGTTAGTTTTTACTGTTAACATGGCTTGCACCGTGCTCACATTAATCCGCGATTTCTCTTCGGACCATACGTAGTTCATTTGAGAAAATAGTCTTTCTACGGATGCATTGCTGCCAGGTAAGCACATAAAAAGTTCAAGAATTCTCTTCACATTAGCATGTGGTACATTATTTTCTTTCAAGTACCTGAGTACTTCATTCCATTTTCTACATGGGGGCTTTTTACTGAACCACTCACATTCTTTTTGCAACAGATGGCCTCGCAAATAAGTAAATTCATCAAAGAGCTCATCACGATTGACGTTTACAACTTCATGACACTTTGAAGATATCTGTTCTACTGCATTATCAAAATGTTTCCTTTCAGGCACATTATCCAAGAAAAGGCAGCTCGTTGTGACAAGTCCTCATTGTGCTTGTTCCAAGACTGCAAGTAATGTACAGTACAGCAGTATTACAGAATTCTTTACTTATTTGGAAATACCTTTCCATTTGGATGTCACAACTTTGTACTAAATGAGTTAGCAAACTCTTTACTATGTGTGGGATGAAATTTTCATCGCGTCGAGTTTCTAATTTTATAATGAGATTGTTCACAGCTAGTGCTGATTCTGTTGCACTATTGTGGTCGCCTTCAATCGCCTTAATTGTTTCATGGAAGAGTGATGCGTGAGAATGAGCAAAGCTAAGCCAAAGCTCTGATTCACTGTTTTCAAAGAATTGTTTCAATATTGTAGGACAGTGTGTTTCTGACAAGAAGAAAGATCTCAGTGATTGATACAGTTTCAATAATCTTTCCAAGGCTGGAAGTAATGACAACCACCTTATATTCGGATAACCTAATAATTGCTTAAACTCCTGTCCAGCAAATTCACAGAAGTCTTTTAGGCGTTCTACACGAACCGTGTAAATGTGAAAGTATCCAAAATTTTTGTTACAATCACTTCCATATCCATAGGCATGGAATCAAACGCTGTTTTTGCACAATTGTGAATTATGTGTGCGTTGCAACCAAGACCCATTATGTGTCTCTTTAACTTGGACTTTATTTTAATTATGACATTATCTCTCCCTTTCCTCAACAAGCGACCAAAGTTTGTAGTTGTATTGTCTGCTGAGAGTCCAACAATCTTTTTGTTGAAGTCAAAATTATCAATTGCTTTCAACAATTGTTCAGATATTATGTCGGACGTTTCTCCTGTGATATCTGTGAAAGCAATCAGTTTGGTCTTTACTGGAGTTTCCAGCTCATAAGCCTGAAAATAACGAACTAAAATAGGAAGTAGCTTAACATGTTTATGATTAGATGTATCGCAAGACAATGTTATGAAGCTGACATATTTTGAGGTCATCTTTTAGTTCATCAATAGCCCAAGGAGCAAAAACATTGGTAATTATGGATTCACACTTTGTTCTTGCACAGGAAAATTGTTTTGTTGAAAATTTTTTTTTGTAGAATTGTTGTACAATCCATACTGCGGAAACTATGATTATGAAGTACAGTATAATATGCGAAGGTTCCTTCATGAACAGCTAGAGTGTATTCATCTTTTGAGGGTTCTGTTTTACAAAAAATAATTTGTCATACACCCAGACTGAGACTTACAAAGCAGCGCATCCTTATGCTTTATTGTTTGTTGATGATCAGTTATTGATGTCCTTCCACCATTTGCTATAGAAAAATGTGAACTACATATATTACATTTCACTAGCGTTCCATCCTCTAAAATTGCTTGTATAATAAATGGAAATTCAGCTCTCAGCGAATCACTAAAATGACACTTACATTTTTTGGAAAGCATTGTTTTTATGCAACAGACGTCCGCTGATCACAAATAGAAAACACGACTGCACTGTACTGTCATTACACTCGGACTGATTTGAAAAGTGGCCGGGAAAGAAGATACTTTGGCGGGAGATGTCCGGAAAGGCAGGGGTGGGGGAAGAGAGAGAGAGAGAGAGAGAGAAATAGAGAGAGAGAGAGAGAGAGAATCTGCTTTTTTAAAAATTAAACGCATCCCAATAGAAGTCAGTGTCTGGAATAGAAGTGACGTAGCACCGCGCTTCAAGAGTTCAAAGAGCTATCTCCGACACAACGTGTCCAAGTCTTCTCTTTTATCTTCCTGCTAATGCCGCTCAGTCTGGGATAAAGAAACACAGCTCAGTAACGTCCTGAGTCCTAGTGATTATTTTAAAAGAGGGCCGATTCCGTGCATGAACATTTATTTTTTCACTGAAATCGGGGACAAAATCGGGGACAAATTCTTTCGGGGACAACTTCTACACTTCGGGGACTGTCACGAAAATCGGGTACGAATGGTCACCCTAATGTACACATTACTTGATATGTTATTGTTAGTCAACGTTTAAGCACACTATTTTGTAAATCAGAAATTTCTATCAACTTCTGTTTGAATATATGTAAGCTTCATTTAATCAGTGTAACTATTCTGCTGAAAATTGAAGGAGCCCTTCATGACACTGACACACAAAAACACCTGCATTTTTGCACTAAAAAATTCAGTGAAAAAAGATGAATTTCTTTCTACTTTTATCACTTTTAACCTGATGCCAAAGTAGCATAAGATGTGGAGTTTGATTACCTTTAACCTGAAGCCAAAGTAGCATAAGATGTGGGGTTTGATTATCTTTTACCTGATGCCAAAGTAGTATAAGATGTGTAGTTTGATTATCTTTAACCTGATGCCAAAGTAGTATAAGATGTGTAGTTTGATTATCTTTAACCTGATGCCAAAGTAGTATAAGATGTGTAGTTTGATTATCTTTAACCTGATGCCAAAGTAGTATAAGATGTGTAGTTTGATTATCTTTAACTTGATGCCAAAGTAGCATAAGATGTGGAGTTTGATTATCTTTAACTTGATGCCAAAGTAGTATAAGATGTGTAGTTTGATTATCTTTAACTTGATGCCAAAGTAGCATAAGGTGTGGGGTTTCACTATCTTTAACCTGATGTCAAAGTAGCATAAGATGTAGGATTTGATTATTTTTAACTTTATGCCAAATTAGCATAAGATGTGGGGTTTGACTATCTTTAAATTGATACCATAGTAGCATAAGGTGTGGGGTTTGATTATCTTTAAATTGATACCATAGTAGCATAAGGTGTGGGGTTATAGAGACAAAGAAAGAAAACGCAGAAAAATCATGTACATCTCACTCACTCAATCGTTAGTGTTGGCACTTTTAGTGGAGCAAATGTTCACAAGGAATCTGCAGCTCGCTCTCTCCTTCAAAACTCTCGAGGTGTCAACGAAACCAAAACATGTCAATTTTTTAATGATATCTTCGTACCTTTATCTTGTTTACAACTTTCTCGTCTTGTTACTGTTTCCTGTAGATGTATTTAATCATCGTACCGTGTCGCCGCGGCATGTCGTCAGTAGCGCAGTGGTTAACGCTTTGTCACGGATATGAAGTGAACTTGTGTTCAGTCCTGGTTTGTCACTGCATATTCAATCCCGCTTAAGAGAGAAGAACTATCTTTAACATTTGCGAAAGGCAATAACAGCGAGCAGTAGCACTGGTCGCACAATGTTGTGGCCTAATATAATTCATTGCACTGATATTTCCCAACACAATAATTCAGTAGATAATGTTACGGGACTTTCTTTAGAAGTGAATGTTCAACATTCTATAATTACAAAACTAAGAAATGAGGTGAATAAATATGACAAGAACACTGTTTAATGCAAACTGACAACCATAACAAGAAAACGATGGCCAGCATGCACATGGGACTGGACAAGTAAAGTATAGCATCTTAGCTCTTACTTGACGTGGTCTACACGTGTTATCCAACGCTCCATTTTGCATTAGTGTCCTAACATTTCAAGTCCCTCTTCTCAGTGTACTGTTTTATATAATTTGCTTGCAGTACATCACTGGCTGTTGATTTCATCTGTAGCACATGATACTACGAAACGGACGAGGGTTATGTTAACATCATCATCAATGCACTTCGGACACTTCCATAGGTCTTTGATCTTTTCCTTTAAAACTGAGAAACTGCGAGTAGAGCTCTGACCCACTAGGACGAATGTTGTTGAATGCTTTGTTCTCCATAAGCAACGAGTATGATCCAACGGAATGTCATTGACGCCGTTAGCAGATTTTCGACATTTGTGGCTACCGTTGTTCTCCATAAGCAACGAGTACGATCCAATGGAATGTCATTGGCGCCGTTAGCAGATTTTCGACATTTGTGGCTACCGTTGACAACACACAGAATTGTGGTTCTTTCGTTGCCTTCAGTTGTGGATATTTACGTCCGACTCTGATCGTTTTTGACGAGTCTCAGAGAATTGAAGAATTGTGTATCGAGGACAACATGAAGTTGTTCCTCTACGTTCTTGGGTCTGTTTTAGTTTGAGATTACCTTGGGAATCAGCGTTACGCACTCACAGTAAAGTCATCATAAATAGTCTAAATAAAGAGCCGTAGTCTCAGCTGGAGTGTCAAGTTTCCATAGGCGAAGGCTGTAATGAAGAGTCGAACGGTTCTTTAGTGCACAGCAGATACAGAACACTCGTGATTAGCCGAACAACTCCAGTACTTTTGCAGTTTCTATGTAGAAAAGTATTTACAATAATAGACTTGGGGAAATCAGACATCAAAAGGAACAGAGTAGTAATCATAGAAGTCAATCATAAGAATAAGTCGTGGATCACACGAACCCGTCTCGGATCATACGAAGGCGCCTCGGATCATACGAAGGCGCCTCGGATCATACGAAGGCGCCTCGGGTCATACGAAGGCGCCTCGGGTCATACGAAGGCGCCTCGGATCATACGAAGGCGCCTCGGATCATACGAAGGCGCCTCGGATCATACGAAGGCGCCTCGGATCATACGAAGGCGTCTCGGATCATACGAAGGCATCTCGCGTCTCGGATCATACGAAGGCGTCTCGGATCATACGAAGGCGCCTCGGATCATACGAAGGCGCGTCGGATCATACGAAGGCGCCTCGGATCATACGAAGGCGCCTCGGATCATACGAAGGCGCCTCGGATCATACGAAGGCGCCTCGGATCATACGAAGGCGCTTCGGATCATACGAAGGCGCCTCGGATCATACGAAGGCGTCTCGGATCATACGAAGGCGCCTCGGATCATACGAAGGCGCCTCGGATCATACGAAGGCGTCTCGGGTCATACGAAGGCGTCTCGGATCATACGAAGGCATCTCGGATCATACGAAGGCGTCTCGGATCACACGAGGCAATAAGGCTACGTAGACCGAGCAGTATTGTATGCCGTATAATGTATTATTGTTAAATATCCTATCGTTTACAGTTAATAATGTAAGCCACTTTTTATTTCTTCTGGTGTCTTGTTCATTGTTCTGGCCGCAACGTTTTAATTTTCTGTCGTCATTCATCATTGCAACTGTACACTTATTTATATCTTTAGTTTCGACAAACTCACAGAAAGGGCCTGCAAGAACACACAATAAATGAACGCTAAAGATCAAACTTATCAGACCCATGTGCTGATCTAAAACCTGGACAACTGACTTAAATCATGACAAAAAAAAGACTAAATGTCTTCCACATGCGATGTCTCCGCAAAATAATGCACATCAAATGGCAGGACAATCTAACCAACTTAACAGTCCTGCAACTGCTAAGACCCTAACAATCATGTCAATGCTTAGACGCCAAAGGTTAAGATGGCTGGGGCATGTCCAAGGAATAGAAGAAAACCGCATTCCGAAAACAAATACTATATGGTAAACTAATACACAGAAAAAGACAAATCATCAGACATAAACTACGATACAGAGATATTTGTTAATCATCTCTGAATGACTTCTCCATCTGTGAAAATGACTGGGAACATCTGGCAAGAGATCGCACATCATGGACAAAAATGGCATTACAACATTTGATGGTGTTCTATGGCAAAACATGGAAGAGAAAAGACTCATGAAAAAAGATGAAAAAACCATGTGGATCAATGGGCCTAACTTGATTATTCATTGGCCGAATGTGTTTGTCAAACATTGTTAGAATCAACTATGAGAGACAAAAACAAAACTTCCAAATAAAATACACAATAGTCTCCATTAAACCGTCTGAAGGGTCATATAAATACATGAAACAATGAAATTACCGTTTATTATTTTTACTTTATTGTAAAAAAAATGTTTAAACTATAAAGTGATTATATTTATGTAAAGCGTTTAACTAAGCAATTACTTTCGTCATTACTGGAGAACTATATATCGTGTAACACTAGCAAACGTCAAGACTGGTAATCAATACACAATTATCATCTCATCAGCTTGTTCCCAGAAACGAATAGAACCACGTGTAGCCTACGAGAGAAGATCTAAGAGTACACAAACTGAGCAAGACGATTTTCCTACAAGGTATTGTAGTTTTAGAAGGTTTAAGTGTTTTATGAGTGACACCAACACGACACTGTTGTTTGAGATGAATATTCCTTTATAATTGAACATATGATTGATCTGAATAAAGAAAGTAATGCAGTTTAACATGCACATAATAAACATATGCCAACAAAGAGCAAGACTCCCAGGTAGGATCAACACATTTTAATCACTTTAGAGTGCCTTTTTTTTGGGGGGGGGGGGGGGATGGAGGACGAGGGGGATGGAGGACGAGGGGAATGTCGCTAAAACCGTAAATACTACGCTAAAGAAACAGTTCATTCATTTATTCATTGTCCACACACACACACATATATATATATATATATATATATATATATATATATATATATATATATATATATTGTCCTTTCGAGCCGAAGACGGCACATAGGGCAGAACCAAAATCTCAAAAACAGAAACCGTGCGTGCCAAAGTGGCACACATTGCAGAGATCACTGCTTCAGAAATCTATGGCCCATATAGCCGTTGGATATACTGTACCTCCGTAACTCTGCTCATCTTGTGTTAGCCATGTACCATTGTTCATATTGCCACGTCATCAAACCATCCTTTATCTTCCTCTATTCTCGTCCACATACTATTTGCTTTAATGTTGTCGAAGCCACCTCTCCTCCACACATGCTCTACCAATCTGGACTTATTTTTCCTATTGGCTAATAGAGCTCTCAGGACATAAAGTCCCACATGGCACACGTTCCGAGGTCTATGATGTTATTCGAAGAATTCCAAAATTTGTTGAAGAGCTGGGAGTCATTTCTTGGCAATAAAGGACCTTAAAATTGACATTATACATGTTTGAACATTTTAAACTTTCAACGAAAATATTTCTAAAACCGGACGCATTTCGGACCATTCAGACTAAAAAAATCTCTGCGTTTTCCACAATATAATTGTAAGATAGACTACCACTTGGATGTGAACAACAGTATGTAGTTCCCGCTATGAATTACACTGTGCAGCTCCACATATAATTATGAACAACAATCAACTAACCATTCCTCTTTCAAATATTACATTCGATGTCGTTATTCTAGACTCCAGGAAATGTCTCATTCAATGATTTCTTCCTTTTTCGGCATCTCCTTTGTGGCCATGTTAATTTGCCTGTTAACCATCTGATTAGTTCCTTGCTTCAGCTCACTGTCTGTAGATGATATCTTTCAACCATTTGTCTTTCGCTCCCATTAGACCAAGCTTCCATCCTTGCAGCACCTTGTCTCACTAACGGATGGATCTTAGAATTCAGCCTAATCTGATTAGTCTCCACACTTACCTCTCAGGCCGTTTTGTTCTCTCGCTAGCCTCGTTGGGAAGTGTGACCAGACTACTCTCTTGTTATTCTCCACACTTCACTACCTCATGCCACAGACTGTGTTGCTTCACGTGTTATGATTATACATGATTTCTTTGTAAGCTCAATCGTACAGTATTCGCTGTTTGTGTTATTTCGTTCCGTTTCTGTAGGAGAACACGCTGTCAGTGATCCCTTGTATGGACCCACTCTGTCCTTGCATTTAGCAATATTCTCTCGAAAACAACTAGCTCAAAAGACAAAAAAATAACTGGATGGATGTTTAGAAGCGCGAATTGAGAAGTGGATGGACTGACGGATAGTTCGATAGACGGACAGAAAACCAGACAGATAGATAGGCAGATAATCACACAGACATACATACAAAATGTGACTCAAACATATTCATATTATATGTCATTATGTTGTTGTTTATAGTTTCTCACAAATGATTGTCCACCGAAAATATTTAGCTTGAATTTGTTGATTGACAAGAGGAATGTTAATTGTTTTTTTTTTCTATTAAAAAAATGATAAATTACCTTCAATTAGCTAAATGTATGAATGATAGGTTGTTCAATTGGCTAGATGTATGAATGACAGTTTGTTCAATTAGCTAAATGTATGAATGGCAGTTTGTTCAATTAGCTAAATGTATGAATGGCAGTTTGTTCAATTAGCTAAATGTATGAATGGTAGTTTGTTCAATTAGCTAAATGTATGAATGGCAGTTTGTTCAAATAGCTAAATGTATGAATGGCAGTTTGTTAAATTAGCTAAATGTATGAATGACAGTTTGTTCAATTAGCTAAATGTATGAATGGCAGTTTGTTCAATTAGCTAAATGTATGAATAGTAGTTTGTTCAATTGGTTAAATGTATGAATGGCAGTTTGTTCAATTAGCCAAATGTATGAATGGCAGTTTGTTCAATTAGCTAAATGTATGAATGGCAGTTTGTTCAATTGGCTAAATGTATGAATGGCAGTTTGTTCAATTGGCTAAATGTATGAATGGCAGTTTGTTCAATTGGCTAAATGTATGAAAGGCAGTTTGTTCAATTGACTAAATGTATGAATGGCAGTTTGTTCAATTGGCTAAATGTATGAATTGTTAAAACTTTAGCTGAAAATAATTACATAAATATTACTTATTTGTGCAAAAATGTAAAACTTTATTTCTTTGAACTTAAATTTCTATTTCATATTTTTTTATTGACAGTTTCTTTACTTCAGTTTTCGGTGTGCCTTTCTACCTATACAGAGCTGAAATAACTGATACTTGGTTCCAGATTGAGATATCCAGGTTTTCAACAGACCGTCCAATAAATCGAACAAGCAAGCAGATGATTGACATGTTCAATGTCAGCAGTGAGAACGTGGGGAACATGCAAGCTGTTCTTGCAGCGAAACTTCAGAGTTCTCCGCTCTGCGAGGGAGAGAAGCTTTACTTCCATGGCACCGATGCTTACAGCGCTGAGAGTATTCTGAACTGGGGAATTGATCTGACAGCTGGGGCGCCACGTCAGGACTTTTCTAACTGTTATGGGTTTTATGTCACCAAACACTTGGAAAGGGCGGTAGGTAAGGGTAGATCCAAGGGACATTATAAAAAACTGCCTAGAAATCTAGGAGCAGTGATTGCTTTTAAGAGTAGTCATGAAATGAGAACAAAGCCAAGACATTTATCCCTTAAAGTTGGAACATGTATAGAACGGTTTTATTGGGACTTGGTAGTGTCACATTTTCATGGCGGAGAGGTATCTAGATATATATATAATTGCCTGAAAGATGTGGCCTTTATAAAGGGCCCAGTTAGTAAGGAAGCGTATCTTCCACTAGGTGAAAAACCCGTCCCGACAAACTTCACACAGATGTGTATTTGTAAACCTGATTACGCCAGACAATTTGGAAACCTTGCGAATATTTACTTTGTAATGTTTTTCTCTTAACAGTAGTTTAACACACAAACAACCTGTTTATATCCACTTGGAAACTAGTATTCTGCATGTAATGTCAGACATTTCTTTAGGATAAATATGAAATATATTGTTAAGAAACCATAGACAGAGTTAGGTCAATTACTATTTTTTTTAAATTTAATTAAAAATGGTATCTTTTACCACGTGGTAATTTACGTTAACAAATTTTGTAATATGGAAACAATTTACTGCCACAACAATTTGGTCTTTTTTAGAAAAATGTACACTCTCTGTACACTTGATATAAACATATAAATGTACACTCTCTGTACACCTGATCTAAACAAATAAATGTACACTCGTTCTACACTTGATATAAACAAACACACGTACACTCTCTCTACACTTGATCTAAACAATAAATGTACACTCTCTGTACACTTGATATAAACATATAAATGTACACTCTCTGTACACTTGATATAAACATATAAATGTACACTCTCTGTACACTTGATCTAAACAAATAAATGTACACTCGTTCTACACTTGATATAAACAAACACACGTACACTCTCTCTACACTTGATCTAAACAATAAATGTGCACTCTCTGTACACTTGATCTAAACAAATAAATGTACACTCGTTCTACACTTGATATAAAACAAAAACATGTACACTCTCTCTACACTTGATCTAAACAAACGCTTGTACACTCGCTCTACACCTGATCTAAACAAACGCTTGTACACTCGCTCTACACTTGATCTAAACAAACGCTTGTACACTCGCTCTACACTTGATCTAAACAAACACATGTACACTCTCTCTACACTTGATCTAAACAAATAAATGTACACTCGTTCTACACTTGATCTAGACAAACGCATGTACACTCATTCTACACTTGATCTAAACAAACGCTTGTACACTCGCTCTACACTTGATCTAAACAAATAAATGTACACTCGCTCTACACTTGAACTAAACAAACACATGTACACTCGTTCTATACTTAATGTAAACAAACGCATGTACACTCGTTCTACACTTGATCTAAACAAACGCATGCACACTCGATCTACACTTGATCTAGACAAACAAATGAACAATCGCTCTACTCTTGATCTAGACAAACAAATGAACAATCGCTCTACTCTTGATCTAGACAAACAAATGAACAATCGCTCTACTCTTGATAGAGACAAACAAATGAACAATCGCTCTACTCTTGATAGAGACAAACAAATGAACAATCGCTCCACTCTTGATCTAGACAAACAAATGAAAAATCGGTCTACGCTTGACCTAGACAAACAAATGAACAATTGCTCTACTCTTGATATAGACAAACAAATGAACAATCGGTCTACGCTTGATCTAGACCAGGGATGACCATTTTTTTTCAAATGGCGGGCCACTTTTTTATTATTTTTTTTTTGTGGCGGGCCACACACATTAACAACATCAATACAAATAAACTTGGCATTTGTTTTAAGGTAATATTTTTGTTATTTATCGGCATTATTTGCTTACATAAACCATTTTATTGCACCAGAGTTAAAAATGCCTAGTTGATTTATACAAATGAATAAACTTTGCTATTTATATTGTTTAACAAACATGTTTTAGTTAGGTCATTTTAAAGTTGACATGTAACAAACCTTAATGAGAACAATGTGGACGTTCATGTGCAGCAACAAGTTCATCAAAGTCAATGTGTAAAGATGATGATGATATTCGTAATAAATCCTGAAGGTGGCCATCAGTGAGTCGGTTTCTTTGTGACGATTTAATCTCCTTCATTGTTGAAAAAGCGCATTCACATATATATGTGCTTCCGAACATAGAAGTAATTTTCAAACTGAAATCACTCAATGCGGGATATTTTTCCTGTGGCACAAGTTTCCAAAAGTCAACTCCTATCTCCATCCTTGATTGGAAAAAGGGGTCACATTGGAGGTTACATAACTCCAACTGAAAAGTGTCATGTTGTTGGAAAATGTCACACTTCATAGGGTTGTTAAACAATGTCAGTTCTGGTCGTATACCACTGAAGTCAGCAAAACCGTTCATTGAATTGCTCCAATAGTTTGTCTAACATTAATACAGAAAATTTGAAATCAGTGTCACTGCGCTCCTCAATCAATTCTTTGCACGGAGGAAAATGAATGAAGTTTTCTTTGGCCAGGGTAAATCTAAAAACTTTTAGTTGACTTATAAATCCATCTAGGTGTCCTACCAAATCTGAGACTGTTTGGGAACGTTCCTGTAGCTTCACGTTGAGTTCATTCATGTGCTGGGTGATATCAGTTAAAAAGGCCAATACGCTGTTAAAATGTGGATCAGACATTTTTCTGATCAGTTCTTTGATGGTATCACGTTTCTCTAAAAACTGCTTTATCTCGTTTCTCAAAGCAAAAAACCGCCTCAAACAATTCCCTCTGCTTAGCCAGCGTACTTGTGTGTAGAGCACCAAATCGCCACATTCCGCCTCAACTTCTGATAGAAAATGTATAAACTGTCGGTGTGTCAAAGACCGATTCCCGCCTTTTATTAATTTTACACACTTTATTACAGTTTTCATAACATCCTCCACGTCTAGAATCTTGCCACACAGCGCCTCCTCGTGTATAATGCAGTGTAATGCTGGGCAATGGAGTCACCGTCCCATAATGATTTTTTTGATTTCGCTATCTCTGCGCTTACAACAAACGATGCCATTAAGGAACTTGTTTGTTTTGTTGTTAATGTAGTAAAAACAGATTTCTGAGCACTAACCCTTTTCTTAAAATCGTACACAAGTGTAGAACGTATTGTACCAATGTAGTCCTTGTATTTAGCGGCGTGATGCTGTGTGTAATGCCGTTTAAGATTATAATCTTTATTTACAGACAACACTTGCAAACACACAAGGCACTGCGGTTTGCTATCCTTATTGTTGATAAATAAAAAATCATTTTCCCATTTATCATGAAAAAATTTGATTTTTTCATTTAATTGACGTTTATTGTTCATATTATACCACGACCGAAGCAACAGACAATGAAAACACAGATTACAACAATAGCACTGTTTCCTGTTAAAATGGAACTGTTCACTGTAACTCGACAAAATCAGAATGATCAGATCGGATATATAATTTTGACTGATGAAAAGAGGTTTGGAGAGAAAGAAACTGAAAGTAAAATAATTGTGAGGTGAATGTGTTGGGGTGGAGGAGGTGGGTGACTGACAGTATTTCTTGGCGGAAACTGTTTGAACTCGCCGAACCGAGAGTCGGCTCTAGAACCATTCGTTGGCTTCTTCCTTTGTTTAAGTCGGTCGCAGGATGATCAAAAGGAAAAAAAGTATGGGCCGGGAATGACGGGAAGTCGACGTTAAACTAACTACTATAGTGTTCCGAGTTTTAAACATAGGTCTACTAGGGAATATTTGAGTTAGCTTTCTCCACTGTAGAAGTTAATGTAACAAATTTTAAATCAATTTTACCCAGGACATTTTGCTCAATGCAACCTGATTTTATTTTTTATCCGCAGCAAGCCACAAAAAGGACGTCGTGGCCACTTGTGGCCCGCGGGCACCTAATTGGCCATCCCTCATCTAGACAAACAAATGAACAATCAATCTATTCTTGATCTAGACAAACAAATGAACAATCGCTCTACTCTTGATCTAGACAAACAAATGAACAATCGCTCTACGCTTGATCTAGACAAACAAATGAACAATCGCTCTACTCTTGATCTAGACAAACAAATGAACAATCGCTCTACACTTGATCTAGACAAACAAATGAACAATCGCTCTACGCTTGATCTAGACAAACAAATGAACAATCGCTCTACGCTTGATCTAGACAAACAAATGAACAATCGCTCTACGCTTGATCTAGACCAGGGGTGGCCAAATGGCGGCCCGCGGGCCGAGTTTTCTTGGTCCGCGAAGCTCCACGGATTTACTTCATTTTTTACCCCTAATAGCGGATTTCTCTTGGTTTTAATCCGTGTCGGAGTTAACTCTTCTATCGTTCAAGAATACACAATTTGAAAATCTCTGTCAATTTCTCGCAACAGCTAGATTGGCAACATAATTTCAAATAAACACACACACACACACACACACACACTCACACACACACACACACACACACACACACTGCACAACTAATGGTGCCGACAATATTCAAAGTCTTTGCTTCGAGTTGGTACCGCAAAGTTGCTTTATTGTCAGTGCGGTGATAGCGTCAGATCTTTGGCTCAACATTTGTCGTCTGGACTTGTGGTGGCTCTTTCATTTCGCGGTAAGGGGTTAATGAGGTTGGGAGGGACAGGGGTGAGGGGACTTCGTAGCTCTAATTCTGTCTTTGAAGTTACATTCAAAATGTTTCACTGTTCGCCTTCATTCCCTTTGATCCCATCGTCTTGTCTTGTCCATAAAATGACTGCAACGTGTTTATTTGGTCACAATCTTTTGATTTCATTGTCAAACACAAGTCTGTGTATAACTGTCAAATCTGGACTTATTTTCGATAGTGGACCAACATTCTGTGACTTTTAACTGTGATGTGAGATTTTGTATTAGATCATGTTAAAACGTAGAAAAGTTGATTGTGAAAATCGCATATTTAAACCTGAATGGGAATTAGATTATTTGTTCATCTTCAATAAGGATAGTAAACCTCAGTGCTTAATTTGCGTTCAAGTGTTAGCCGTTTTGAAGGAATATAATTTAAAACGGCACTATGCCACACATCATCAAAACATGTATGAGAAACATAGCATTGAAGCTAGGAAGCTTTTGGTTGAACAGCTGAAGACAAAGTTGAATCAACAGCAAAGTATGTATACAAAGGGCAATAAAATTAAAGAGTCATCGATCATTGCATCATATACAGTTACCTATGAGCTTGCAAAATCTAAAAAACCCTTTACTGACGGAAATTTTGTGAAGAAATGTGCGATTCAAATGGCAAAGGCATTCGGTCAAGAAAAATAGCCAAAAAATTTGAATCTGTGCCTCTTTCAAAACAAACTGTAGCCAGAAGAACAGAAGACATCAGTCTGCAACTGTCTCAAAGTTTAAAATCTTGTATTGAAAACTGCTCATATTTTTCGCTCGCGATTGATGAAACTACTGTCATCACTGACACTTGCCAGCTTCTTATTTTTGTTAAAGTTATCCAGGAGGATTTTACTGTTATTGAAGAATTGTTGAAAGTTTGCTCTTTGCATGACACTTGTAGAGGGACAGACATATTTTCTGCAGTTCATAGTGCCGTAGATGAAGTAGGTGGTTTTGGAAAGTTGTCTGCAGTGTGTACTGATGGTTGCAAAGCTTTTATTGGTTCAAATACTGGTTTTGTTGGACTTCTAAAGCAAAACAAAATTAACGTACCTACATTGCATTGCATAATTCATCAAGAGGCCCTTTGTGCAAAGTCCATAAATCTAAAAGACACCATGGCTACTGTTGTGAAAATAACAAATTTGATAAGAGGAGGACACCAGTCTTTAAATCACAGGAAGTTTTTATCATTTTTAGAGGAAGTAGATTCTAGCTACGGTGATCTCCTGCTTTATACAGAAGTAAGATGGCTTAGTCGAGGGAAATGTTTAATAATATTTTTTGAACTGAAGAATGACATTTATGACTTCCTGCGAGAGAACTTACCATGCTCCATTGATCTTCAACATGCACTCAAAGACATTAATTTCCTTCATAATCTGGCATATCTCACAGACATCACACAACATTTGCACATATTGAATTTGCAGCTTCAAGGGGAAAAGCAAACCATTTTTCAATTGATGGGATATGTTGATGGTTTTAAAAAGAAGCTGAATCTATTTAGACTTTCTTTGCAAAAAAATGATCTGTTCCATTTTTCAAGTTGTAAGCAGTTGTTGTCAGAGATAGAAAGTGCAAACTTCAGTAAGTACGCAGCTGACATTGAACATTTGATTTGTGAATTTGATCGACGATTTCAAGATTTTGAAATGTTTCGTCCGCAAACGGAACTTTTTAATAACCCAATTAAGTGCACAGTGGAGTGCCAGCCATCAGATCTTCAACTAGAGTTGTGTGACCTTCAGTGTGACCCCTTCCTCAGTACTGTAAAGGCATTAGGAGCTGACTTCTGGAAATTGCTACCAAATGAACGTTACCCGTGTCTGAGAAAATGGGCACTAAAGATGTGCTCTATATTCGGCAGCACATATCTCTGCGAGACAACATTCTCTTCCATGAAGTTAATTAAATCTAAGACCAGGAACAGAATGACCGATTCGACATTGTCCCATACTCTCCGAATCGCCACGTCAAAAATGGAAGTGGACTTCAAATCTCTGGTGGAAAGCTGTGACAAGTCACAATCGTCGCACTGAGACATTAAAGGTAATTTTAAAATGAATAATTAATGGATTTGTTACAAATCAAATATGTAGTCAAAGTGCAAGCATTATTTATATATTACTATATCGCATAGGTCCCTACTGTCATTTTTGACGATATTCTTAAGTGTGGCCCGCGGGTCTTGGCCTTGGCTTTAATCCGGCCCTCGGGCAACCTCAAGTTGGCCACCACTGATCTAGACAAACAAATGAACAATCGCTCTATTCTTGATAGAGACAAACAAATGAACAATCGCTCTATTCTTGATCTAGACAAACAAATAAACAATCGCTCTACGCTTGATCTAGACAAACAAATGAACAATCGCTCTATTCTTGATCTAGACAAACAAATGAACAATCGCTCTACGCTTGATCTAGACAAACAAATGAACAATCGCTCTATTCTTGATAGAGACAAACAAATGAACAATCGCTCTATTCTTGATCTAGACAAACAAATGAACAATCGCTCTACGCTTGATCTAGACAAACAAATGAACAATCGCTCTATTCTTGATCTAGACAAACAAATGAACAATCGCTCTACGCTTGATCTAGACAAACAAATTAACAATTGCTCGACTCTTGATCTAGACAAACAAATGAACAATCGCTCTACGCTTGATCTAGACAAACAAATGAACAATCGCTCTACGCTTGATCTAGACAAACAAATGAACAATCGCTCTACGCTTCATCTAGACAAACAAATGAACAATCGCTCTACGCTTGATCTAGACAAACAAATGAACAATCGCTCTATTCTTGATATAGACAAAGAAATGAACAATCGCTCTATTCTAGATCTAGACAAACAAATAAACAATCGCTCTAAGCTTGATCTAGACAAAAAATGAACAATCGCTCTATTCTTGATCTAGACAAACAAATGAACAATCGCTCTACTCTTGATCTAGACAAACAAATGAACAAACTCTCTACTCTTGATCTAGACAAACAAATGAACAATCGCTCTACTCTTGATCTAGACAAACAAATGAACAATCTCTCTACTCTTGATCTAGACAAACAAATGAACAATCGCTCTATTCTTGATCTAGACAAACAAATGAACAATCTTTCTACTCTTGATCTAGACAAACAAATGAACAGTCTCTGTACTCTTGATCTAGACAACACAAATGAACAATCGCTCTACTCTTGATCTAGACAAACAAATGAACAATCGCTCTACGCTTGATAAAGACAAACAAATGAACAATCGCTGTACGCTTGATTTAGACAAACAAATGAACAAACTCTCTACTCTTGTTCTAGACGAACAAATGAACACTAACCAATAAAAACTACCTCTGCATTTGATAAAAACAAACAATTGAACAATCGCTCTACACTTGACATAAATAAAGAAATGAACAATCGAGCTACACTTGACATTAACAAAGAAATGAACAATCGAGCTACACATGACATAAACAAAGAAATGAACAATCGCTCTACACTTGACATAAATAAAGAAATGAATAATCGCTCTACACATGACATAAACAAAGAAATGAACAATCGCTCTACACTTGACGTAAGCAAAGAAATGAACAATCTCTCTACACTTGACATTAACAAAGAAATGAACAATCGCTCTACACTTGACGTAAACAAAGAAATGAACATTCGCTCTACACTTTACGTAAATAAAGAAATGAACAATCGCTCTACACTTGACATAAACAAAGGATTGAACAATCGCTCTACACTTGACGTAAACAAAGAAATGAACAATCGCTCTACACTTGATGTAAACAAAGAAATGAACAATCGCTCTACACTTGATGTAAACAAAGAAATGAACAATCGCTCTACACTTCACATAAACAAAGAAATGAACAATCGCTGTATACTTGACATAAACAAAGAAATGAACAATCGCTCTACACTTGACGTAAACAAAGAAATGAACAATCGCTCTACACTTGACGTAAACAAAGAAATGAACAATCGCTCTACACTTGACGTAAACAAAGAAATGAACAATCGCTCTACACTTGACGTAAACAAAGAAATGAACAATCGCTCTACACTTGACGTAAACAAAGAAATGAACAATCTCTCTACACTTGACGTAAACAAAGAAATGAACAATCGCTTCAGACTTGACGTAAACAAAGAAATGAACAATCGCTCTACACTTGAAGTAAACAAAGAAATGAACAATCGCTCTACGCTTGATAAAGACAAACAAATGAACAATCGCTGTACGCTTGATTTAGACAAACAAATACACAAACTTTCTACCCTTGATCTAGACAAACAAATGAACACTAACCAATAAAAACTACCTCTGCATTTGATAAAAACAAACAATTGAACAATCTCTCTACACTTGACAGTAACAAAGAAATGAACAATCGCTCTACACTTGACGTAAACAAAGAAATGAACAATCGCTCTACACTTTACGTAAATAAAGAAATGAACAATCGCTCTACACTTGACATAAACAAAGAAATGAACAATCGCTATACACTTGACATAAACAAAGGATTAAACAATCGCTCTACACTTGACGTAAACAAAGAAATGAATAATCGCTTCACACTTGATGTAAACAAAGAAATGAACAATCGCTCTACACTTCACATAAACAAAGAAATGAACAATCGCTGTATACTCGACGTAAACAAAGAAATGAACAATCGCTCTACACTTGACGTAAACAAAGAAATGAACAATCGCTCTACACTTGACGTAAACAAAGAAATGAACAATCGCTCTACACTTGACACAAACAAAGAAATGAACAATCACTATACACTTGACATAAACAAAGGATTGAACAATCGCTCTACATTTGACGTAAACAAAGAAATGAACAATAGCTCTACACTTGACGTAAACAAAGAAATGAACAATCGCTTCACACTTAACGTAAACAAAGAAATGAACAATCGCTCTACACTTGAAGTAAACAAAGAAATGAACAATCGCTCTACACTTGACGTAAACAAAGAAATGAACAATCGCTCTACACTTGACGTAAACAAAGAAATGAACAATCGCTCTACACGTGACGTAAACAAAGAAATGAACAATTGCTCTACACTTGACGTAAACAAAGAAATGAACAATCGTTCAACACTTGACGTAAACAAAGAAATGAACAATCGATCTACACTTGACGTAAACAAAGAAATGAACAATCGCTCTACACTTTACGTAAAGAAAGAAATGAACAATCGATCTACACTTGACGTAAACAAAGAAATGAACAATCGCTCTACACTTTACGTAAAGAAAGAAATGAACAATAGCTCTACACTTGACGTAAACAAGGAAATGAACAATCGCTCTACACTTGACGTAAACAAGGAAATGAACAATCGCTCTACACTTGACGTAAACAAAGAAATGAACAATCGCTCTACACTTGACATTAACAAAGAAATGAACAATCGAGCTACACTTGACACAAACAAAGAAATGAACAATCGCTATACACTTGACATAGACAAAGGATTGAACAATCGCTCTACATTTGACGTAAACAAAGAAATGAACAATCGCTCTACACTTGACGTAAACAAAGAAATGAACAATCGCTTCACACTTAACATAAACAAAGAAATGAACAATCGCTCTACACTTGAAGTAAACAAAGAAATGAACAATCGCTCTACACTTGACGTAAACAAAGAAATGAACAATCGCTCTACACTTGACGTAAACAAAGAAATGAACAATCGCTCTACACTTGAAGTAAACAAAGAAATGAACAATTGCTCTACACTTGACGTAAACAAAGAAATGAACAATCGCTCTACACTTGACGTAAACAAAGAAATGAACAATCGATCTACACTTGACGTAAACAAAGAAATGAACAATCGCTCTACACTTGACGTAAAGAAAGAAATGAACAATAGCTCTACACTTGACGTAAACAAAGAAATGAACAATCGCTCTACACTTGACGTAAACAAGGAAATGAACAATCGCTCTACACTTGACGTAAACAAAGAAATGAACAATCGCTCTACACTTGACGTAAACAAAGAAATGAACAATCGCTCTAACTTCACATAAACAAAGAAATGAACAATCGCTGTATACTTGACGTAAACAAAGAAATGAACAATCGCTGTATACTTGACGTAAACAAAGAAATGAACAATCTCTCTACACTTCACGTAAACAAAGAAATGAACTATCGCTCTACACTTGACGTAAACAAAGAAATGAACAATCGCTCTACACTTTACGTAAATAAAGAAATGAACAATCGCTCTACACTTGACATAAACAAAGAAATGAACAATCGCTATACACTTGACATAAACAAAGGATTAAACAATCGCTCTACACTTGACGTAAACAAAGAAATGAATAATCGCTTCACACTTGATGTAAACAAAGAAATGAACAATCGCTCTACACTTCACATAAACAAAGAAATGAACAATCGCTGTATACTCGACGTAAACAAAGAAATGAACAATCGCTCTACACTTGACGTAAACAAAGAAATGAACAATCGCTCTACACTTGACGTAAACAAAGAAATGAACAATCGCTCTACACTTGACACAAACAAAGAAATGAACAATCACTATACACTTGACAAAAACAAAGGATTGAACAATCGCTCTACATTTGACGTAAACAAAGAAATGAACAATAGCTCTACACTTGACGTAAACAAAGAAATGAACAATCGCTTCACACTTAACGTAAACAAAGAAATGAACAATCGCTCTACACTTGAAGTAAACAAAGAAATGAACAATCGCTCTACACTTGACGTAAACAAAGAAATGAACAATCGCTCTACACTTGACGTAAACAAAGAAATGAACAATCGCTCTACACGTGACGTAAAAAAAGAAATGAACAATTGCTCTACACTTGACGTAAACAAAGAAATGAACAATCGTTCTACACTTGACGTAAACAAAGAAATGAACAATCGATCTACACTTGACGTAAACAAAGAAATGAACAATCGCTCTACACTTTACGTAAAGAAAGAAATGAACAATCGATCTACACTTGACGTAAACAAAGAAATGAACAATCGCTCTACACTTTACGTAAAGAAAGAAATGAACAATAGCTCTACACTTGACGTAAACAAGGAAATGAACAATCGCTCTACACTTGACGTAAACAAGGAAATGAACAATCGCTCTACACTTGACGTAAACAAAGAAATGAACAATCGCTCTACACTTGACATTAACAAAGAAATGAACAATCGAGCTACACTTGACACAAACAAAGAAATGAACAATCGCTATACACTTGACATAGACAAAGGATTGAACTATCGCTCTACATTTGACGTAAACAAAGAAATGAACAATCGCTCTACACTTGACGTAAACAAAGAAATGAACAATCGCTTCACACTTAACGTAAACAAAGAAATGAACAATCGCTCTACACTTGAAGTAAACAAAGAAATGAACAATCGCTCTACACTTGACGTAAACAAAGAAATGAACAATCGCTCTACACTTGACGTAAACAAAGAAATGAACAATTGCTCTACACTTGACGTAAACTAAGAAATGAACAATCGCTCTACACTTGACGTAAACAAAGAAATGAACAATCGATCTACACTTGACGTAAACAAAGAAATGAACAATCGATCTACACTTGACGTAAACAAAGAAATGAACAATCGCTCTACACTTTACGTAAAGAAAGAAATGAACAATCGATCTACACTTGACGTAAACAAAGAAATGAACAATCGCTCTACACTTTACGTAAAGAAAGAAATGAACAATAGCTCTACACTTGACGTAAACAAGGAAATGAACAATCGCTCTACACTTGACGTAAACAAGGAAATGAACAATCGCTCTACACTTGACGTAAACAAAGAAATGAACAATCGCTCTACACTTGACATTAACAAAGAAATGAACAATCGAGCTACACTTGACACAAACAAAGAAATGAACAATCGCTATACACTTGACATAGACAAAGGATTGAACAATCGCTCTACATTTGACGTAAACAAAGAAATGAACAATCGCTCTACACTTGACGTAAACAAAGAAATGAACAATCGCTTCACACTTAACGTAAACAAAGAAATGAACAATCGCTCTGCACTTGAAGTAAACAAAGAAATGAACAATCGCTCTACACTTGACGTAAACAAAGAAATGAACAATCGCTCTACACTTGACGTAAACAAAGAAATGAACAATCGCTCTACACTTGACGTAAACAAAGAAATGAACAATTGCTCTACACTTGACGTAAACAAAGAAATGAACAATCGTTCAACACTTGACGTAAACAAAGAAATGAACAATCGATCTACACTTGACGTAAACAAAGAAATGAACAATCGCTCTACACTTTACGTAAAGAAAGAAATGAACAATCGATCTACACTTGACGTAAACAAAGAAATGAACAATCGCTCTACACTTTACGTAAAGAAAGAAATGAACAATAGCTCTACACTTGACGTAAACAAGGAAATGAACAATCGCTCTACACTTGACGTAAACAAGGAAATGAACAATCGCTCTACACTTGACGTAAACAAAGAAATGAACAATCGCTCTACACTTGACATTAACAAAGAAATGAACAATCGAGCTACACTTGACACAAACAAAGAAATGAACAATCGCTATACACTTGACATAGACAAAGGATTGAACAATCGCTCTACATTTGACGTAAACAAAGAAATGAACAATCGCTCTACACTTGACGTAAACAAAGAAATGAACAATCGCTTCACACTTAACGTAAACAAAGAAATGAACAATCGCTCTACACTTGAAGTAAACAAAGAAATGAACAATCGCTCTACACTTGACGTAAACAAAGAAATGAACAATCGCTCTACACTTGACGTAAACAAAGAAATGAACAATCGCTCTACACTTGAAGTAAACAAAGAAATGAACAATTGCTCTACACTTGACGTAAACAAAGAAATGAACAATCGCTCTACACTTGACGTAAACAAAGAAATGAACAATCGCTCTACACTTGACGTAAACAAAGAAATGAACAATCGCTCTACACGTGACGTAAAAAAAGAAATGAACAATTGCTCTACACTTGACGTAAACAAAGAAATGAACAATCGTTCTACACTTGACGTAAACAAAGAAATGAACAATCGATCTACACTTGACGTAAACAAAGAAATGAACAATCGCTCTACACTTTACGTAAAGAAAGAAATGAACAATCGATCTACACTTGACGTAAACAAAGAAATGAACAATCGCTCTACACTTTACGTAAAGAAAGAAATGAACAATAGCTCTACACTTGACGTAAACAAGGAAATGAACAATCGCTCTACACTTGACGTAAACAAGGAAATGAACAATCGCTCTACACTTGACGTAAACAAAGAAATGAACAATCGCTCTACACTTGACATTAACAAAGAAATGAACAATCGAGCTACACTTGACACAAACAAAGAAATGAACAATCGCTATACACTTGACATAGACAAAGGATTGAACTATCGCTCTACATTTGACGTAAACAAAGAAATGAACAATCGCTCTACACTTGACGTAAACAAAGAAATGAACAATCGCTTCACACTTAACGTAAACAAAGAAATGAACAATCGCTCTACACTTGAAGTAAACAAAGAAATGAACAATCGCTCTACACTTGACGTAAACAAAGAAATGAACAATCGCTCTACACTTGACGTAAACAAAGAAATGAACAATTGCTCTACACTTGACGTAAACTAAGAAATGAACAATCGCTCTACACTTGACGTAAACAAAGAAATGAACAATCGATCTACACTTGACGTAAACAAAGAAATGAACAATCGATCTACACTTGACGTAAACAAAGAAATGAACAATCGCTCTACACTTTACGTAAAGAAAGAAATGAACAATCGATCTACACTTGACGTAAACAAAGAAATGAACAATCGCTCTACACTTTACGTAAAGAAAGAAATGAACAATAGCTCTACACTTGACGTAAACAAGGAAATGAACAATCGCTCTACACTTGACGTAAACAAGGAAATGAACAATCGCTCTACACTTGACGTAAACAAAGAAATGAACAATCGCTCTACACTTGACATTAACAAAGAAATGAACAATCGAGCTACACTTGACACAAACAAAGAAATGAACAATCGCTATACACTTGACATAGACAAAGGATTGAACAATCGCTCTACATTTGACGTAAACAAAGAAATGAACAATCGCTCTACACTTGACGTAAACAAAGAAATGAACAATCGCTTCACACTTAACGTAAACAAAGAAATGAACAATCGCTCTGCACTTGAAGTAAACAAAGAAATGAACAATCGCTCTACACTTGACGTAAACAAAGAAATGAACAATCGCTCTACACTTGACGTAAACAAAGAAATGAACAATCGCTCTACACTTGACGTAAACAAAGAAATGAACAATTGCTCTACACTTGACGTAAACAAAGAAATGAACAATCGTTCAACACTTGACGTAAACAAAGAAATGAACAATCGATCTACACTTGACGTAAACAAAGAAATGAACAATCGCTCTACACTTTACGTAAAGAAAGAAATGAACAATCGATCTACACTTGACGTAAACAAAGAAATGAACAATCGCTCTACACTTTACGTAAAGAAAGAAATGAACAATAGCTCTACACTTGACGTAAACAAGGAAATGAACAATCGCTCTACACTTGACGTAAACAAGGAAATGAACAATCGCTCTACACTTGACGTAAACAAAGAAATGAACAATCGCTCTACACTTGACATTAACAAAGAAATGAACAATCGAGCTACACTTGACACAAACAAAGAAATGAACAATCGCTATACACTTGACATAGACAAAGGATTGAACAATCGCTCTACATTTGACGTAAACAAAGAAATGAACAATCGCTCTACACTTGACGTAAACAAAGAAATGAACAATCGCTTCACACTTAACGTAAACAAAGAAATGAACAATCGCTCTACACTTGAAGTAAACAAAGAAATGAACAATCGCTCTACACTTGACGTAAACAAAGAAATGAACAATCGCTCTACACTTGACGTAAACAAAGAAATGAACAATCGCTCTACACTTGAAGTAAACAAAGAAATGAACAATTGCTCTACACTTGACGTAAACAAAGAAATGAACAATCGCTCTACACTTGACGTAAACAAAGAAATGAACAATCGATCTACACTTGACGTAAACAAAGAAATGAACAATCGCTCTACACTTGACGTAAACAAAGAAATGAACAATCGCTCTACACTTGACGTAAACAAAGAAATGAACAATCGCTCTACACGTGACGTAAAAAAAGAAATGAACAATTGCTCTACACTTGACGTAAACAAAGAAATGAACAATCGTTCAACACTTGACGTAAACAAAGAAATGAACAATCGATCTACACTTGACGTAAACAAAGAAATGAACAATCGCTCTACACTTTACGTAAAGAAAGAAATGAACAATCGATCTACACTTGACGTAAACAAAGAAATGAACAATCGCTCTACACTTTACGTAAAGAAAGAAATGAACAATAGCTCTACACTTGACGTAAACAAGGAAATGAACAATCGCTCTACACTTGACGTAAACAAGGAAATGAACAATCGCTCTACACTTGACGTAAACAAAGAAATGAACAATCGCTCTACACTTGACATTAACAAAGAAATGAACAATCGAGCTACACTTGACACAAACAAAGAAATGAACAATCGCTATACACTTGACATAGACAAAGGATTGAACAATCGCTCTACATTTGACGTAAACAAAGAAATGAACAATCGCTCTACACTTGACGTAAACAAAGAAATGAACAATCGCTTCACACTTAACATAAACAAAGAAATGAACAATCGCTCTACACTTGAAGTAAACAAAGAAATGAACAATCGCTCTACACTTGACGTAAACAAAGAAATGAACAATCGCTCTACACTTGACGTAAACAAAGAAATGAACAATCGCTCTACACTTGAAGTAAACAAAGAAATGAACAATTGCTCTACACTTGACGTAAACAAAGAAATGAACAATCGCTCTACACTTGACGTAAACAAAGAAATGAACAATCGATCTACACTTGACGTAAACAAAGAAATGAACAATCGCTCTACACTTGACGTAAAGAAAGAAATGAACAATAGCTCTACACTTGACGTAAACAAAGAAATGAACAATCGCTCTACACTTGACGTAAACAAGGAAATGAACAATCGCTCTACACTTGACGTAAACAAAGAAATGAACAATCGCTCTACACTTGACATAAACAAAGAAATGAACAATCGCTCTAACTTCACATAAACAAAGAAATGAACAATCGCTGTATACTTGACGTAAACAAAGAAATGAACAATCGCTGTATACTTGACGTAAACAAAGAAATGAACAATCTCTCTACACTTCACGTAAACAAAGAAATGAACAATCGCTCTACACTTGACGTAAACAAAGAAATGAACAATCGCTCTACACTTTACGTAAATAAAGAAATGAACAATCGCTCTACACTTGACATAAACAAAGAAATGAACAATCGCTATACACTTGACATAAACAAAGGATTAAACAATCGCTCTACACTTGACGTAAACAAAGAAATGAATAATCGCTTCACACTTGATGTAAACAAAGAAATGAACAATCGCTCTACACTTCACATAAACAAAGAAATGAACAATCGCTGTATACTCGACGTAAACAAAGAAATGAACAATCGCTCTACACTTGACGTAAACAAAGAAATGAACAATCGCTCTACACTTTACGTAAAGAAAGAAATGAACAATAGCTCTACACTTGACGTAAACAAGGAAATGAACAATCGCTCTACACTTGACGTAAACAAGGAAATGAACAATCGCTCTACACTTGACGTAAACAAAGAAATGAACAATCGCTCTACACTTGACATTAACAAAGAAATGAACAATCGAGCTACACTTGACACAAACAAAGAAATGAACAATCGCTATACACTTGACATAGACAAAGGATTGAACTATCGCTCTACATTTGACGTAAACAAAGAAATGAACAATCGCTCTACACTTGACGTAAACAAAGAAATGAACAATCGCTTCACACTTAACGTAAACAAAGAAATGAACAATCGCTCTACACTTAAAGTAAACAAAGAAATGAACAATCGCTCTACACTTGACGTAAACAAAGAAATGAACAATCGCTCTACACTTGACGTAAACAAAGAAATGAACAATTGCTCTACACTTGACGTAAACTAAGAAATGAACAATCGCTCTACACTTGACGTAAACAAAGAAATGAACAATCGATCTACACTTGACGTAAACAAAGAAATGAACAATCGATCTACACTTGACGTAAACAAAGAAATGAACAATCGCTCTACACTTTACGTAAAGAAAGAAATGAACAATCGATCTACACTTGACGTAAACAAAGAAATGAACAATCGCTCTACACTTTACGTAAAGAAAGAAATGAACAATAGCTCTACACTTGACTTAAACAAGGAAATGAACAATCGCTCTACACTTGACGTAAACAAGGAAATGAACAATCGCTCTACACTTGACGTAAACAAAGAAATGAACAATCGCTCTACACTTGACATTAACAAAGAAATGAACAATCGAGCTACACTTGACACAAACAAAGAAATGAACAATCGCTATACACTTGACATAGACAAAGGATTGAACAATCGCTCTACATTTGACGTAAACAAAGAAATGAACAATCGCTCTACACTTGACGTAAACAAAGAAATGAACAATCGCTTCACACTTAACGTAAACAAAGAAATGAACAATCGCTCTGCACTTGAAGTAAACAAAGAAATGAACAATCGCTCTACACTTGACGTAAACAAAGAAATGAACAATCGCTCTACACTTGACGCAAACAAAGAAATGAACAATCGCTCTACACTTGACGTAAACAAAGAAATGAACAATTGCTCTACACTTGACGTAAACAAAGAAATGAACAATCGTTCAACACTTGACGTAAACAAAGAAATGAACAATCGATCTACACTTGACGTAAACAAAGAAATGAACAATCGCTCTACACTTTACGTAAAGAAAGAAATGAACAATCGATCTACACTTGACGTAAACAAAGAAATGAACAATCGCTCTACACTTTACAATGAACGCTCTACACTTGACGTAAACAAGGAAATGAACAATCGCTCTACACTTGACGTAAACAAGGAAATGAACAATCGCTCTACACTTGACGTAAACAAAGAAATGAACAATCGCTCTACACTTGACTTGAACAATCGTAAACAAAGAAATGAACAATCGCTATACACTTGACATTGAACAATCGCTCTACTTGACGTAAACAAAGAAATGAACAATCGCTCTACACTTGACGTAAACAAAGAAATGAACAATCGACGTAAACAAAGAAATGAACAATCGCTCTACACTTGAAGTAAACAAAGAAATGAACAATCGCTCTACACTTGACGTAAACAAAGAAATGAACAATCGCTCTACACTTGACGTAAACAAAGAAATGAACAATCGCTCTACACTTGAAGTAAACAAAGAAATGAACAATTGCTCTACACTTGACGTAAACAAAGAAATGAACAATCGCTCTACACTTGACGTAAACAAAGAAATGAACAATCGATCTACACTTGACGTAAACAAAGAAATGAACAATCGCTCTACACTTGACGTAAAGAAAGAAATGAACAATAGCTCTACACTTGACGTAAACAAAGAAATGAACAATCGCTCTACACTTGACGTAAACAAGGAAATGAACAATCGCTCTACACTTGACGTAAACAAAGAAATGAACAATCGCTCTACACTTGACATAAACAAAGAAATGAACAATCGCTCTAACTTCACATAAACAAAGAAATGAACAATCGCTGTATACTTGACGTAAACAAAGAAATGAACAATCGCTGTATACTTGACGTAAACAAAGAAATGAACAATCTCTCTACACTTCACGTAAACAAAGAAATGAACAATCGCTCTACACTTGACGTAAACAAAGAAATGAACAATCGCTCTACACTTTACGTAAATAAAGAAATGAACAATCGCTCTACACTTGACATAAACAAAGAAATGAACAATCGCTATACACTTGACATAAACAAAGGATTAAACAATCGCTCTACACTTGACGTAAACAAAGAAATGAATAATCGCTTCACACTTGATGTAAACAAAGAAATGAACAATCGCTCTACACTTCACATAAACAAAGAAATGAACAATCGCTGTATACTCGACGTAAACAAAGAAATGAACAATCGCTCTACACTTGACGTAAACAAAGAAATGAACAATCGCTCTACACTTGACGTAAACAAAGAAATGAACAATCGCTCTACACTTGACACAAACAAAGAAATGAACAATCACTATACACTTGACAAAAACAAAGGATTGAACAATCGCTCTACATTTGACGTAAACAAAGAAATGAACAATAGCTCTACACTTGACGTAAACAAAGAAATGAACAATCGCTTCACATTTAACGTAAACAAAGAAATGAACAATCGCTCTACACTTGAAGTAAACAAAGAAATGAACAATCGCTCTACACTTGACGTAAACAAAGAAATGAACAATCGCTCTACACTTGACGTAAACAAAGAAATGAACAATCGCTCTACACGTGACGTAAAAAAAGAAATGAACAATTGCTCTACACTTGACGTAAACAAAGAAATGAACAATCGTTCTACACTTGACGTAAACAAAGAAATGAACAATCGATCTACACTTGACGTAAACAAAGAAATGAACAATCGCTCTACACTTTACGTAAAGAAAGAAATGAACAATCGATCTACACTTGACGTAAACAAAGAAATGAACAATCGCTCTACACTTTACGTAAAGAAAGAAATGAACAATAGCTCTACACTTGACGTAAACAAGGAAATGAACAATCGCTCTACACTTGACGTAAACAAGGAAATGAACAATCGCTCTACACTTGACGTAAACAAAGAAATGAACAATCGCTCTACACTTGACATTAACAAAGAAATGAACAATCGAGCTACACTTGACACAAACAAAGAAATGAACAATCGCTATACACTTGACATAGACAAAGGATTGAACTATCGCTCTACATTTGACGTAAACAAAGAAATGAACAATCGCTCTACACTTGACGTAAACAAAGAAATGAACAATCGCTTCACACTTAACGTAAACAAAGAAATGAACAATCGCTCTACACTTGAAGTAAACAAAGAAATGAACAATCGCTCTACACTTGACGTAAACAAAGAAATGAACAATCGCTCTACACTTGACGTAAACAAAGAAATGAACAATTGCTCTACACTTGACGTAAACAAAGAAATGAACAATCGCTCTACACTTGACGTAAACAAAGAAATGAACAATCGATCTACACTTGACGTAAACAAAGAAATGAACAATCGATCTACACTTGACGTAAACAAAGAAATGAACAATCGCTCTACACTTTACGTAAAGAAAGAAATGAACAATCGATCTACACTTGACGTAAACAAAGAAATGAACAATCGCTCTACACTTTACGTAAAGAAAGAAATGAACAATAGCTCTACACTTGACGTAAACAAGGAAATGAACAATCGCTCTACACTTGACGTAAACAAGGAAATGAACAATCGCTCTACACTTGACGTAAACAAAGAAATGAACAATCGCTCTACACTTGACATTAACAAAGAAATGAACAATCGAGCTACACTTGACACAAACAAAGAAATGAACAATCGCTATACACTTGACATAGACAAAGGATTGAAAAATCGCTCTACATTTGACGTAAACAAAGAAATGAACAATCGCTCTACACTTGACGTAAACAAAGAAATGAACAACCGCTTCACACTTAACGTAAACAAAGAAATGAACAATCGCTCTGCACTTGAAGTAAACAAAGAAATGAACAATCGCTCTACACTTGACGTAAACAAAGAAATGAACAATCGCTCTACACTTGACGTAAACAAAGAAATGAACAATCGCTCTACACTTGACGTAAACAAAGAAATGAACAATTGCTCTACACTTGACGTAAACAAAGAAATGAACAATCGCTCTACACTTGACGTAAACAAAGAAATGAACAATCGATCTACACTTGACGTAAACAAAGAAATGAACAATCGCTCTACACTTGACGTAAAGAAAGAAATGAACAATAGCTCTACACTTGACGTAAACAAAGAAATGAACAATCGCTCTACACTTGACGTAAACAAGGAAATGAACAATCGCTCTACACTTGACGTAAACAAAGAAATGAACAATCGCTCTACACTTGACATAAACAAAGAAATGAACAATCGCTCTAACTTAACATAAACAAAGAAATGAACAATCGCTGTATACTTGACGTAAACAAAGAAATGAACAATCGCTGTATACTTGACGTAAACAAAGAAATGAACAATCTCTCTACACTTCACGTAAACAAAGAAATGAACAATCGCTCTACACTTGACGTAAACAAAGAAATGAACAATCGCTCTACACTTTACGTAAATAAAGAAATGAACAATCGCTCTACACTTGACATAAACAAAGAAATGAACAATCGCTATACACTTGACATAAACAAAGGATTAAACAATCGCTCTACACTTGACGTAAACAAAGAAATGAATAATCGCTTCACACTTGATGTAAACAAAGAAATGAACAATCGCTCTACACTTCACATAAACAAAGAAATGAACAATCGCTGTATACTCGACGTAAACAAAGAAATGAACAATCGCTCTACACTTGACGTAAACAAAGAAATGAACAATCGCTCTACACTTGACGTAAACAAAGAAATGAACAATCGCTCTACACTTGACACAAACAAAGAAATGAACAATCACTATACACTTGACAAAAACAAAGGATTGAACAATCGCTCTACATTTGACGTAAACAAAGAAATGAACAATAGCTCTACACTTGACGTAAACAAAGAAATGAACAATCGCTTCACACTTAACGTAAACAAAGAAATGAACAATCGCTCTACACTTGAAGTAAACAAAGAAATGAACAATCGCTCTACACTTGACGTAAACAAAGAAATGAACAATCGCTCTACACTTGACGTAAACAAAGAAATGAACAATCGCTCTACACGTGACGTAAACAAAGAAATGAACAATTGCTCTACACTTGACGTAAACAAAGAAATGAACAATCGTTCTACACTTGACGTAAACAAAGAAATGAACAATCGATCTACACTTGACGTAAACAAAGAAATGAACAATCGCTCTACACTTTACGTAAAGAAAGAAATGAACAATCGATCTACACTTGACGTAAACAAAGAAATGAACAATCGCTCTACACTTTACGTAAAGAAAGAAATGAACAATAGCTCTACACTTGACGTAAACAAGGAAATGAACAATCGCTCTACACTTGACGTAAACAAGGAAATGAACAATCGCTCTACACTTGACGTAAACAAAGAAATGAACAATCGCTCTACACTTGACATTAACAAAGAAATGAACAATCGAGCTACACTTGACACAAACAAAGAAATGAACAATCGCTATACACTTGACATAGACAAAGGATTGAACAATCGCTCTACATTTGACGTAAACAAAGAAATGAACAATCGCTCTACACTTGACGTAAACAAAGAAATGAACAATCGCTTCACACTTAACGTAAACAAAGAAATGAACAATCGCTCTACACTTGAAGTAAACAAAGAAATGAACAATCGCTCTACACTTGACGTAAACAAAGAAATGAACAATCGCTCTACACTTGACGTAAACAAAGAAATGAACAATTGCTCTACACTTGACGTAAACAAAGAAATGAACAATCGCTCTACACTTGACGTAAACAAAGAAATGAACAATCGATCTACACTTGACGTAAACAAAGAAATGAACAATCGCTCTACACTTGACGTAAAGAAAGAAATGAACAATAGCTCTACACTTGACGTAAACAAAGAAATGAACAATCGCTCTACACTTGACGTAAACAAGGAAATGAACAATCGCTCTACACTTGACGTAAACAAAGAAATGAACAATCGCTCTACACTTGACATAAACAAAGAAATGAACAATCGCTCTAACTTCACATAAACAAAGAAATGAACAATCGCTGTATACTTGACGTAAACAAAAAATGAACAATCGCTGTATACTTGACGTAAACAAAGAAATGAACAATCGCTCTACACTTCACGTAAACAAAGAAATGAACAATCGCTCTACACTTGACGTAAACAAAAAAATGAACATTCGCTCTACAGTTGACGTAAACAAAGAAATGAACAATCTCTCTACACTTGACTTAACAAAGAAATGAACAATCGCTCTACACTTGGCATAAACAACAAAATAAACATTAGCTCTACACTTGATCTAAACAAACCACTAAACACACGCTCATTTGACCTGCATTTTTCGTATTCTGATTTTTTCATTTTCCCATCCTCAAATGTAATTCTTTCCAGTCTTTTACAAATTTCATTGTTAACGAACACAGTTTTTTTTTTTTTTTTTTTGGTATATTTGCATTTAGTATCCATTTTACCGCACCATATGAACGTTGAGTAGCTATCCATGAACACTATTATTCTCACTCATGATGTTACGAGCATTTACTTTCATGAGAATAAACATTTCACGTGGTTCTTTACAATTTGTGTTCGTTTATGCTGTTTTTCTGCCTCCCGTGGTTGAGTAACACAAATCTATAGCCCGTTTCAAATCACGTGCCCAACTTCAAAACGCTATAACTCAGTAACCGTTTGTTAAAAACTGTTGAAATTTTCCAAATGTTATTAGAATGCAAAAGACATTTTAAATGTATATTTAACAAATATCTTGCAGCTGCAGTTTTCTTAAACCGGCGAATTTCTTTGATGTTTGTCAAAATTGTAAATTGTGAACCCCTAAATAATAGAAATTACCGTAGTTGCTGGTCTGTGATTAATTTTCACTAGGTAAAGGCGTGGCCGTAATGGGGAAATAACTGAATAAGACAAAACACCAGGAGAATTATTGTCTTCTCAGTTCGAGGACGGACGATAATATCAAGGTATACCTGTATGTCCAATTTTCATAGTTGTGTGGTCCTGAAAAGGACCGTTTGTTGAACTAATTTAAGGTAATATAGGGGCCAACATTGTGGGGGCTATATACTTTCATTCTGAATCAGACGAGTCTAAAAGATTAATAACTGTTTGGGGTTGAACATTCCACAAACCATCATTTTTCCAATATTCCTCTTCCTGTTTTAAGATGTGGTCTTCACATTTAGCCCAATAATCTTTGTCTATATTTAATAAAGCGAGATTAGCAAGAGTCTTTACATCACATATTTTGAATGTTGTATTTTCATCTGCCACTTGTCCTTTTAATTTTGCCCAGATTAGTTCTATTGGATTTAAATGAGCATGGTAAGGTGGCAGCCTCAAACTTATATGACCGTGCTCTTGGATAATCTTATCTATTTGAAAAATCTGTCCTTTGTTTTTGTTTTACTAGAGATAGTAATTCAGGTTTTAAGTACATGTTATTAAATTGTATGTGCTCCTTTGTGAGCCATATCTTAATAGCATCTTTTGTACTGGATGACGTCGGCACTTTATCTTCAAGTGCAACAATGTTGTGGTACGCTGCATTGTCCATTATTAGGCAAGATGGTCGATCTAGTGATGGGAGAACAGAATTTTTAATCCAATGTCTAAATATGTGACCATTCATCTCAGAGTGATAATCCCGATTGTCTATGGATTTTGAAAGAAAAATTAGCTCTGCATTCTGTATTAGTCCATGTTGTCGACTACCTGCATGAGCAATTATCAAGCGCTGTCCTTTGCTGCTAGGTATTAATCTCTTAATCTTTCCATCTGATGACTGCCATTCCCTTTGGTTAGTGTGGTGAGCATTGATCCATGTTTCATCCAAGTACACAATATCATAACCTTGCTTGCGCACCTCTTTTACTTCACGTAAGTACTTGCTTCTCATGACTACTATATGTGACTTCTCACAGATGATGTTTCGTCCATTGGAATACTTTCTGAATGTAAAGCCTGCAGCTCTCACATTCCTCCATAATGTAGACTTTGATATTTCAATACTGTTGTTCTTTTTCAGCGATACTTTTAATTTTCTTATTGTAACAGTTTCATTCATACCCAACATTTTGCGAATTTCACTTCTAATAAGTTCACTGTCGAAATTATCCAACATTTTTGCTCTTCCTTGTGATTTTGTATATTTTGAACATTGACGGTCACGTGCTTGAATCCAGCGATTAAATGACCGTTTAGATAAATCCAAAATGTGTCTTGTCCTATTCTCAGGGTTTTCTAAAGAATGAAATAATCTTCCTCGTTTAGCCTCTTTGCAAAAATAGTCATACATTTTTATTGCAATGTTTTGTAAACTGCAGAATTTCATTTTAAGACTCATGATAAATGTTATCGTTCCACGTCTCCACCTATGAATGAACGGAAATGGAACACACAATTTCTCGTGTTTTTTACAAGTGTCTAATTGTGTCAAAAAACCACGGTAAAAGCGTGCAAACACGTCAATTTTACCGTGTATGGATTTTTACTCGCTATTTGTAACTTAAAATACTGTAAACATTAAGTTTTGACTACATCAATGGGTCGTTATACATTTATATAAATCAAATAAGCAACAATAATAACCAAATGTTTTTTTTTAATGAAATTAATTCCCTGTTGGGTTCTAATCATTATAACTTTACATGCAAATTTTGAACAACTTACAACAAGCGGTTAAAAAGCTATCGCTTTTAAAAGTTGGGCACGAGTTATGAAACAAGCTATAGTGTTGCTTCTGTGATGATTTGTTTGAATGTAACAAAGAAAGAATATCTAGCGAGACACTATGCGAACTCTCATGTGTGATCTACGCCTTTAGTGTATAGAAGTTCATCCACTGGGTCTGATGAAATATCGTCTAAAAATGTCCTCTTTAAGAGAATGTGTATTTTAAAATTGAATTAACTTAGTTACGTCCTATGGCCTAGTTTGAAGCTCTACCTCAATTATGCCTGTAGTAGAGTTGTTGATGGACATGTATAGGGCGACAACTGAAAGGCTCTTATGGATTACACGTTGGATACGGTCCTATTTATTGATAAGAAAATAGCTCTGAGACGTCGAGCAGGTAAGATCACCAACACTGGTGACCTATGTGCTAATATAGACAACGCACTACCAGAGCCATCAATGTACACATCCTTTGTCGTTTGCTGAAATTGACTTATCTCTAATAGAGCAACAATGAACAGGGCTAAATATACAGTTGAGGTTAAAGCAGACGTCACATAAAAAAAAAGTAAAGTACCCCCGTCACGCCAAGTGGCGTATAGGGAATACGGTGTTAGGGACCATACATTTTACAGACCTTCGGCACATGATTTTTGGGGTAATGTGCTCGGTATTACGCCCGTGTCGCTTTACTTTCCCAGAAAAAAATCCGGTACCCATTAAACGCTGGGTGAACCGGAAGCCGTCGGTTGGGATCGAACCCTACCTCTTGTCCTTTGTAGTCCAGTTCACTAACCACTGAGCTATCGCGGCTCCCCAGATGTCACATTAATACAACAAAACACCCAGTTCTAATCAGATGTGGAGCGAATGAGCCCTCCCACTATAACTTCTGATGTCAAAGTATATAAGCACATAATCTTACTGGAAATGGGTCATAAAAACAAAGCGCTGTGTTGCAGTTAAGCACGAAAAAATTTCGTTACAATAATTTACCAGATTTTCTAAAATAGTGTAGGAGAGCCATTCCGGTGCTACAGGAATGTGCTGACCTCAGGACCAGGTTCAGTGCACTATTGGGTAGTGCCCGGTTATAGCGACGATAATCTTTATAAGTCCACCACGTCTGAGAGGAAAATGAAAAACAAATATGACCATAACTTTAGGTGGCTTAATTGACCATGTGCCATAGCGTTTATTTCTTGTGGCAAGGCGATGTGTAAGAGGAGTACAAGATCGTTACTGATGTTACATTTTTTTGCATGAAAGATGGTTAATTATATCTTTCCAATGCAGATAAGTGTCGGTCCAGCGAACGTGACATCATTCCACCGTGTTTGGAAACGGAAGTCCAACTAATTACTACATCAAGCTTGGGCAGATGGTGCTCGTTAGCCTGGGAGGGCCGACCATCTAAGGGCAGAATCCCCCTACAGAAAAGACAATCTGCTGCCTTGCAGGAAGATAGGGGACAATCAAAGGCTAAGGATAGCAAACCTGAATAAAATACTGGCTGAAATCGGATGCACTGGGCCATTGGCGCAGAACACAATGCAATGTTTTAACAGGTATTCAATCAGAATGGATCTAACAGACTCTAATTATGATGTTCTGTCTGTGGAGTCCCCCCAGGTAGGTGGAATGCTGGGCCACGTGCCACGAAGGGGTTCACCCCAAGTTATTGGTGGTCACCCTGACCCATTTTGGAGAGCTAGGACATGGGGACAGAGAGAAACTACCGTTGACCGGAAAGGCTTCAAGACAAAAAATGCTGTACAGGATTGCCCCCAGTACACAGACCTGAGAAAAGCAATGTTCCACACCCACCTCCCTGAAAGAGAAACTATATGGGGCAATCGAATAGCTTAAACAGACAGCTGACTTCATGAGAGAGTCAGAGAGAGTCTGGAATCCTACTCTGATTGAGTCTTGATCGCAGAGAGAGAGAGAAAGGAAGAGAGAGAGAGAGAGAGGGAGATTGGAGCAGTCTATTGTTGTTTTTTTTTCTGTTGAATATTTGTGATTTTTGTTATTCCAGTGTTGTAAACATACCTCTTCCCTGAAACGATTCACAAAACTAACACTCCGGACAAAGATTCGAGTTTATCAAAGCTGCGTGATTCAATCACTTCAACGAGGATCCGACAATCTATGCAGGACAGGAAAGTACACATCTTTCATGTGCGTTGCATTCGCAAAATAACGACCATCAAATAACGACAGGACAAAGTAACAAATTCTAACGTTTTGCAACGAGCCGAACTCCCATTCATCATTGCAACACCCAGGAGACGAAGGTATTTCGGTTACGTGAGAAGAATGGACAACAATCATATCTCATAACAATTATTGTACGGAAAACGTATGGACGGAAATAGAGCAAAGGACAGACCAGTGCTGAGATATAAGGATGTATTGTGGGTTTTTTTAGCAAATTCTTTATCAAGGAAAGGGACTGATAAAATCTGGCGTCGGGTCGTAGCGCATGTAGAACACAAGTGAAACGGCACATCAACACTCGAGAAAGATATGATGTATGTAGAACACAAGTGAAACGGCACATCAACACTCGAGAAAGATATGATGTATGTAGAACACAAGTGAAACGGCACATCAACACTCGAGAAAGATATGATGTATGTAGAACACAAGTGAAATGGCACATCAACACTCGACAAAGATATGATGTTAACATTAGAAGACAAAAAGATCA
This sequence comes from Megaustenia siamemsis, assembly GCA_032433765.1. Lineage (NCBI taxonomy): Eukaryota > Metazoa > Mollusca > Gastropoda > Stylommatophora > Ariophantidae > Megaustenia > Megaustenia siamemsis. The sequence goes on from JAVIAB010000126.1 coordinate 51,365,816, forward strand.
GGAAAAAACAGACGAGGCCGAACAGCACAAAAGCATTTTGTTCAATCTACGGTCGAATCCGTTTATTCAATATTGGTAGATTCTGTTTGGAGAGAAGCTGCTCTGTAAAATATCCAGCATAAGACAGAAAAATATTACAAATCTTTTGACAAATCATGATTGTTTGCTACCAACCGTCTGTCAAGTCATGATTGTTTGCTACCAACCGTCTGTCAAGTCATGATTGTTTGCTACCAACCGTCTGTCAAGTCATGATTGTTTGCTACCAACCGTCTGTCAAGTCATGATTGTTTGCTACCAACCGTCTGTCAAGTCATGATTGTTTGCTACCAACCGTCTGTCATGTCGTCAAAGGCCTTATATATATGTAATGATGATGTGATGGACGTAAGACAAAAACATCCCAAACTTTCTCTCAAGAAAATCTTTCTGTGGTTTTGAGTTCTCTTGTAAAATCCTGCATCAGTTGCCTCCTCTAAAGTTTGTGTAGAATCATGCCAAACAGAATTAAAGATACTATCAATACCATTACTAACATCAAAACAAATAACACCAGGGCTAAAACTAAGAATAGCAAAATGTTATGTCTTCTCAACATTCCTATATGATGCAGAAACATGGATATTAGACAAGAAAACAGAACAGAGAATTGAAGCCTTTGAAATGTGGATATATAGAAGAATATGTAGAATTGGATCGAAAGAAAAGAAAACAAACGATGAAGTCTTAAAACAACTAAAAATGAAGACAGAACTACTAAACACAATTCAAAAAAGACAGATGCGATTTTTAGGTCTTGTTAAAAGACACAACAGCCTACTAAAAGTAATCCTGGAGGGGAAAATACAAGGTAAACGAGGCAGAGGCAGACCAAGACTAACATGGACGAGTAACATCAAAAGATGGACAAATCAGCCTATGACAGCCTGCACCATCAAAGCAATAGACAGAGCAGAATGGCGCTCCATGGTAGCCAACCTTTGTTGCGGAAATAACACTCGATGATGATGATGATAAATAGCATAATGCGCGAAGAATAAGCAGATTCAGGAAGGGGAGAGGCTGTCTTGACCAAATATTTGATCTAAGAATTATACTAGAAAAACATACAGAAACGTCAGCCATCAATCTATAATTTCGTTGGTTAAAAAAAGCATTTTACAGCATAGATAGATTGTCCTTGTGGAATATCTTAAAACATTCTTAATACCGACAGAAAGTATCAACATCATAAGATATACTGAAGGGAGGTCAAAAAGTAATGCACACCAATTTTTTTCTCGGAAACTTTTCGGGCAAAATGTGTGAAATTTTCACAGATTGTAGCTGAACATCCCCTTTACACTACCTATTTGTCAACATAATCTCCGTCCAAGCGTATTGCCTTACGCCAACGCGAAACTAGGTCATGAATGCCTCGTTTGTACCAAGTTTTGTCCTGCTCGCGTAGCCATTTTTTAACTGCACGGATCACATCCTCATCATTGTCAAAGTGTTTCCCACGCAGGAATTTTTTGAGTGGTCCAAACAGATGGAAATCTGAAGGAGCCAGATCAGGGCTGTAAGGAGGATAGGGCAGTACAGTCCAACCAAATTTGTTGATTGCTTCCCGTGTTACCAGACTTGTGTGAGGGCGTGCATTGTCATGTTGAAGCAACAAATCTGCAGATGGCTTATTAGGCCGAACTCTGTGGAACCGATTTTTGAGTTTTGTCAGTGTATTGATGTAAGCTGTCGAGTTGATTGTCTCACCTCTTGTCATTACATCAACAAGAATCACATCATCAATGTCCCAGAAGACAGTGATCATCACCTTTCCGGCTGATGGAGATGTTTTGAATTTTTTTCTTTTTGGTGACTGCGGATGATGCCATTCCATTGACTGCATTTTTGTTTCAGGCTCATAATAATGTGCCCACGTTTCGTCACCGGTAACAATTTTTGACAAAAACATTTCTCCTTCAACACCGAAACGCTCCAACAATTCAGAACAGAATGTTTTCCTTTGAACTCTGTGATCATTTGTTAGGCACCGAGGAACCCATCGAGCGCAAATCTTTGAATATCCGAGAGTTTTAAAAATTGCGATTGCACTTCCCTTGTTGACTGTAAGCTGCAATGCCAATTGCTGACTAGTGATACGCCTATCCTTACGAATAATGGCATCAGCCCGGTTTAACATGTCTGTGCTGGTAGCCGAGGCAACACGTCCAGAACGCGGTAAATCATGCAGCTCCACTCGTACACTTTCTGCAGCTTTAATTCTCTGAACCCAGCGACTAACTGTGCTCCTATCAACTGCAGAACATGTGTACACTGCACACAGTCGTTTATGAATGTTTGCCACAGTTTCTTTTTCCGCAACCAGAAATTCTATGACAATTCGCTGTTTGTAACGGACATTGTTGACAAGCTCCATTTTAACGGTTCATAGATTGCGTAATATTTTTCAGAATGCTGTGCAATTTGGTGCACATAATTGGAACATGTCATATTCCAAGTGTGCAAAATTTCATATTCCTATCTTTATTATTAGCCGAGAAAAAAATTGGTGTGCATTACTTTTTGACCTCCCTACGTATATAAAGGAGGAGGAGACCCCGTCACGCGAAGTGGCGTATAAGGAATATAGTGTTAGTGACCATAAATTTTACAGACCTACGGCACATGATTTTTGGGGTAATGTGGTCGGTATTACGTCCGTGCCGCTTTACTTTCCCAGAAAAAAATCCGGTACCCATTTAAGGTTCGGTGAACCCGGAAGCTGTCGGTTGGGATCGAACCCTACCACTTGTCCATTGTAGTCCAGTTCACTAACCACTGAACTATCGCGGCTGCCTATATATATATAACAGCTACACCGTGTGTTACCGGGGCCTCATTATGAGGGAGGTAAAGAATAGTGACACTGTGACCTTCCAGGCATGTCGTAAGAGGCGACTAAGGAGGTTGATCAATGGCTTGACAATATATATAACAGCTATGCCTGCGCAGTTCGTACAGAGCTATGTGACTGGTTTCAGATTGCAACAGGAGTAAAACATGGATGTACCCTATCACCTTTGCTATTTGCCAGAACCATTGATTACATATGTTTGTCAATGCAAAGCTGATGAAAGGTGGAGAAACGAATATAACACTGTATATAGCAACTTTACTAACATGAAGCTGATACACATTTCAAAACGTTTTTTCCACAGGTCTTTGTCAGTATAAAGAGCCGTTTTTACCACAGGTCTTTGTCAGTATAAAGAACCGTTTTTACCACAGGTCTTTGTCAGTATAAAGAGCCGTTTTTACCACAGGTCTTTGTCAGTATAAAGAGCCGTTTTTACCACAGGTCTTTGTCAGTATAAAGAGCTGTTTTTTCCACAGGTCTTTGTCAGTATAAAGAGCCGTTTTTTACCACAGGTCTTTGTCAGTATAAAGAGCCGTTTTTACCACAGGTCTTTGTCAGTATAAAGAGCCGTTTTTTTCCACAGGTCTTTGTGAGTATAAAGAGCCGTTTTTTTCTCTCTCTCCCCTCCACACCTTATTTCAATCCTACGGCCAACATTATGTCATTTAAAATAAAAATGCTGAATTCGAGCTACCAAGAGAACTGGGCGGTCTAGTGCCTACACATCAGTGTCTCTGGACAGCCTAGCCCTCTCTGGGTAGTGAGATCCAATGTCTAGCCCTCTCTGGGTAGTGAGATCCAATGTCTAGCCCTCTCTGGGTAGTGAGATCCAATGTCTAGCCCTCTCTGGGTAGTGAGATCCAATGTCTAGCCCTCTCTGGGTAGTGAGATCCAATGTCTAGCCCTCTCTGGGTAGTGAGATCCAATGTCTAGCCCTCTCTGGGTAGTGAGATCCAATGTCTAGCCCTCTCTGGGTAGTGAGATCCAATGTCTAGCCCTCTCTGGGTAGTGAGATCCAATGTCTAGCCCTCTCTGGGTAGTGAGATCCAATGTCTAGCCCTCTCCGACAGCGAGAAAAACATGTCAGTGCCTTTTGCTGCACCATCACAATCCTTTAGCAGTTAAACGTCGACAAGAGTAGGCCTGAATGACCCCTGCTAATGCAAACACGTTAATCAATTAAATATCTTTTCACGCCGAAAACGGATGTATCAGGGCTGTGCTGATATCACACTTAGTCGTGAACTAACGGTACCCATGTCCGCTTAAACGGGCCAACTCTGAAGGTCAAAGAGAGCTACCTAAATGTGGTTACAGCCTAGTTTTAAATCGTAGAAACAAATATAGAGCAGCTCTGATAGGAGGCATGGGGCAAGTTAGTTGATACAAATATAGAGTAGCTCTATTAGTAGGTATGGGGCAATTTAGTTGATACAAATATAGAGTAGTTCTGATAGGAGGTATGGGGATATTTAGTTGATACAAATATAGAGTAGCTCTGATAGGAGGTATGGGTCAATTTAGTTGATACAAATATAGAGTAGCTCTGATAGGAGGTATGGGGCAATTTAGTTGATACAAATATAGAGTAGATCTCATGGGAGGTATGGGGCAATTTAGTTGATACAAGTATAGAGTAGATCTCATGGGAGGCAAGGGACAAGCTGGCTGATGATGACAGTGGTGGAAAACGTCACAATTTCTATATAAAAGGAAATAGATGATAAGTGCTCAGGGCACGAGTACAATATATCGGTATGTAAACAATACAACGTCAGGAAGTAAAAGGAATAACACAAAGACAAAGTACTCATCTGGTTTCGGCACGACACTACATAGTGCATGTCAAGAGAAATCAGCGGAAATGTGTATGTTCACTGTTTTGTTATATATGAGTTCAAGGAGTTGACACCTTGCTTCTATAGATGCCATATTAGAAACTTTCAACATTAATGAAGCAAAGACTTGCTTCTATAGATGTCATATTAGAAACTTTCAACAATTAATGAAGCAACAACTTGCTTCTATAGATGCCATATTAGAAACTTTCAACATTAATGAAGCAACACCTTGCTTCTATAGATGCCATATTAGAAACTTTCAACAATTAATGAAGCAACAACTTGCTTCTATAGATGTCATATTAGAAACTTTCAACATTAATGAAGCAAAGACTTGCTTCTATAGATGTCATATTAGAAACTTTCAACATTAATGAAGCAACAACTTGCTTCTATAGATGCCATATTAGAAACTTTCAACATTAATGAAGCAACAACTTGCTTCTATAGATGTCATATTAGAAACTTTCAACATTAATGAAGCAACAACTTGCTTCTATATATGTCATATTAGAAACTTTCAACATTAATGAAGCAACAACTTGCTTCTATAGATGTCATATTAGAAACTTTCAACATTAATGAAGCAACAACTTGCTTCTATAGATGCCCTATTAGAAACTTTAAACATTAATGAAGCAAAGACTTGCTTCTATAGATGTCATATTAGAAACTTTCAACAATAATGAAGCAAAGACTTGCTTCTATAGATGCCATATTAGAAACTTTCAACTTTAATGAAGCAAAGACTTGCTTCTATAGATGCCATATTAGATAGAAACTTTCAACATTAATGAAGCAACAACTTGCTTCTATAGATGCCATATTAGAAACTTTCAACATTAATGAAGCAACAACTTGCTTCTATAGATGCCATATTAGAAACTTTCAACAATTAATGAAGCAACAACTTGCTTCTATAGATGCCATATTAGAAACTTTCAACATTAATGAAGCAACAACTTGCTTCTATAGATGTCATATTAGAAACTTTCAACATTAATGAAGCAAAGACTTGCTTCTATAGATGTCATATTAGAAACTTTCAACATTAATGAAGCAACAACTTGCTTCTATAGATGTCATATTAGAAACTTTCAACATTAATGAAGCAAAGACTTGCTTCTATAGATGTCATATTAAAAACTTTCAACATTAATGAAGCAACAACTTGCTTCTATAGATGTCATATTAGAAACTTTCAACATTAATGAAGCAACAACTTGCTTCTATAGATGTCATATTAGAAACTTTCAACATTAATGAAGCAACAACTTGCTTCTATAGATGTCATATTAGAAACTTTCAACAATTAATGAAGCAAAGACTTGCTTCTATAGATGTCATATTAGAAACTTTCAACATTAATGAAGCAACAACTTGCTTCTATAGATGCCATATTAGAAACTTTCAACATTAATGAAGCAAAGACTTGCTTCTATATATGTTATATTAGAAACTTTCAACATTAATGAAGCAAAGACTTGCTTCTATAGATGCCATATTAGAAACTTTCAACATTAATGAAGCAACAACTTGCTTCTATAGATGCCATATTATAAACTTTCAACTTTAATGAAGCAAAGACTTGCTTCTATAGATGCCATATTAGAAACTTTCAACATTAATGAAGCAACAACTTGCTTCTATAGATGCCATATTAGAAACTTTCAACATTAATGAAGCAACAACTTGCTTCTATAGATGCCATATTAGAAACTTTCAACATTAATGAAGCAACACCTTGCTTCTATAGATGCCATATTAGAAACTTTCAACAATTAATGAAGCAACAACTTGCTTCTATAGATGTCATATTTGAAACTTTCAACATTAATGAAGTAAAGACTTGCTTCTATAGATGTCATATTAGAAACTTTCAACATTAATGAAGCAACAACTTGCTTCTATAGATGTCATATTAGAAACTTTAAACATTAATGAAGCAACAACTTGCTTCTATAGATGTCATATTAGAAACTTTCAACATTAATGAAGCAACAACTTGCTTCTATAGATGTCATATTAGAAACTTTCAACAATTACTGAAGCAAAGACTTGCTTCTATAGATGTCATATTAGAAACTTTCAACATTAATGAAGCAACAACTTGCTTCTATAGATGCCATATTAGAAACTTTCAACATTAATGAAGCAAAGACTTGCTTCTATAGATGTCATATTAGAAACTTTCAACATTAATGAAGCAAAGACTTGCTTCTATAGATGCCATATTAGAAACTTTCAACTTAAATGAAGCAAAGACTTGCTTCTATAGATGCCATATTAGAAAATTTCAACATTAATGAAGCAACAACTTGCTTCTATAGATGCCATATTAGAAACTTTCAACATTAATGAAGCAAAGACTTGCTTCTATAGATGTCATATTAGAAACTTTCAACATTAATGAAGCAAAGACTTGCTTCTATAGATGCCATATTAGAAACTTTCAACATTAATGAAGCAAAGTCTTGCTTCTATAGATGCCATATTAGAAACTTTCAACTTTAATGAAGCAAAGACTTGCTTCTATAGATGCCATATTAGAAACTTTCAACATTAATGAAGCAACAACTTGCTTCTATAGATGCCATATTTGAAACTTTCAACATTAATGAAGCAACAACTTGCTTCTATAGATGCCATATTAGAAACTGTCAACAATTAATGAAGCAACAACTTGCTTCTATAGATGCCATATTAGAAACTTTCAACATTAATGAAGCAACAACTTGCTTCTATAGATGTCATATTAGAAACTTTCAACATTAATGAAGCAACAACTTGCTTCTATAGATGCCATATTAGAAACTTTCAACATTAATGAAGCAAAGTCTTGCTTCTATAGATGCCATATTAGAAACTTTCAACTTTAATGAAGCAAAGACTTGCTTCTATAGATGCCATATTAGAAACTTTCAACATTAATGAAGCAACAACTTGCTTCTATAGATGCCATATTAGAAACTTTCAACATTAATGAAGCAACAACTTGCTTCTATAGATGCCATATTAGAAACTTTCAACATTAATGAAGCAACAACTTGCTTCTATAGATGTCATATTAGAAACTTTCAACATTAATGAAGCAACAACTTGCTTCTATAGATGCCATATTAGAAACTTTCAACATTAATGAAGGAAGAAAACTGCAGTCTCGAATAGATGCTTACAGACGCGTGTTGTTTTCAGAATAAAAGAACATAGATCACATATTGTTGCTCTAACATTACCAAGTTAATATCTAGATTACCGAAGCCTTTGTCAGTCACTGCAACACTAATAAGTGTTTTTATTTCACGTTTGCAAAAATGAAGGACTCAGCCTTAATAGCAATAAGCCAGAAGTAATGGTAAAAACAAAGAAAAAGACATCACCTCAGTGCAAAATAAAGACAAATGGAACAATATTAAAGCAGGCAAATGAATATAAATATTTGGGAACTTTGTTAACCTCAGACGGAAGATGTACAAAAGCGGTGAGATGCAGAATGGCTCAGGCAAAAGCAGCTTTCCAAAAAAATGAGGAAAATACTATGCAATCCTTTTTTGACAATAGAAACAAGATAAAGAGTTCTTATATGTTATGTAGAGCCAGTCTTAACATATAGATGTGAATCATGGACAATAGGATAACAGACAAGAAAATCACTAGAGTCTGTAGAAATGTGGTTTTACAGAAGAATGTTGAGAATACCATGGACAGCTAAGAAGAGTAATGAATGTTCTGAAAGAGGTCAAAGCAAAAAGAGAGCTAATTTCCAATATTAGGAAAAATCAATCATCATTTTTTGACCATGTAATGAGAAGAGAACAGCTGGAATATATTGTAACAACTGGGAAAATTGAATGACGTAGAGATAGAGGGAAGCAAAGAGAAAAAATACCAGACAGGTTAAGAGAATGGCTTGGCAGGTCAACAACAGAAATGATAAATAACTGTCGAGATCGAAAGTTGTGGAGAGACATGATCACCTACGCCAGCAGGCCCAGTACTTGATGATGATGATTTCACGTTTAGGACCTAGACCACTGACACAACGTGCTCAGGATACATCCGGTTATGAAAAGACTTATCATTTTAATGTGAGATAACTCAACACGCCTAATTTAGCACCTTTTTTTACGCGGTGGTAACCCTTGTATGCCTGCAGTAACACGTCGAGAACATGCGATTCTTCTGTGGCGCTGATTTGTTTCTAGAGAGTTTCATCCTCGGACATTGAAATTCAGTTCTGCCAACGACCCAAAGAATCTTACTCTTGGTCATATGACACGAGTATTTGTTAAACATAGCCACAAAATTAAATCATTTATGTTTACCAATAATAATGCCACTAATACATGAAACAATAGAAAACTCACAAGAACACTTAAACAAACTCAACAGCACAGGCACAAAATACAACATGAAAATCAACATCAACAAAACAGAAGTCATGAATGTTGCCAAAAATAAACAGAACATCAACATAATTATAGGAATTAAAACACCTAGGAAGTTTAGTGACAAACGATAATTCACAAACAGCAGAGATAGAATCAAGATGCAACAAAGCTTGTCAAATCATCGGACAGTTATCACCACTATTGTCCAACAAGGAAATAACTCTAGAGGCAAAACGAGCACTATACAATACAGTCTTCATCCCAACGTTGTGCTACCAATGCCAGACCTGGACCCTAGATGCAAGAACAATAAGAAAAATAACCTCTACTGAGATTAAATGTGTTAGACGAATGACAGGAAACAGTCGGAGAAATAAGATCAGAAATGAAGAACTGAGAAAAAAGCTAGGAATAGCCCCCGCCATATAATATATAAAGAAACAACAGATAAAATGGTTTGGCCACGTGACAAGGCAGAAAGATCAAAACACAACACAACGAGCCTTCAGCAAACGTTGTGAGAAAACCAGACCCAATTGGTCGACCACGAAAAAGACGGAAGGATGGAACATTATAAGCACTAGGAAACATAACAGCAGCAGAGGCGAACAGAAGAGCAAAAGACCGCAAATTATATCTCCCCTCGACGCTGAAGGGCAAATAAGGAAGGAAAGAAGAAGTAGAAAAAGAAGAAGAATGCCAAAAATAAAAAAAAATCTTTAGCGTTACAATATATTTTCTTTTTCTTCTACCTTTCAACTCACTGTGGATCATAGGTCTTCAACAAACACTATCAGCTCCCTGTGGATCATAGGTCTTCAACAAACACATTCAACTCCCTGTGGAGCATAGGTCTTCAACAAACACTTTCAACTCCCTGTGGATCATATGTCTTCAACAAACATTTTCCAAGCCGTTCTGTCTCTTGCTAAGATCATTCCATGTCTTCCCCCACATCTATATCTCTGCTTCCATCTGTCTTTTCCAAAATATTTTGGTTCACCTCGTTGCTTTTTCCTTAGAGTTTCCAAAAAGGGTTTGTTATGTAATATTCTCAGTTAGCTTCCGCAGTGTGTGTCCTGTCTAGAGCTATCGCCTTCGATGTATCTCCTTATCCACTGGTATTTGACTGGTACATTAAACAAAACTCTATGTTAGTGATTCTGTCATGCCACTTCTATCCTTTTATTCTGCGCAAGCATCCATTAATGAAGGTCTGTAGCTTCATGGTAGTTATTTTTGTTGTTCTCTATATTTAACAGTCATAAAATAGGACTGCTCACTGTTCAACTTAGCACGTCTAAGAGCAAAAACAAAAACAAATGTTGCCCTACTTAAAGGACTCTTATTTGCGACGATGCAGCCCTAGGGCTCATAGTGAAGACACCCTACAATCGCTGATCAACAACCTGGACAAAGCATGCGACCATTTTCCACAGTCAATCCACAATTACGCAAACCACTCCTCCTGATGATGAAATAAACAACCGAATTGGTAAGGCAGCTACGACTTTCGGCAAACTCACAGAAAGGGCCTGGAACAACACGAAACTAACACTAAAGACCAAACTCTTAATATACTGAAGGGAAGTCAAAAAGTAATGCACACAAATTTTTTTCTCGGAAACTATTCAGGCAAAATGTGTGAAATTTTCACAGATTGTAGCTGAACATCCCCTTTACACTACCTATTTTTCATCATAATCTCCGTCCAAGCGTATTTCCTTACGCCAACGCGAAACTAGGTCATGAATGCCTCGTTTGTACCAAGTTTTGTCCTGCTCGCGTAGCCATTTTTTAACTGCACGGATCACATCCTCAGCATTGTCAAAGTGTTTCCCACGCAGGAATTTTTTGAGTGGTCCAAACAGATGGAAATCTGAAGGAGCCAGATCAGGGCTGTAAGGAGGATAGGGCAGTACAGTCAAACCAAATTTGTTGATTGCTTCCCGTGTTACCAGACTTGTGTGAGGGCGTGCATTGTCATGTTGAAGCAACAAATCTGCAGATGGCTTATTAGGCCGAACTCTGTGGAACCGATTTTTGAGTTTTGTCAGTGTATTGATGTAAGCTGTCGAGTTGATTGTCTCACCCCTTGTCATTACATCAACAAGAATCACACCATCAATGTCCCAGAAGACAGTGATCATCACCTTTCCGGCTGATGGAGATGTTTTGAATTTTTTTCTTTTTGGTGACTGCGGATGATGCCATTCCATTGACTGCATTTTTGTTTCAGGCTCATAATAATGTGCCCACGTTTCGTCACCGGTAACAATTTTTGACAAAAACATTTATCCTTCAACACCGAAACGCTCCAACAATTCAGAACAGAATGTTTTCCTTTGAACTCTGTGATCATTTGTTAGGCACCGAGGAACCCATCGAGCGCAAATCTTTGAATATCCGAGAGTTTTAAAAATTGCGATTGCACTTCCCTTGCTGACTGTAAGCTGCAATGCCAATTGCTGACTAGTGATACGCCTATCCGTACGAATAATGGCATCAGCCCGGTTTAACATGTCTGTGCTGGTAGCCGAGGCAACACGTCCAGAACGCGGTAAATCATGCAGCTCCACTCGTACACTTTCTGCAGTTTTAATTCTCTGAACCCAGCGACTAACTGTGCTCCTATCGACTGCAGAACATTTGTACACTGCACACAGTCGTTTATGAATGTTTGCCACAGTTTCTTTTTCCGCAACCAGAAATTCTATGACAATTCGCTGTTTGTAACGGACATTGTTGACAAGCTCCATTTTAACGGTTCATAGATTGCGTAATATTTTTCAGAATGCTGTGCAATTTGGTGCACATAATTGGAACATGTCATATTCCAAGTGTGCAAAATTTCATATTCCTATCTTTATTATTAGCCGAGAAAAAAATTGGTGTGCATTACTTTTTGACCTCCCTACGATCAAACTTGTGTGCTTAGCACACTATTATATGGATCTGAAACCTGGACAACATACTCAAATCACGAAAAAAGACTAAATGTCATCCGCAGAATAAAGCACATCAAATGGCAAGACAAAATAACCAACTTAATTGTCCTGCAACGTGTTAAGACCCCAATCATCATGTTGATGCTCAGAAGTCGAAGACTAAGATGGCTGGGTCACGTCCAGCGAATGGAAGAAAAACGCATCCCCAAGCAAATACTATATGGTGAACTAACACACGGAAAAAGACGAATCGGCAGACTTAAACTATGGTATAGAGATATCTGTAAATTATCTCTGAATGACTTCTCCATCTGTGAAAATGACAGGGAACATCTGGCAAGTGATGGCACATCATGGAGAGCATGTATAAGGAATGGTATAGCATCATTTCAGACTGGGCTAAGGCAAAACTTAGAAGAGAAAAGACTCATGAAAAAGGATGGAAAACCCCGTGGATCAGTGATCCTGAGTTATTCATTCTGTGGCCGTGTGTGTTTGTCAAACATTGGTAGAATTAGCCACAACAGAAGCTGCTCGACAAAAACAAAACCTAAACAAATATACATAATAGCCTCCACTAGACCGTCTGACAATACGAAAAGGGCCATATAATAGGACTAACATTCTTCTTCTTCTTCTTTCCTTCCTCATCTGCCTTTCAGCGTCGAGGGGAGATATAATTTGCGGTCTTTTGCTCTTCTGTTCGCCTCTGCTGCTATTATGTTTCCTAGTGCTTCTAATATTCCATCGACCCATCTTTTTCGTGGTCGACCCTTGGGTCTGGTGTTCTCACAAAGTTTGTTGACGGCTCGTTGTGTTGTGTTTTGTTCTTTCTGCCTTGTCACGTAGCCAAACCATTTTATCTGTTGTTTCCTTATATATTCTATGGCGGGGGCTATTCCTAGCTTTTTTCTCAGTTCTTCATTTCTGATCTTATCTCTCAAACTGTTTCCTGTCATTCGTCTAACACATTTAATCTCAGTAGAGGTTATTTTTCTTATTGTTCTTGCATCTAGGGTCCAGGTCTGGCATTGGTAGCACAACGTTGGGATGAAGATTGTATTGTAGGGTCCAGGTCTGGCATTAGTAGCACAACGTTGGAATGAAGATTGTATTGTATAGTGCTCGTTTTGCCTCCAGAGTTATTTCCTTGTTGGAAAATAGTGGCGATAACTGTTCAATGATTTGACAAGCTTTGTTGCATCTTGATTCTATCTCTGCTGTTTGAGAATTATCGTTTGTCATTATACTTCCTAGGTATTTGAATTCCTCTACTTGTTTTAGTTGCTTGCCTTCTATAGTTATGTTGATGTTCTGTTTATTTTTGGCGACATTAATAACTTCTGTTTTGTTGATGTTGATTTTCATGTTGTACTTTGTGCCTGAGATGTTGAGTTTGCTTAAGTGTTCTTGTAGGTCTTCTATTGTTTCATGTATTAGTGCCTGATCGTCTGCAAATAGAAGTTCGTTGATCTCCTCTGTCTCTGATGGGTTGACTAGCTGATATGGTCCATGTTTGTTATAAACAGTAGGGGGGATAGTACGCACCCCTGTCTTACACCTGATCTAACTTCGAAGTGGTCCGTGTAGCCTGCTGCTGTTCTGACCCTGCAGCTGCTGTTGATGTAGAGACTTTTAATAAGGTTGGCTAGATGTTGGCTTACTCCTATGTTGTTAGTATCCCCCACAGTTGTTCTCTCTTTACTCTTTTGAATGCTTTTCCTGGTCAATGAAGGCTATGTATAAGTTTTGATTGTGCTCTGTCGTTTTTTCTGCAAGCTGTTTTGATGTGAATAGTGCGTCAGTACATCACATACAGTTTTTTTTCGGAACCCCATTTGAGAATCGCTTAACTGTAGTTCTATTATAGGTCTCAGCCTTTTTTTTCAAGATTTTGGTGTATAGCTTTCCTACATGGTTGAGAAGAGATATACCTCTATATTGATTGCAGTCTCTTTTTCTACCTTCCTTTTTCCATATTGGTATGATGATTGCCTGTTGCCAGTCTTCTGGGGCTTGTTGTTGGTGCCATGCTGCATTAAATATTCTGTGCAGCCATTGCACTCCTGTTCCTCCTACTGCTGCTGCTATTATTTGTATTGGTATGTTATCTATCCCCGGTGCTTTATTTCTTGGTGCATATTTGATTACTTCTTCGATTTCCTCTTTCATGATGTTGGGTTCAGTATTTGTGAGTTCTAGTGTGGTTTTTGTTGTCTTATTGGTAATTGGTATGTTTAACAGGTCATCAAAATATTCTTTCCATCTCTATTGCATACATTGGTTATTTGATATTGGCTGTCCGTCTTTGTCATTTATCAGCTCAGTAGGATCATGGTTTTCTTTTCTCGCTCTTGTGGCTTTTACTGCTTTGTAGAAATCTCTTGTGGCTGTCTTGAAGTCTCTGCTCATGTTTTGTCCGAATTCTGTCCATTTCTTTTGCTTAGCTTCTTTGATGAAAATGTTGACTCTTTTTCGAACTAAGGCATATTTTTCATATTTTTCTTGGTTCTTATTCTCCCTCCAATTGTTAAACAGTTTCTTCTTTTCTGTAATTGCTTCTCTGATTGTTTCGTTCCACCACGGGGTGCTCTTTTTCCCTTCTCTTCTTCTTAGCTTCGTTCCACAAACTGTTTTAGAGATGATGGTTACTGTTTCCTTAAATTGTTTCCACTCTTCTTCTACTGTGCATACTTCGTTAGGGAGTTTCTTGAATTCCTCTGTTTGTTTTTCTTCTAGGGTTTTCCTTGTTTCTTGATCTTTTAATTGTTTTATTTTTATTGTCTGTTCTTTTCGCTTCTTTTGTTTTTTTGTATATCCTCTTTATTTTTGGCTGTCTTAGTGTGATCATAACCATCTTGTGATCTGTGTCATCTGTAATATTAGGGATTGCTCTACTGTTGGTTACTCTTTCCTTGTTCTGTTGTCTTGTTAGTATAAAATCTATCTGGCTTCTGCATGTCATTCCATTTGTACCAGGTGTATACTTGCAGAGCTCTCTGTGTTTGAAAAATGTGTTGGTGATAAATAAATCATTTTGATTGCATAGTTCCAGCAGTCTGCCTCCATTTTCGTTTATTTCAGCCGTTTTATCGCCAAAGGGTCCTAAGATATCACTGTTCTCACTGTTGCGTTTCCCAAGCCTTCCATTAAAATCTCCCATCACTAACATGTCGTCGCTTTCGTCAATCTTGTTAATAATTTCATTCAATGTTTCATAGAATTCTTCGTTGTCTCTTTCATTGTTGTTGCATGGGGCGTAGACTTGAATGTAATTTGTTTTTCGGTTGTCTTCTAGTACTTTAATTGAGAAAATTGTTTCTGAATGGTATTTTATTTCTAGAATGTTCTTTGCGTGTTCTGGGTCGATGATAAAACCTACTCCATGTGTTGCTCTTTCTGTGTTGTCGACTCCTGAGAATATTTTCGTGTAGTTCATGTGTGTTTTCTTTATCTGTTGTCCTTTTACTCTGGTGTCCGCTAATCCTAGTATTTTAATTTTCCTTTTTGTCATTTCTTCTATAAGTTCGACTTCTTTATTTTTTATCCCGCATATATTTATCGATGCTACTTTATGTTTATCTATCTCCGTCTTCTGTGTATTTCTCTGAGCATAAAACATTTATCCCTTACCGACCTGCTGAGTCAGTCGTAAGTTAAGGGCTTAACTTAAGAAAAACACACGTTGGGGGTTTAGCCCGATTGATGTTTCCCCCCACGTGTTTGATCACTAAAGTTTCACATGTGATCTTTTACCTAACATTGAAGTTGAACATTTTTATTGTTGTACTTAACCTAATTTCTTTGGATTTCTATATGTTTCCTAGTGTAACGAATGTTCCTCTTGCTTTTGATATCCTTATTTTGGTATCAGTCTCAGTTCCTCCCGCTTTGTCTATATTACTACGTAGACATATGTAAGATTATCTGTCGGCTTTCCGCTGGCGAGGATTGAATACTGTGTGGATACTACGTCAACCAGAGACACATTCTTGTATATTGTCACACTCGGCAGAAAAATGTATGGAACAGAACTCAGTCGTGGTCAATGCGGTCAATTGGTCAATCAATGGTCTCATATGGGATAACACCGATGAGAAAGATGCGGCCACATATACATCCGTAATACGACACGAAATGAGTGCATGGGCATTTACAGAAGGCTCGGCAGGCAGAATAGTCAAGGAATACAGGGGTTCATATGTTATGACCACAAGTAGCATGACGATGGAGGTGATGGCAGTGATCAGGGCATTCATCTGGTTAGAGTCACAAGGCCACACCCACGCCTGTATACTAAGTGATTCGATGAGCTTGATAAGAAAGATGGAGGTGGGTTCTGTACGCAGGCAATGGGTAGAGAATCGTTGCAAAAGTTAAAAATACGTAGGGTCACCTTTGTCTTCGTCTTAAACATTTCTTTAAAGATTTGCTCAGTGTATAGATTGAACAAGCTTGGTAATAGAACGCATCCTTATCTTACTCCTCCTTTTGTATCCATAGGTGTCGAGTTCTATTTGTTATATTTTATTATTGCAGTTTGCTGCCAGTATAAATTACTTCCTACTTTTAGTTATTATTTTGCTACAACAGTGCTATTCAACTTACAGCTGTTGATTTGTCAGGTGCATACGTGTTATTGTTGATTAGCAAACGATGAACTCATTAAATATCTAATTATCCTAGGAAGATAGAGAACTGATCGCTGTGAACGGACATCATAGATACATCAGCGCTGCAGAACTGACACCATGATGATGTTGATGATCTACTTGTATTACTCTGGTAGTTGAGGCATGGTACATGTATTGTGGGTCTAGACATATTCAATCAAATAATTGGTAAAATATGATGTTTAACCATTGAGGGAAAGATCAATCTACTATAATCGATAACTTACAGGAGCAATCAGTCTGCGTACACTTCGAGATATGCTGGGATAGGCGGATATAGGGATGCCCGGACTGAAGCGACACTTATTCCATGAATAGAATAGAATAGACATATATTGTCTGAGTGACAATAAATAAGAGATTGCACAGAGCATGTTAAGCTGTTTAGATATGAATTGTCTGGATGACATTAAATAACAATCTATGTGATGAAATCAGAAGACAAAGACAAGGTGTGGGTTTGATACTAAAGACCTGGTATCCGACTGCTTTTACTTCCGGTGATGTGACCTTAGAGTCGTACCCTGGCACTCACTCATTCAACAAGTGAAAGTCATACAGCTGAAAACTTGTCCAGTGTAAGTCTGAAGATTCTTTCTCTTGTCAGGGAGGACAAAGCGCTAGCTTAGTTGTTCCCTGATTTCCCTCTCTGACTCTTCCAGTCACAGTTATGGTGGTGTCCATCCTCTAGACCCACTTGGCCAGGAGTTTAGCTATTGAATCGAACGTGTAAACTCCCTCCTAAAAATATGCCGAGACAACAGTGGCTATTTCGAGTCGAGTTCTGCAAATATCCCAGCTTCTTGTAAACGACGAAATAGAAGTAGCCTAATGAAGGCGAACAAAGAGAAGAATAAGACATACTATGAATATTTATAATATCTCGCACAGATGCCTGTCATTGATACTTTGTGGTTCATTTGTGTCAATCCAGAAATATAAAATCTACAATCTTCTGCTATTATACATTCTAGTTGAGTAGTATGAATTATGTTTAAGTTATTAGTGGCTAACGGGGTCCTCACTACGGCCAAGGCAGGAAAAAATAGATCCACTGTCACCCGCCACTTAAGTGGTACGAGGCAACTAAGGAGGTTTAAGGGTCAAGGTCTCCACCGGTGTTACAGATTTCGTGCATCTGAGCTGAAGCCATCTTCAACGTTACGTCAGTGGGTGTGCTGCGTCACTGAGGGGATCGGAGAACTGTGCAGTTGTCCATTATGTAATGGATACTAAATCAAATGACACTAAACTATTTCTATTTAAAGATACGAAAACGTGTGTGGCTAATAATCAAGTACTGCTCCCCCGGCAACTTTCAAACTGTTTCGATCTTTGATTTATAAAGAATTATTGTCTTATTACGAATATTGTTCTACTAAAGTATTCTTCATACGTACACTTACTTGAGGTAACATACGTACACTTACTTGAGGTAACATACGTACACTTACTTGAGGTAATATACGTACACTTACTTGAGGTAATATACGTACACTTACTTGAGGTAACATACGTACACTTACTTGAGGTAACATATGTACACTTACTTGAGGTAATATACGTACACTTACTTGAGGTAACAAACGTACACTTACTTGAGTTAACATATGTACACTTACTTGAGGTAACATATGTACACTTACTTGAGGTAATATACGTACACTTACTTGAGGTAATATACGTACACTTACTTGAGGTAACAAACGTACACTTACTTGAGTTAACATATGTACACTTACTTGAGTTAACATATGTACACTTACTTGAGGTAACATACGTACACTTACTTGAGGTAATATACGTACACTTACTTGAAGTAACAAACGTACACTTACTTGAGGTAACATATGTACACTTACTTGAGGTAACAAACGTACACTTACTTGAGGTAACATATGTACACTTACTTGAGGTAACAAACGTACACTTACTTGAGGTAACATATGTACACTTACTTGAGGTAACATATGTACACTTACTTGAGGTAACATACGTACACTTACTTGAGGTAACAAATGTACACTTACTTGAGGTAACATATGTACACTTACTTGAGGTAACAAACGTACACTTACTTGAGGTAACATACGTACACTTACTTGAGGTAACATAAGTACACTTACTTGAGGTAATATACGTACACTTACTTGAGGTAACATACGTACACTTACTTGAGGTAATATACGTACACTTACTTGAGGTAACATACGTACACTTACTTGAGGTAATATATGTACACTTACTTGAGGTAACATACGTACACTTACTTGAGGTAATATACGTACACTTACTTGAGGTAACATACGTACACTTACTTGAGGTAATATACGTACACTTACTTCAGGTAATATACGAACACTTACTTGAGGTAACATACGTACACTTACTTCAGGTAATATACGTACACTTACTTGAGGTAACATATGTACACTTACTTCAGGTAATATACGTACACTTACTTGAGGTAACATATGTACACTTACTTCAGGTAATATACGTACACTTACTTGAGGTAACATATGTACACTTACTTCAGGTAATATACGTACACTTACTTGAGGTAACATATGTACACTTACTTCAGGTAATATACGTACACTTACTTGAGGTAACATATGTACACTTACTTCAGGTAATATACGTACACTTACTTGAGGTAACATACGTACACTTACTTGAGGTAACATACATACACTTACTTGAGGTAATATACGTACACTTACTTGAGTTAATATACGTACACTTACTTGAGGTAACATACGTACACTTACTTGAGGTAACATACGCATACTTACTTGAGGTAACATACGTACACTTACTTGAGGTAACATACGTACACTTACTTGAGGTAACATATGTACACTTACTTGAGGTAACATATGTACACTTACTTGAGGTAACATACGTACACTTACTTGAGGTAATATACGTACACTTACTTGAGGTAACATACGTACACTTACTTGAGGTAATATACGTACACTTACTTGAGGTAATATACGTACACTTACTTCAGGTAATATACGTACACTTACTTGAGGTAACATATGTACACTTACTTGAGGTAACATATGTACACTTACTTGAGGTAACATATGTACACTTACTTGAGGTAACATATGTACACTTACTTCAGGTAATGTACGTACACTTACTTGAGGTAACATCTGTACACTTACTTGAGGTAACATATGTACACTTACTTGAGGTAACATATGTACACTTACTTGAGGTAACATATGTACACTTACTTGAGGTAACATACGTACACTTACTTGAGGTAATATATGTACACTTTCTTGAGGTAACATACGTACACTTACTTCAGGTAATATACGTACACTTACTTGAGGTAACATACGTACACTTACTTCAGGTAATATACGTACACTTACTTGAGGTAACATATGTACACTTACTTGAGGTAACATACGTACACTTACTTCAGGTAATATACGTACACTTACTTGAGGTAATATACGTACACTTACTTGAGGTAACATACGTACACTTACTTGAGGTAACATATGTACACTTACTTGAGGTAATATACGTACACTTACTTGAGGTAACAAACGTACACTTACTTGAGTTAACATATGTACACTTACTTGAGGTAACATATGTACACTTACTTGAGGTAATATACGTACACTTACTTGAGGTAATATACGTACACTTACTTGAGGTAACAAACGTACACTTACTTGAGTTAACATATGTACACTTACTTGAGTTAACATATGTACACTTACTTGAGGTAACATACGTACACTTACTTGAGGTAATATACGTACACTTACTTGAAGTAACAAACGTACACTTACTTGAGGTAACATATGTACACTTACTTGAGGTAACAAACGTACACTTACTTGAGGTAACATATGTACACTTACTTGAGGTAACAAACGTACACTTACTTGAGGTAACATATGTACACTTACTTGAGGTAACATATGTACACTTACTTGAGGTAACATACGTACACTTACTTGAGGTAACAAATGTACACTTACTTGAGGTAACATATGTACACTTACTTGAGGTAACAAACGTACACTTACTTGAGGTAACATACGTACACTTACTTGAGGTAACATAAGTACACTTACTTGAGGTAATATACGTACACTTACTTGAGGTAACATACGTACACTTACTTGAGGTAATATACGTACACTTACTTGAGGTAACATACGTACACTTACTTGAGGTAATATATGTACACTTACTTGAGGTAACATACGTACACTTACTTGAGGTAATATACGTACACTTACTTGAGGTAACATACGTACACTTACTTGAGGTAATATACGTACACTTACTTCAGGTAATATACGAACACTTACTTGAGGTAACATACGTACACTTACTTCAGGTAATATACGTACACTTACTTGAGGTAACATATGTACACTTACTTCAGGTAATATACGTACACTTACTTGAGGTAACATATGTACACTTACTTCAGGTAATATACGTACACTTACTTGAGGTAACATATGTACACTTACTTCAGGTAATATACGTACACTTACTTGAGGTAACATATGTACACTTACTTCAGGTAATATACGTACACTTACTTGAGGTAACATATGTACACTTACTTCAGGTAATATACGTACACTTACTTGAGGTAACATACGTACACTTACTTGAGGTAACATACATACACTTACTTGAGGTAATATACGTACACTTACTTGAGTTAATATACGTACACTTACTTGAGGTAACATACGTACACTTACTTGAGGTAACATACGCATACTTACTTGAGGTAACATACGTACACTTACTTGAGGTAACATACGTACACTTACTTGAGGTAACATATGTACACTTACTTGAGGTAACATATGTACACTTACTTGAGGTAACATACGTACACTTACTTGAGGTAATATACGTACACTTACTTGAGGTAACATACGTACACTTACTTGAGGTAATATATGTACACTTTATTGAGGTAACATACGTACACTTACTTCAGGTAATATACGTACACTTACTTGAGGTAACATACGTACACTTACTTCAGGTAATATACGTACACTTACTTGAGGTAACATATGTACACTTACTTGAGGTAACATACGTACACTTACTTCAGGTAATATACGTACACTTACTTGAGGTAACATACGTACACTTACTTGAGTTAATATACGTACACTTACTTGAGGTAACATATGTACACTTATTTGAGGTAACATACGTACACTTACTTGAGGTAACATATGTACACTTACTTGAGGTAACATACGTACACTTACTTGAGGTAATATACGTACACTTACTTGAGGTAATATACGTACACTTACTTCAGGTAATATACGTACACTTACTTGAGGTAACATATGTACACTTACTTGAGGTAACATATGTACACTTACTTGAGGTAACATATGTACACTTACTTAAGTTAACATATGTACACTTACTTCAGGTAATGTACGTACACTTACTTGAGGTAACATATGTACACTTACTTGAGGTAACATATGTACACTTACTTGAGGTAACATATGTACACTTACTTGAGGTAACATATGTACACTTACTTGAGGTAACATACGTACACTTACTTGAGGTAATATATGTACACTTTCTTGAGGTAACATACGTACACTTACTTCAGGTAATATACGTACACTTACTTGAGGTAACATACGTACACTTACTTCAGGTAATATACGTACACTTACTTGAGGTAACATATGTACACTTACTTGAGGTAACATACGTACACTTACTTCAGGTAATATACGTACACTTACTTGAGCTAACATACGTACACTTACTTTAGTTAATATACGTACACTTACTTGAGGTAACATATGTACACTTACTTGAGGTAACATATGTACACTTACTTGAGGTAACATATGTACACTTACTTCAGGTAATGTACGTACACTTACTTGAGGTAACATATGTACACTTACTTGAGGTAACATATGTACACTTACTTGAGGTAACATATGTACACTTACTTGAGGTAACATATGTACACTTACTTGAGGTAACATACGTACACTTACTTGAGGTAATATATGTACACTTTCTTGAGGTAACATACGTACACTTACTTCAGGTAATATACGTACACTTACTTGAGGTAACATACGTACACTTACTTCAGGTAATATACGTACACTTACTTGAGGTAACATATGTACACTTACTTGAGGTAACATACGTACACTTACTTCAGGTAATATACGTACACTTACTTGAGGTAACATATGTACACTTACTTGAGTTAATATACGTACACTTACTTGAGGTAACATATGTACACTTACTTGAGGTAACATACGTACACTTACTTGAGGTAACATATGTACACTTACTTGAGGTAACATACGTACACTTACTTGAGGTAACATATGTACACTTACTTGAGGTAACATACATACACTTACTTGAGGTAACATACATACACTTATTTGAGGTAACATACGTACACTTACTTGAGGTAACATACATACACTTACTTGAGGTAATATATGTACACTTACTTGAGGTAATACACGTACACTTACTTGAGGTATTATACGTACACTTACTTGAGTTAACATATGTACACTTACTTGAGATAACATATGTACACTTACTTGAGGTAACAAACGTACACTTACTTGAGGTAACATATGTACACTTACTTGAGGTAACAAACGTACACTTACTTGAGGTAACATATGTACACTTACTTGAGGTAACATATGTACACTTACTTGAGGTAACATATGTACACTTACTTGAGGTAACAAATGTACACTTACTTCAGGTAATGTACGTACACTTACTTGAGGTAACATATGTACACTTACTTGAGGTAACATATGTACACTTACTTGAGGTAACATATGTACACTTACTTGAGGTAACATATGTACACTTACTTGAGGTAACATACGTACACTTACTTGAGGTAATATATGTACACTTTATTGAGGTAACATACGTACACTTACTTCAGGTAATATACGTACACTTACTTGAGGTAACATACGTACACTTACTTCAGGTAATATACGTACACTTACTTGAGGTAACATATGTACACTTACTTGAGGTAACATACGTACACTTACTTCAGGTAATATACGTACACTTACTTGAGGTAACATACGTACACTTACTTGAGTTAATATACGTACACTTACTTGAGGTAACATATGTACACTTATTTGAGGTAACATACGTACACTTACTTGAGGTAACATATGTACACTTACTTGAGGTAACATACGTACACTTACTTGAGGTAATATACGTACACTTACTTGAGGTAATATACGTACACTTACTTCAGGTAATATACGTACACTTACTTGAGGTAACATATGTACACTTACTTGAGGTAACATATGTACACTTACTTGAGGTAACATATGTACACTTACTTAAGTTAACATATGTACACTTACTTCAGGTAATGTACGTACACTTACTTGAGGTAACATATGTACACTTACTTGAGGTAACATATGTACACTTACTTGAGGTAACATATGTACACTTACTTGAGGTAACATATGTACACTTACTTGAGGTAACATACGTACACTTACTTGAGGTAATATATGTACACTTTCTTGAGGTAACATACGTACACTTACTTCAGGTAATATACGTACACTTATTTGAGGTAACATACGTACACTTACTTCAGGTAATATACGTACACTTACTTGAGGTAACATATGTACACTTACTTGAGGTAACATACGTACACTTACTTCAGGTAATATACGTACACTTACTTGAGCTAACATACGTACACTTACTTTAGTTAATATACGTACACTTACTTGAGGTAACATATGTACACTTACTTGAGGTAACATACGTACACTTACTTGAGGTAACATATGTACACTTACTTGAGGTAACATACGTACAATTACTTGAGGTAACATACATACACTTACTTGAGGTAATATATGTACACTTACTTGAGGTAATACACGTACACTTACTTGAGGTAATATACGTACACTTACTTGAGTTAACATATGTACACTTACTTGAGATAACATACGTACACTTACTTGAGGTAATATACGTACACTTACTTGAGGTAATATGCGTACACTAACTTCAGGTAATATACGAACACTTACTTGAGGTAACATATGTACACTTACTTGAGGTAACATATGTACACTTACTTGAGGTAACATATGTACACTTACTTGAGGTAACATATGTACACTTACTTCAGGTAATGTACGTACACTTACTTGAGGTAACATATGTACACTTACTTGAGGTAACATATGTACACTTACTTGAGGTAACATATGTACACTTACTTGAGGTAACATACGTACACTTACTTGAGGTAATATATGTACACTTTCTTGAGGTAACATACGTACACTTACTTCAGGTAATATACGTACACTTACTTGAGGTAACATACGTACACTTACTTCAGGTAATATACGTACACTTACTTGAGGTAACATATGTACACTTACTTGAGGTAACATACGTACACTTACTTCAGGTAATATACGTACACTTACTTGAGGTAACATACGTACACTTACTTGAGTTAATATACGTACACTTACTTGAGGTAACATATGTACACTTACTTGAGGTAACATACGTACACTTACTTGAGGTAACATATGTACACTTACTTGAGGTAACATACGTACACTTACTTGAGGTAACATATGTACACTTACTTGAGGTAACATACATACACTTACTTGAGGTAACATACATACACTTACTTGAGGTAACATACGTACACTTACTTGAGGTAACATACATACACTTACTTGAGGTAATATATGTACACTTACTTGAGGTAATACACGTACACTTACTTGAGGTAATATACGTACACTTACTTGAGTTAACATATGTACACTTACTTGAGATAACATATGTACACTTACTTGAGGTAACAAACGTACACTTACTTGAGGTAACATATGTACACTTACTTGAGGTAACAAACGTACACTTACTTGATGTAACATATGTACACTTACTTGAGGTAACATATGTACACTTACTTGAGGTAACATATGTACACTTACTTGAGGTAACATATGTACACTTACTTCAGGTAATGTACGTACACTTACTTGAGGTAACATATGTACACTTACTTGAGGTAACATATGTACACTTACTTGAGGTAACATATGTACACTTACTTGAGGTAACATATGTACACTTACTTGAGGTAACATACGTACACTTACTTGAGGTAATATATGTACACTTTATTGAGGTAACATACGTACACTTACTTCAGGTAATATACGTACACTTACTTGAGGTAACATACGTACACTTACTTCAGGTAATATACGTACACTTACTTGAGGTAACATATGTACACTTACTTGAGGTAACATACGTACACTTACTTCAGGTAATATACGTACACTTACTTGAGGTAACATACGTACACTTACTTGAGTTAATATACGTACACTTACTTGAGGTAACATATGTACACTTTTTTGAGGTAACATACGTACACTTACTTGAGGTAACATATGTACACTTACTTGAGGTAACATACGTACACTTACTTGAGGTAACATATGCACACTTACTTGAGGTAACATACATAAACTTACTTGAGGTAACATACATACACTTACTTGAGGTAACATACGTACACTTACTTGAGGTAACATACATACACTTACTTGAGGTAATATATGTAAACTTACTTGAGGTAATACACGTACACTTACATGAGGTAATATACGTACACTTACTTGAGTTAACATATGTACACTTACTTGAGATAACATATGTACACCTACTTGAGGTAACAAACGTACACTTACTTGAGGTAACATATGTACACTTACTTGAGGTAACAAACGTACACTTACTTGAGGTAACATATGTACATTTACTTGAGGTAACATATGTACACTTACTTGAGGTAACATACGTACACTTACTTGAGGTAACAAATGTACACTTACTTGAGGTAACATATGTACACTTACTTGAGGTAACATACGTACACTTACTTCAGGTAATATACGTACACTTACTTGAGGTAACATACGTACACTTACTTGAGGTAACATATGTACACTTACTTGAGGTAACATATGTACACTTACTTGAGGTAACAAACGTACCCTTACTTGAGGTAACATACGTACACTTACTTGAGGTAAAATACGTACACTTACTTGAGGCAATATACGTACACTTACTTGAGGTAACATACGTACACTTACTTGAGGTAATATACGTACACTTACTTGAGGTAACATACGTACACTTACTTGAGGTAATATATGTACACTTACTTGAGGTAACATACGTACACTTACTTGAGGTAATATACGTACACTTACTTGAGGTAACATACGTATACTTACTTGAGGTAATATACGTACACTTACTTGAGTTAATATACGTACACTTACTTGAGGTAATATACGTACACTTACTTGAGGTAACATACGTACACTTACTTGAGGTAACATACGTACACTTACTTGAGGTAACATACGTACACTTACTTGAGGTAACATATGTACACTTACTTGTTGTAACATATGTACACTTACTTGAGGAAACATATATAAACTTACTTGAGGTAACATATGTACACTTACTTGAGGTAACATATGTACACTTACTTGAGGTAACATACGTACACTTACTTCAGGTAATATACGTACACTTACTTGAGGTAACATATGTACACTTACTTGAGGTAACATACGTACACTTACTTCAGGTAATATATGTACACTTACTTGAGGTAACATACGTACACTTACTTCAGGTAATATACGTACACTTACTTGAGGTAACATACGTACACTTACTTCAGGTAATATATGTACACTTACTTGAGGTAACATATGTACACTTACTTGAGGTAACATACGTACACTTACTTCAGGTAATATACGTACACTTACTTGAGGTAACATACGTACACTTACTTGGGGTAACATACGTACACTTACTTGAGGTAACATATGTACACTTGTTTGAGGTAACATACGTACACTTACTTGAGTTAATATACGTACACTTACTTGAGGTAACATATGTACACTTACTTGAGGTAACATACGTACACTTACTTGAGGTAACATATGTACACTTACTTGAGGTAACATACGTACACTTACTTGAGGTAACATACGTACACTTACTTGAGGTAACATACGTACACTTACTTGAGGTAACATACGTACACTTACTTGAGGTAACATATGTACACTTACTTGAGGTAACATATGTACACTTACTTGAGGTAACATACGTACACTTACTTGAGGTAACATACGTACACTTACTTGAGGTAACATATGTAAACTTACTTGAGGTAACATATGCACACTTACTTGAGATAACATATGTACACTTACTTGAGGTAACATATGTACACTTACTTGAGGTAACATATGTGCACTTACTTGAGGTAACATACGCACACTTACTTGAGGTAACATATGTACACTTACTTCAGGTAACATATGTACACATACTTGAGGTAACAAACGTACACTTACTTGAGGTAACATATGTACACTTACTTGAGGTAACATACGTACACTTACTTGAGGTAACATACGTACACTTACTTGAGTTAACATACGTACACTTACTTGAGGTATCATACGTACACTTACTTGAGGTAATATACGTACACTTACTTGAGGTAACATACGGAAACTTACTTGAGGTAATATACGTACACTTACTGGAGGTAAAATATGTACACTTACTTGAGGTAACATACGTACACTTACTTGAGGTAACATATGTACACTTACTTGAGGTAACATACGTAAACTTACTTGAGGTAATATACGTACACTTACTTGAGGTAACATACGTACACTTACTTGAGGTAATATACGTACACTTACTTGAGGTAATATACGTACACTTACTTGAGGTAATATATGTACACTTACTTGAGGTAGCATACGTACACTTACTTGAGGTAATATACGTACACTTACTTGAGATAATATATGTACACTTACTTGAGGTAACATACGTACACTTACTTGAGGTAATATATGTACACTTACTTGAGGTAATATACGTACACTTACTTGAGGTAATATATGTACACTTACTTGAGGTAATATACGTACACTTACTTGAGGTAAAATACGTACACTTACTTGAGGTAACATATGTACACTTACTTGAGGTAACATATGTACACTTACTTGAGGTAATATACGTACACTTACTTGATGTAATATACGTACACTTACTTGAGGTAATATACGTACACTTACTTGAGGTAACATATGTACACTTACTTGAGGTAACATATGTACACTTACTTGAGGTATCATACGCACACTTACTTGAGATAACATATGTACACTTACTTCAGGTAATATACGTACACTTACTTGAGGTAATATACGTACACTTACTTGAGGTAATATATGTACACTTACTTGAGGTAATATATGAACACTTACTTGAGGTAATATATGAACACTTACTTGAGGTAATATACGTACACTTACTTGAGATAATATACGTACACTTACTTGAGGTAATATACGTACACTTACTTGAGGTAATATATGTACACTTACTTGAGGTAATATACGTACACTTACTTGAGGTAATATACGTACACTTACTGAGGTAATATACGTACACTTACTTGAGGTAATATACGTACACTTACTTGAGGTAATATATGTACACTTACTTGAGGTAACATATGTACACTTACTTGAGGTAATATACGTACACTTACTTCAGGTAATATACGACCACACTTACTTGAGGTAATATACGTACACTTACTTGAGGTAATATATGTACACTTACTTGAGGTAATATATGTACACTTACTTGAGGTAATATACGTACACTTATTTGAGGTAATATATGTACACTTACTTGAGGTAATATACGTACACTTACTTGAGGTAATATATGTACACTTACTTGAGGTAATATACGTACACTTACTTGAGGTAATATATGTACACTTACTTGAGGTAACATATGTACACTTACTTGAGGTAATATACGTACACTTACTTGAGGTAATATACGTACACTTACTTGAGGTAATATATGTACACTTACTTGAGGTAACATATGTACACTTACTTGAGGTAACATATGTACACTTACTTGAGGTAATATACGTACACTTACTTGAGGTAATATACGTACACTTACTTGAGGTAATATATGTACACTTACTTGAGGTAATATACGTACACTTACTTGAGGTAATATATGTACACTTACTTGAGGTAACATATGTACACTTACTTGAGGTAATATACGTACACTTACTTGAGGTAATATATGTACACTTACTTGAGGTAATATATGTACACTTACTTGAGGTAATATATGTACACTTACTTGAGGTAATATACGTACACTTACTTGAGGTAATATACGTACACTTACTTGAGGTAAACATTGTCCGTTCTGTGCGCTGTTGTCACAAAAACTGAAACCACTTCCATGAAGTATCTATTGAGAGAATGAGAGGAATGTACTTCGAACTGTGCTACAACGCTTCCAAGTTTATAGCTAAAACGCCACTTTAAATGTGAAGCAAACAACTGTGCTCACTTTTGAGGTCAAAGAAAGAAGAAGAAAGACATTGTATGTAAACCACATTGTATGTAAACCACATTGTTATAAACCACATTGTATGTAAACCACATTGTATGTAAACCACATTGTATGTAAACCACATTGTATGTAAACCACATTGTTATAAACCACATTGTATGTAAACCACATTGTATGTAAACCACATTGTATGTAAACCACATTGTTATAAACCACATTGTATGTAAACCACATTGTATGTAAACCACATTGTTATAAACCACATTGTATGTAAACCACATTGTATTAGCAGCAACATTTTACTAGGAAGTGGTACATTTGTGGGTAGTGTGGCCAGCACAACGCAAGTCGACTCTCCAACCCATACAAATCCGGACGCTTATTTAAGGTTAGCCAGCCTGACACAGGAATGGGAGTTGACCAGTTCCCAAACATCCGCTATGCCGCGGCTTCATCCACAGGGTAAGCTACATTAACATTTGGCCAGGTTTTGCTTAAATTCAACACAAAAACACTAAGTACCCCTTTAATACATTAAACTGGCTGGGATTCATTGTAGGAGAATCGATCAACGGCAACCAATTTTCTCCTCGTTAAACTCGCATAGCAGTTATCAGGCCACTTTACCTTAATTGTTGGTGTTTAAATAGCCACTGCCTGTAATTATACTCTTGTGCTGCTTGAAAATAGACGTCCCCTCTCTGTATAAAGTGGTACATTTTTTAACAATCGTTATGTTATGTATTTTTCAGAACTACAAGTTTGAGATATTTCTTCATGAAGAAAACACAGAAATAGAGCTGCTAGCAGAGTCTTCTCTAGCAGGAGTAAACACACATCAACATATACACGTTACTAGACGCGGTAAGGTTGGTGCAGGTCTGTTGGATATGGGGAGGGGGGTGGTGTAAAAGGGCAAACTTGGTACATACAAGGACAAACAGACACTTGAATGGCAAAACTGGTACATACAAGGACAAACAGACACTTGAATGGCAAACCTGGTACATACAAGGACAAACAGACACTTGAATGGCAAAACTGGTACATACAAGGACAAACAGACACTTGAATGGCAAAACTGGTACATACAAGGACAAACACACACTTGAATGGCAAAACTGGTACATACAAGGACAAACACACACTTGAATGGCAAAACTGGTACATACAAGGACAAACAGACACTTGAATGGCAAAACTGGTACATACAAGGACAAACACACACTTGAATGGCAAAACTGGTAAATAGTAAAGTAAAGGTTCATGGAAAGAGATGATCACAGACTGACTGAATAACTAATTATATAACTGACTAGTTGACTAACTAACAGATTGACTTACTAAAAAAACTAGCGAATTTACAGACTGATTTACTAACTAAGTCATTAACGTACCAATAGATTGACAGAATGGCAAACTAACTAATGAACTAACAAATCGAGCAACTAACTATCTAACAAACTGACTAACTAACTAACAAACGGACTGACTAACTAACGAACGAACTTTCAGACTGACTATGTAACTACGTAACAGACTGACTGAATAACTAACTAACTAACTAACGAACGAACGAACTAAAAAGAAAAAAACCTAAACTGACTGACCAATTAGTTAATTCATAAATGAAATAACAGCCTGACTAACTAACCAACTAATTAACGAAAATTAATAGACTGACGAATGATGAAAAGACGATTAGAGACCACAGAGATGGGATTTCTCAGAAGAATGTTGAAAGTTCCCAGGACAGCTAAAAAGACCAATGAGGAAGTTCTCAAAGAGGCCAACACAAAAAGGGAGCACTAAAAACAACAGAAAGAAACAATCAACATTTTTCGGGCACTTTACGAGAAGAGGAAAGTTGGAATACTTTGTTATAACTGGCAAAAATACAAAGGGAGATAGCGGACGACAAAGAGAAAAATTACTGAGTAGCTTGGTGTCGTGACATGGCAAACAGTCAACAACAGAACTGAAATGATGCACTGTTGATATAAGATTGTGGAAGGACATGATCGCCTACGCCAACCGGTATGGCACACGATGATGATGATTATGAATAGACTGACTAACTGACTGACTGACTAACTAACAAATGAATTAACTAACTGACTGACTGGCTAACTAACAAATGAATTAATTAACTGACTGACTGACTAACTAACAAATTAATTAATTAACTGACTGACTGACTAACTAGCAAACTAACTAATTAACAAAAAGACTTACTAGCAAACTAACTGACTAATTAACTAATTAATTAACTAATTGACAGACTGACTGAATGACTGACCAATTTACAGACTGAAATACTGACCAAATAACTAATAAACTGACTAATTAACTAAATAACTAACACACTGACTAACTAACTGAATAACTGACTGACTGATTGTCTAACTATTAGATTGAAATAAATATTAACAAACTGACGGACTAACTAACATACTGATTAACAGACCAACTAACTAACTAACAGACTGATTAACTGATTAACTAAATAACTAACGAAATAGCAGACTGATTTACTAACTAATTATGACTTACGAACTAAAAAATTAACGAGCTGATAGACCAACTGGCTGACTAACTAACGAACTAACAAACTAATTACTAAAATAACGTACTAACAAACTAATTACCTAACTAACGAATTGACAAACTAATTACCTTACTAGCGAATTGACAAGGAAATTACCTAACTAACGAATTGACAAACTAATTACCTAACTAACGAATTGACAAGGAAATTACCTAACTAACGAATTGACAAACTAATTACCTAACTAACGAATTGACAAGGAAATTACCTAACTAACGAATTGACAAACTAATTACCTAACTAACGAATTAACAAACTAATTACCTAACTAACGAATTGACAAGGAAATTACCTAACTAACGAATTGACAAACTCATTACCTAACTAACGAACGAACAGATTGAATGACCGACTAACTAACGAACTTACAGACCGGCTGACAAAATAATTAACGAGCTAACAGACTGAATAAATAATTAACTAGCTAACTAACAGACTGACTGACTAACTAACAAACAAACTAACGAACTAACAGGTTGACTAACTAACTAACCAATTAACGGACTACAAGACTGACTGACCAAATAGCTGTAATTTTTTAACGAACTAACAAATTAAACAGACTAAGGACTTAAAGACTGAGTGACTGACTTACAAATAGACTGACTGGCTAGATAACTAATCAACTGACTGGTTGACTGAATTACTAACTAAAAGATTGTCTAACTAATTAAGGTTATGGTCATGGAAAGCCCCCGTATTACTGCAAACGAATAAAAATCCATAATTGCGGAACCGCCCATGCCAGTGGAATAATCCGAATTAACATCTCATCTCCCAAACAGAGAAAGGTAGCTATAGTCACCATCATAGCAGTCTCAGCACACGTCAAAAGACGTAAGGCGAAACCTCACAGAAAGTGAACACAGTCACCTGTTCTCCGACATGCGATATCATCATTCATCATAAGCAATCGGAATATACATAAACATGATCAAAACGGATGAACCACACAGCCCACGATTTGCACAGAGCACGTAACTCAGTAGCGCCGGCAGCAAGCCCGACTTGGAATATGAGGAAACTGCAACAAGGAACACTTTTCAGACACAGCCTTTAACAGTTCCTCCGTCTATCCGCCATATTGACCGGCAGTTTTTCAATTAATTGAATTTAATCTTTAATTGGTCTATCTGGCGAATTAAACAACTAATAAACACATTAAATAACTAATTAACTAAATAATTAACAGACTGACTAACTGATTGAATAACCAATGAAGATTTGACTAACTAACGGACTGACTAACGAACAAAATAATCAACTGACTTACTGCCATTACTGACTGACTAACTAAATAACTAATAGACTATCTAACTAAATGATTAATAGACTAACAAACTGACTGACTGACTAACTAAATAATTAACTGAATAACGGATTGACTAACTGACATACTGACTGACTAACAGACTGACTAACTAACTAACTTACTAATTAATTAACAGATGAACTGACTGACAGATTAACTAATTTACAGACTGACTTACAGACTGACTCAAAGCTAACTAAATAATAAATTGGCTAACTGTTTGACTGATAAACTAAACAGCCAACTAACAGACCATGCACAGGACCTGCATGTTGTCTCGCCTCACGGCTCTCTTCTAGACCAGTTGTTTAATCTCGGAAAGGGAGGTTATGTCTGCTGTTGTTGCCTCTCGTTTTGATATTCTTTTCAGCATTTCTCTAGGTCAGCCTCTTTTTCTTTTACCCTCTGGTTTTGATTTGAGGGACTGCTTTGCGATTTTCTTATTGTCTCTTCTCATCACATAGCCAAAACATATGACCTGCTTCTTCTCTTCATTATGTTTGATGATTTTGGAGGCTTATGTTATATCTTACACAAGCTACAATATTTAGACCGTACTGTGTAGATAACTTTGTAGATAAATTATGAACGCGATTTCCCTTCTAAAAATAACATTAACAGCCTCTCGATCTTTTGAGTTATTGAGTTATTTGCGGGTCATCATCATTGCACTCCGAACATGTCCATAGGTGCTCAGATCCCCTCCTCAGCAATTCCCTCAGTGTCCAGCGACTGACGACTCCAGGTCTATGTTGGTTGATAAGTCTTCTTACACGGTCACTAAGTTTCTCATTTCTGGCTGTGCCCAACTTAACTCCCATTTCCATCATACGAAGAAGTGACGTGCATCTGTGTTTGTCGAAGTCATGTGCTCTTCCCACATCTCGGAGGGCATTGATGATGTCCGCCTGATCCATTGGTTGCCCGTCCTCAACGACAGCGGAGCTAGCCAATCTGTCCGCTCGTTCATTTCCCCGTAATCCCGCATGTCCAGAGACATAGACAAAGGTGACCTTACGTATTTTGGATTTCTGCAACGACTCTACCCATTGCATGCGTACAGAGCCCGCCTCCACTTTTTTTTATCATGCTCATCGAATCACTCAGTATACATGCGTGGGTGTAGTCTTGTGACTCTAACCATTTGAATGACTTGGTCACTGCCATCGCCTCCATTGTCATGCTACTCGTGGTCATGACATATCCACCACTGTCTTCCTTGGCTATTCTGCCTACCGAGCGTGCTGTAAATGCCCATGCACTTCTTTGGTGTCGTATTACAGATCCGTCTGTATAGATGACTGCATCTTTCTCATCGGTGTTATCGCAGATGAGACCGTTGACCTCGGCATTAACCACGACCGGGTTCTGTTCCCTACTTTTCCTGTCGAATGTGACAATACACGAGAAAGTCCCCTTGAATGACGTAGGCACCGGTATCCACTCCTCACCAACGCTGATATTGGTAAGCCCACAGACCTGTTTGATGACATCTTCTGCTCGGCCCACCCATGATTTGCCTCTTTCTAGCCTGGCACCTTTCACTGTGTTGAGCACGTGGTGCAATGGATGCTCTTTATCTGTACTAATATTCAGGAATGCTGGTGCTCTCCAGATCTTGATTCTGTCATCCATGGTTGGAAAGTCAAGAAGATACCTCATTGCTACACTGGGAGTGTCCCTCGTACATCCCAGGATAATGCGTATGGCTTCATTTTGTATTTTCTCCAGCCTATCAATTTGAGTCGTACTGACAGTAAGAATTGCCAGGGCATACTCGATTGGTGCGAGGACTAATCCCTGGAACAGAAGAGTAAGTAGCCTCTGCTCGATGTTGGCAGCTGCCATGACCTTCAAGGCGGCTAATCCTTTGCGGGATTGTGTTACCACATGGTCAACGTGGTCCCGAAAACACAGGCTGCGATCAAACTTAACTCCGAGGTATGTCATCAACTTGTCCCTGGTCACCTCATCAGCTCCCATTCGTACTACCGGTGTGGTCGTATTAACGATATGATTGTTAAGGGGGAACCATGAAACTGATGCTTTATTAGGATTAACCAAGGCACTTGAAACCCCACACCAGGAAGAAATGCGATCGAGTTCGTCTTGCATTGTGGAGGCGATTCCCCGTCTGTCTCCTCCCTGTCGATATACCAGAATATCATCAGCAAAAGTCATAGTTCTTCCCCTCCCATCCAGCTGTTGTTCCGTGATCGTTATTGTGTACACGTTAAATAGAACTGGTGACAATGGTGAGCCTTGTGGCAGTCCTGGACAAATGGATGCTGGCTCGGAAGAAAAACTTCCACATCTGAGTATCACCTTCCTCTGAAACAGTGCCGCGACGATCCATCTAATGAGGAAGGGGTGCATCGCCAGTTTGAGGAGCATATGCATGAAGTATTCAAATGGTACCCTGTTGTATGCATCATTCAGATCTATAGCAGCAGCACCTGTCTCCTCTCGTCTGTGGAAGCCTTCGAAGACGTCATAGGCAAATACTGCCGCATTGAGCCATGTCTCTTTGTTATATCTATAACCTCCGAGTGTGGGTGGGAATGCTCGTTTCTGTTCAAGGTGACAGGTGAGGACACGGGC
Organism: Megaustenia siamemsis; assembly: GCA_032433765.1. Lineage (NCBI taxonomy): Eukaryota > Metazoa > Mollusca > Gastropoda > Stylommatophora > Ariophantidae > Megaustenia > Megaustenia siamemsis. The sequence continues at coordinate 51,402,715 of JAVIAB010000126.1, forward strand.
AACTATTTTCTCCAGCAGCTTGCCCGCAGTGTTCTGCATTGTGATGATTATGTAGGCACTGATCTGAGAATGGTCCTTGTTTGGCTTCGGTAGCGGTAGTAAGTAGCTGTGTAGCCACTCCTCCTTAATCTGGCCACTTCGAATACTGGCACTAAACTCATTAGCCAGTTTTGGCAAGCCGTCGTCAGCTAAATCGCCTATGTCATCGTATCGAACACCATCTGGACCAGGAGCAGTGTTGTGTGACCTTTTAAGTGTTGTATGAATGGTATCGGTTGTGATTGTGAGATGATCTCCCAGCACTACATCCTTACACAATTCTGAAAGGGACCTCCGTATCCTCATTCTTACAGCCTCACTTCTTTGGTCCGTCTGCTCAATGTAGCGGGCAAGCAGGGCCTTCCCTTTGCTCTCATCAGATTTGTGCCATATCTGGCCTGTGCTCTGAAAGTCTGGTATGCCTCTGTTACGTGTTGTGCCATTTATGCTCTGATGAAGGCGCCAGAATGTGGCGAGCGATTTTTCTGAGCACACTTTATTTTACAGAAGTCATCCTGTTTGGCATCCTTAGCCCGCTTAGCGCATAGTTTAAAGTGCATCATTTTTTGGTCGACCTCTATTTTCAGACGCTTCGAGAGCTCGAGTTGTGTTCTTCCATTCCTTATGGCTTTCTGCCATGTCTTGGCCGTTTGTCTCTTGCTCCGCCAAGCTTCCTCGACATCTACGTTCCACCAGGGTGGTTGCGTCCATCTCTCCTGCCTCCTACGAGGGGCGCTCTGTTTCCTATGTCTGATTTTGCTAGAGACGTCATGGTCTGTTTTCTCGTGGTTGAATGTGTGGAGCTCTCCATCTTTTCTCATCCTCAAACCCTGGCGGGTGGGAGCGGTCACACCAGCGGAATATGCCATCAACTTTCTCAATAATTCTCCATCTAGAATCATTCTTTTTAACTCCGCGAAATCGAAAGCTGTCCATTCTTTGTTACTTTTTCCCCGTGTATTTCCATGTTTAGTTGCTTAGAGTGCCAGCAATAAATCAGTCTTCACCTGACCAAATAGCCTCTCTGTTATTGGGGAGGAATGTAATAATACATGTGATTCTGTACTTAGAGGAAGGAATCAGTTTTGCTCATGGAGCAGAATATATGGCTAGGACAAGAGTGATAATTAAGACAGTTTTATTTCTGGATAGCTTGCGCTGACATGAATGTAGCTAATTACAGCTTGACAGCAAACAAATTGGTTTCAGGAAGCGCTCGTGACTCTCGCGAAATTCTGGACAAATAGCAATTAAAAGTAGGTCACTGCCAGAAGTACGTCACTTCCGCAGTCTGCTCTTACCTTCTGACTCACGACACGTGATGTGCCTGTACGAAGTTTCGTTACATAACGGATTATTGTGTAGACTTTTCCTGATGTTTTGATTGGCCGGTTCTGATGTGCCTTCCAGCTTCGATACTCTAGTTGCCCTAACAGAACGTTGTACTTTGTTTTCCATTATTATAAAGTGCGAGAAGTTTATATATTTAGTTTATCCATCATTTCTTCGTTGGTTCTTTACCACTTCGTGTTGTTAATATTTTTGTTGGAGCGTACCGTTTATTGTGGTATATTGCTAATGCTGTAACAGTATAGCTAGTGAGAGCATGGGAGCAGGTAACTTAGTTGTTACCCGCTTCTCAATAGACAATAGCAGTGAGAAATGGTAGCGACCAGCAGTTGTAGAAACAAAGTTAAGGGAGTAAAAGTTCATGTAGGTATAGCACACACAGAAGTGGAGAGGAAGGAGGTAATGTCCAGAATTGTTGGACGACACATAATAGTTAGGTCCACCGAAATTTCCATTTCAAAACAAGTTTGTGAGTGAGAGGAGATACAGATTTTCCACCAACAGCAGGTTGGGGCAAATAGCATGCGTTGACCCCATGACTTTGTGGCCCGTCTGATAAACAAGGTGTTTTCATCAAACCAGGAGAGGTCAGAATCGTGAAGTGATATAGAAGTCACGAAAATAAGCTGTTATTGTCAAAGTCTTGGACAGTTGAGACACAAGAGTTCAGGTCTCGGACACGTGGCTGCAGGTGACCAGGAGAGGGTCGCAAGTGGTCATTTTGCGACGATTTTATTGGTCACTAATTTCGAGACGAAGAGAGTGGTTGGAGGATAACAACTTCAACACAACTAGAAGTTAAGCAATAGAGACATATATAGATGAATTAGTCAGAAGTTAGAGAGACAGAGAAAGATAGTCAGAAAGTTAGTCAGACAGTTAGGAAGAATATTAGAGAAGCAGTTGTTAATACTGAAGGGAGGTCAAAAAGTAATGCACACCAATTTTTTTCTCGGAAACTATTCGGGCAAAATGTGTGAAATTTTCACAGATTGTAGCTGAACATCCCCTTTACACTAACTGTTTTTCAACATAATCTCCGTCCAAGCGTATTGCCTTACGCCAACGCGAAACTAGGTCATGAATGCCTCGTTTGTACCAAGTTTTGTCCTGCTCGCGTAGCCATTTTTTAACTGCACGGATCACATCCTCATCATTGTCAAAGTGTGTCCCACGCAGAAATTTTTTGAGTGGTCCAAACAGATGGAAATCTGAGGGAGCCAGATCAGGGCTGTAAGGAGGATGGGGCAGTACAGTCCAACCAAATTTGTTGATTGCTTCCCGTGTTACCAGACTTGTGTGAGGGCGTGCATTGTCATGTTGAAGCAAAAAATCTGCAGATGGCTTATTAAGCCGAACTCTGTGGAACCGACTTTTGAGTTTTGTCAGTGTATTGATGTAAGCTGTCGAGTTGATTGTCTCACCTCTTGTCATTACATCACCAAGAATCACACCATCAATGTCCCAGAAGACAGTGATCCTCACCTTTCCGGCTGATGGAGATGTTTTGAATTTTTTTCTTTTGGTGACTGCGGATGATGCCATTCCATTGACTGCATTTTTGTTTCAGGCTCATAATAATGTGCCCACGTTTCGTCACCGGTAACAATTTTTGACAAAAACATTTCTCCTTCAACACCGAAACGCTCCAACAATTCAGAACAGAATGTTTTCCTTTGAACTCTGTGATCATTTGTTAGGCACCGAGGAACCCATCGAGCGCAAATCTTTGAATATCCGAGAGTTTTAAAAATTCCGATTGCACTTCCCTTGCTGACTGTAAGCTGCAATGCCAATTGCTGACTAGTGATACGCCTATCCTTACGAATAATGGCATCAGCCCGGTTTAACATGTCTGTGCTGGTAGCCGAGGCAACACTTCCAGAACGCGGTAAATCATGCAGCTCCACTCGTACACTTTCTGCAGCTTTAATTCTCTGAACCCAGCGACTAACTGTGCTCCTATCGACTGCAGACCATTTGTACACTGCACACAGTCGATTATGAATGTTTCCACAGTTTCTTTTTCCGCAACCAGAAATTCTATGACAATTCGCTGTTTGTAACGGACATTGTTGACAAGCTCCATTTTAACGGTTCATAGATTGCGTAATATTTTTCAGAATGCTGTGCAATTTGGTGCACATAATTGGAACATGTCATATTCCAAGTGTGCAAAATTTCATATTCCTATCTTTATTATTAGCCGAGAAAAAAATTAGTGTGCATTACTTTTTGACCTCCCTACGTAAGTTAGTCAGGAATGAGTCAATAAAGTTAGAAGTAGATCAGTCAGGAATAGAAAGTCAACAAGTTATACAGTTACAGTTAGTCAGAAGTTTACAGTACAGTTAGAACACTCAGAGTTAGAGTTAGAACAGTCAAAACAGTTGCGAGAAGTTATTAGTAGAAGTTGATGAGAATATGAACTTTAGTGCTGTGAAAGTGTTTGAAAGATTCCAAGAATTGTGCTTCATATTAATTCTTACAAGAACGTAAGTTGAATAATGTTTTATTAAACTATAACAATGCTTCTTGACTGTACAATCTATTAGTGTTTCTTGCGCCTACTGTTACTAGTTTGTGTACATGTATTTTATTACGTATTTTAAATATTTCTGGCACACGATGTTTTATTTCACCCCCATATATTAAAAAAAAAATCTTTTCTGTCTACGGCGGGTTTCGAACACCCTACGCCGGATTTTCAGCCAGCGAAAAAGTGGCTTTTGCCGCACAACCACGCGCCAGCTATCTGCGTTGGTGTAAAATTCGAGATGTCGCATCGCCCTGCACGCTGTAGAGTTCGTCATAGAAGTCTGATAAGCGTGGCATCATTCAGTTCCAGTCTTTCAATCTGCGAGAGGCTGAGAGAATAGTTAGTGCATTGTCAATAACCGAAATCGTCAGCTCTTGGTAAAGGAGGAAAGGAAGCTGCTGTTGACAGTCTGCCGCCGCCAGTACCCTCATTGCTGAGAGACCCTTCCTAGTCTTCATTAACGGGTGATCTATGTGCTGGGTCAGACTTCGATCAAGCTGTATTCGGAGGTACCGTACTGTGTGGGTCCTCACAACAACTTTTGAAACCCACGCTCTCACTACAGGCGTCATTGCGTTGACAATACGGTTGTTTATGGAGACCAACGACACAGCTGCCTCTGTCCAGTTCACCACTACCCATGCCCCATACCACTATCGTAGATATCTGCCTGATTCACCAGCTCTTTATTAGACAAATCGTTCATATAATTGCACCAGATAAAATCTGGACCGGAGACCACCTGGACAGGAGACTATCTGGACTGGAGGCTATCCGGACTGGAGACTATCTGGACCGGATACTATCCGGACTGGAGACTATCCAGACTGGAGACTATCTGGATGGAGACACATCTGGGCCGGAGACCATCTGGACTGGAGACCATCTGGACCGGAGACCATCTAGACTGAAAACTATCTGGACTGGAGACCATCTACAATGGAGACCATTTGGACCAGAGACTATCTGGACCAGATACTATCTGGACTGGAGACCATCTGGACTGGAGACTATCTGGACTGGAGACTATCTGGATGGAGACCATCTGGGCCGGAGACCATCTGGACCAGAGACCATCTAGACTGGAGACCATCTAGACTGGAGACTATCTGGACCGGAGACCATCTAGACTGGAGACCATCTGGACTGGAGACCATCTGGACCGGAGACCACCTGGACCAGAGACTATCTGGACTGGAGACCATCTGGACTGGAGACTATCTGGACTGAAGACAATCTGGACTGGAGACCATCTGGACCGGAGACCATCTAGACTGGAGACCATCCGGACCGGAGACCATCTGGACCAGAGACCATCTAGACTGGGACCATCTGGACTGGAGACCATCTGGACCGGAGACCATCTAGACTGGAGACCATCTGCACTGGAGACCATCTGGACCGGAGACTATCTGGACTGGACACCATCTAGACTGGAGACCATCTGGACTGGAGACTATCTGGACCGGAGACTATCTGGACCGGAGACCATCTAGACTGGAGACCATCTGCACTGGAGACCATCTGGACCGGAGACCATCTGGACTGGAGACCATCTGGACCGGAGACCATCAAGACTGGAGACCATCTGCACTGGAGACCATCTGGACCGGAGACCATCTGGACCGGAGACCATCTAGACTGGAGACCATCTGGACTGGAGACCATCTGGACCGGAGACCATCTGGACCGGAGACCATCTAGACTGGAGACCATCTGGACTGGACACCATCTGCACCGGAGACCATCTAGACTGGAGACCATCTGCAATGGAGACCATCTGGACCGGAGACTATCTGGACTGGAGACTATCTGGACTGGCGACCATCTAGACCAGAGACTATCTGGACTGGAGACTATCTGGACTGGACACCATCTGGACCAGAGACTATCTGGACTGGAGACTATCTGGACTGGAGACTATCTGGACTGGAGACCATCTGGACTGGAGACTATCTGGACTGAAGACTATCTGGACTGGAGACTATCTGGACTGGAGACTATCTGGACTGGAGACCATCTGGACTGGAGACTATCTGGACTGGAGACTATCTGGACTGGAGACCATCTGGACTGGAGACTATCTGGACTGGAGACCATCTGGACTGGAGACTATCTGGACTGGAGACCATCTGGACTGGAGACTATCTGGACTGGAGACTATCTGGACTGGGGACTATCTGGACTGGAGACCATCTGGACTGGAGACCATCTGGACCACAGAAAATCTGGACTGGAGACTATTTGGACTGGAGACTATCTGGACGGGAGACTATCTGGACTGGAGACTATCTGGACTGGAGACAATCTGGACCACAGAAAATCTATACTGCAGACTACCTGGACTGGCGACTATCTGGACTGGAAACTATCAGGATTGGAGACAATCAGGGCCGGAGACTATCTGGACCGCAGAAAATCTGGACCGGACACCATCTGGACCAGTGACTATCTGGACTGGAACTTAGACCATCTGGACCAGAGACTATTTTGACAGGAGACCATCTGGACTAGAGACCGTGTGGACTGGAGACCATTTTGTCCGGAGACTATATGGACATTATCCATGTCCATATCTTCACGCAGCTCACAATCCATGTCCAGATCTCCACACAGCTCATCATCCATGTCCAGATCTCCACATAGCTCATCATCCATGTCCAGATCTCCACACAGCTCACAATCCATGTCCAGATCTTCACACAGCTCATCATCCATGTCCCTATCCCCACACAGCTCATCATCCATGTCCCAATCTCCACACAGCTCATCATCCATGTCCCTATCTCCACACAGCTCATCATCCATGTCCCTATCTCCACACAGCTCATCATCCATGTCCCTATCTCCACACAACTCATCATCCATGTCCCTATCTCCACACAGCTCATCATCCATGTCCCTATCCCCACACAGCTCATCATACATGTCCAGATCTCCACATAGCTCATCATCCATGTCCCTATCACCACATAGCTCAACATACAAGTCCCTATCTCCACACAGCTCATCATCCATGTCCATATCACCACATAGCTCAACATCCAAGTCCCTATCTCCATACAGCTCATCATCCATGTCCAGATCCCCACACAGCTCATCATCCATGTTCAGATCCCCACACAGCTCATCATCTATGTCCCTATCCCCACACAGCTCAACATGAATGTCCAGATCCCCACACAGCTCAACATGAATGTCCAGATCCCCACACAGCTCATCATCCATGTTCAGATCCCCACACAGCTCATCATCTATGTCCCTATCCCCACACAGCTCAACATGAATGTCCAGATCCCCACACAGCTCATCATGAATGTCCCCACACAGCTCATCATGAATGTCCCCACACAGTTTTGAAATAGCTGTTCTGGCGATGGTACTGCCTAGCTGGCCCTGGTCTATCTGTCTATCTACCTACATACACACCAGCTTACGTCTGTACATACCTACTAACCTACACACTAAACTACATACCTTCCTACCTACCTACCTACGTGCCTACTTATCTACCTACATACACACCAGCTTACGTCTGTACATACCTACTAACCTACACACTAAACTACATACCTTCCTACCTACCTACCTACGTGCCTACTTATCTACCTACATACACACCAGCTTACGTCTGTACATACCTACTAACCTACACACTAAACTACATACCTACCTACCTACCTACCTACGTGCCTACTTATCTACCTACCTACCAACCTATATCTTTACCAATCTACCACTGTCTGTCTACCTTTCTTCTTGTCTACCGTCATACCACGCTCTCTGTCTCTCTATCTGTATCTCACTATTTCTCTGCCCTGTCTCTATCTGCCTGTTTAACTGTCTGTCTACACTTCCATTCGGCTTTTCGTCGACCTCACAGCCAATATTTCTTTTTGCCTAACGTCGTGGATGTCTGCCTCGCACTCAATCTCTCTCAGACCACATATCACCGTTGCCATCAATATTAAAGCCAGCACTATTACATGGAAACCAGTTCAGCGCTTTTATCTCACGTGTTGTTACATCGTAATTACAGTCATCATCCAGTTGTCACAAACGATAAGTAGCGCTATTAGATTCAACAAGATGACACATTAACTTGATTTTGTATGCCGTCCCGCCTCTCCTATTATAGAAGACTTGTTTGTCCAGGGCAAAATCCAAGAAATGACAATAATTGAAGACTTGTACTATTTTCCTTCACATTTGTTCTTAGTGTCCACTACTTCTCTCTTATTTATTTAACTTAAAATATATGTTATTGTTATTGGTTATTAATATATGTAATAATACCTATCACTAGCTTATTTAATTCTAGGTTATAGATAAATTTGTTCTAAGATTTAAAACTGTTTTTAATCGCATCTGTAGATCACAGTCTTTTTTTTTATATTCCACAATCTATCCTTCTTATAGATTAAGAAGTGGGTTTTTTTTCGCTTCTTCTTGTCTGGAGTCGCTCTGTACCTTCTGGCAATCCCCAATTAGGGTCATTTTACCGCGGGCGTTATGGCTGTGTTCGTTAAGAATATAGATGGAGGACCAATTAAACGATCAAGATTAGGGTCAAGGTTTTTTTTTTTGTCAATCTCGACCAAGATTTTGGAGAGGGAAGGATAATGTTGAAGTGGGGAGGGGGTGGGGGGGGAGGAGGGGTTCTTGGCAGCGAAAGGTTGTCTGGAAGGTGGTGAGGTACCTTCTTTAGAGTAAGTGGCTGTGAAGTGGGTTTTACGTTAGAGTGAGTGGCTGTGAAGTGGGTTTTACTTTAGAGTGAGTGGTTGTGAAGTGGGTTTACGTTAGAGTGAGTGGCTGTGAAGTGGGTTTTACGTTAGAGTGGCTGTGAAGTGGGTTTTACGTTAGAGTGAATTGCTGTGAAGTAGGTTTTACGTTAGAGTGAGTGGCTGTGAAGTGGGTTTTACGTTAGAGTGAGTGGCTGTGTAGTAGGTTTTACGTTAGAGTGAGTGGCTGTGAAGTGGGTTTTACGTTATAGGGAGTGGCTGTAAAGTTGGCTTCACAGAGTGAGTGGTTGCGACGTAGGTTTTATGTTAGATTGAGTGGTTGTTAAGTAGGTTTTTCCTTTGGAGTGAGTGGTTGTGAGTGAGTTTTACGTTTGAGTGAGTGGTTGTGAAGTAAATTTTACGTTAGAGTGATTGATAGTGGAGTAGACTTCATGTTAGAGTGAGTGGCTGTGAAGTAGGCTTTATGTTAGAGTAAGTTGTTGTGAAGTAGCTTTACATTAGAGTGATTGATAGTGAAGTATGTTTATTTAAGAACAACACATTTGGAGACCAGGATACTTTTGGTCTTTATCCATCGCTACTATTACTTCTCCAACTCACTCAATTAGGCACTCGCTCTTTCCCCAGCTGAGTCGACTAAAGTGCGTCAGCTTATGTTCCATTTATTTGAATCACCATATCAGCTCACCTATAAAAACAACAATAACATGTTTATTATTTAGAGCAGCACACGACTCATACACATTGTGTTGATGTACTTTTACTGCTGAACATTTATCGTTCTCTTAAAAACTTAACTATAAAGATTCATTACATGATATCAATAATTTTTTTTCAACAAATTTCTTTTTTATTTCTAAGTACTTGGTCTGCTCTGAAATCGCAAACAACGATGGTGTTCCTGCTTAACTAGCACCCTCGGCGAACTGTCGCCACCGGTTACCTCTCGGTTCTTCATTGAGTCCAACCACGAGTAAATCCTACTTTAATTATTGGCTTCCTTTCTCTACGTTGTTATTTGCGTAAACATTTGTCTCCCCTTTCTCATGAATTTGCCTTCCTTGAGCTCCTGCGTGATTGACGTTATTAATAAAATATGAAGAGATAAAAGAAGAGGCCAGACAAAGCTTAAAACTAGGCAGTAGAAGCTGATGAGTGGGGCGTCATGTGCTCAGAACAAGATCAAATGTTTTCAGTTCAACAACAGTCATGTTACTCCAGACTAACCAGAACATCGACAAGCATGTGGATTATATAGAGAGCTAAAACATATTGACTGTATAGTGAAAAAATATATATTGATTGTATGGAGAGCCAAAATACACTGAAGCACATTAATAACGTACCACTTTACAGATCCAGGACAGAATCAAATGTAAATATAAGTGTGGGAATAGATTTTCCCCGCGTTTATCATGAGGTAGGGAGCAAATGGCTGGTAGAATGGAAAGTGCACGATTCACCCCACAGACTTTTGTACAGACTACATGAAAACAATGAAAGGTACACGAATGCAGCACAATTCCCACTATAAAAATAGTTATGTCCCTGAACATGTACACACGTTATGGCTGTATACTTAGTATAGAACGGCCGTTGAGACAAAACACCCAGAACATGTGTCTGAGATGCTACGACTTTCAGAAAACGCTACCGAGCCATTGGTATGTTGGAGACCGGAGTGAGCTCGCTACCGAGCCATTGGTATGTTGGAGACCGCGGTGAGCTCGCTACCGAGCCATTGGTATGTTGGAGACCGGGGTGAGCTCGCTACCGAGCCATTGGTATGTTGGAGACCGGAGTGAGCTCGCTACCGAGCCATTGGTATGTTGGAGACCGGAGTGAGCTCGCTACCGAGCCATTGGTATGTTGGAGACCGGGGTGAGCTCGCTACCGAGCCATTGGTATGTTGGAGACCGGAGTGAGCTCGCTACCGAGCCATTGGTATGTTGGAGACCGGGGTGAGCTCGCTACCGAGCCATTGGTATGTTGGAGACCGGGGTGAGCTCGCTACCGAGCCATTGGTATGTTGGAGACCGGAGTGAGCTCTCTACCGAGTCATTGGTATGTTGGAGATGGGAGTGAGCTCGCTAACGAGCCATTGGTATGTTGGAGACCGGGGTGAGCTCGCTACTGCGCCATTGGTATGTTGGAGACCGGAGTGAGATCGCTACCGAGCCATTGGTATGTTGGAGCCCGGGGTGAGCTCGCTACCGAGCCATTGGTATGTTGGAGACCGGAGTGAGCTCGCTACCGAGCCATTGGTATGATGGAGACTGGGGTGAGCTCGCTACCGAGCCATTGGTATGTTGGAGACCGGGGTGAGCTCGCTACCGAGCCATTGGTATGTTGGAGACCGGAGTGAGCTCGCTACCGAGCCATTGGTATGTTGGAGACCGGGGTGAGCTCGCTACCGAGTCATTGGTATGTTGGAGACCCGGGTGAGCTCGCTACCGAGCCATTGGTATGTTGGAGACCGAGTGAGCTCGCTACCGAGCCATTGGTATGTTGGAGACCGGGGTGAGCTCGCTACCGAGTCATTGTTATGTTGGAGACCCGGGTGAGCTCGCTACCGAGCCATTGGTATGTTGGAGACCGGAGTGAGCTCTCTAACGAGTCATTGGTATGTTGGAGATGGGAGTGAGCTCGCTTCCGAGCCATTGGTATGTGGAGACCGGGGTGAGCTCGCTACTGCGCCATTGGTATGTTGGAGACCGGAGTGAGCTCGCTACCGAGCCATTGGTATGTTGGAGACCGGGGTGAGCTCGCTACCGAGCCATTGGTATGTTGGAGACCGGGGTGAGCTCGCTACTGCGCCATTGGTATGTTGGAGACCGGAGTGAGCTCGCTACCGAGCCATTGGTATGTTGGAGACCGGGGTGAGCTCGCTACCGAGCCATTGGTATGATGGAGACCGGGGTGAGCTCGCTACCGAGCCATTGGTATGTTGGAGACCGGGGTGAGCTCGCTACCGAGCCATTGGTATGTTGGAGACCGGAGTGAGCTCGCTACCGAGCCATTGGTATGTTGGAGACAGGGGTGAGCTCGCTACCGAGTCATTGGTATGTTGGAGACCGGGGTGAGCTCGCTACCGAGCCATTGGTATGTTGGAGACCGGAGTGAGCTCTCTACCGAGTCATTGGTATGTTGGAGATGGGAGTGAGCTCGCTACCGAGCCATTGGTATGTTGGAGACCGGGGTGAGCTCGCTACTGCGCCATTGGTATGTTGGAGACCGGAGTGAGCTCGCTACCGAGCCATTGGTATGTTGGAGACCGGGGTGAGCTCGCTACCGAGCCATTGGTATGTTGGAGACCGGAGTGAGCTCGCTACAGAGCCATTGGTATGTTGGAGACTGGGGTGAGCTCGCTACCGAGCCATTGGTATGTTGGAGACCGGGTGAGCTCGCTACCGAGCCATTGGTATGTTGGAGACCGGAGTGAGCTCGCTACCGAGCCATTGGTATGTTGGAGACCGGGGTGAGCTCGCTACCGAGCCATTGGTATGTTGGAGACCGGAGTGAGCTCGCTACCGAGCCATTGGTATGTTGGAGACCGGAGTGAGCTCGCTACCGAGCCATTGGTATGTTGGAGACCGGGGTGAGCTCGCTACCGAGCCATTGGTATGTTGGAGACCGGAGTGAGCTCGCTACCGAGCCATTGGTATGTTGGAGACCGGGGTGAGCTCGCTACCGAGCCATTGGTATGTTGGAGACCGGAGTGAGCTCGCTACCGAGCCATTGGTATGTTGGAGACCGGGGTGAGATCGCTATCGAGCCATTGGTATGTTGGAGACCATAGTGAGCGCGCTACCGAGCCATTGGTATGTTGGAGACCGGAGTGAGCTCGCTACCGAGCCATTGTTATGTTGGAGACCGGGGTGAGCTCACTACCGAGCCATTGGTATGTTGGAGACCGGAGTGAGCGCGCTACCGAGCCATTGGTATGTTGGAGACCGGAGTGAGCTCTCTACCAAGCCATTGGTATGTTGGAGACCGGGGTGAGCTCGCTACCGAGCCATTGGTATGTTGGAGATGGGAGTGAGCTCGCTACCGAGCCATTGGTATGTTGGAGACCGGAGTGAGCTCGCTACCGAGTCATTGATATGTTGGAGACCGGGGTGAGCTCGCTACCGAGCCATTGGTATGTTGGAGACCGGGGTGAGCTCGCTACTGCGCCATTGGTATGTTGGAGACCGGAGTGAGCTCGCTACCGAGCCATTGGTATGTTGGAGACCGCGGTGAGATCGCTACCGAGCCATTGTATGTTGGAGACCGGGGTGAGCTCGCTACCGAGCCATTGGTATGTTGGAGACCGGAGTAAGCTCGCTACCGAGCCATTGGTATGTTGGAGACCGGAGTGAGCTCGCTACCGAGCCATTGGTATGTTGGAGACCGGGGTGAGCTCGCTACCGAGCCATTGGTATGTTGGAGACTGGAGTGAGCTCGCTACCGAGCCATTGGTATGTTGGAGACCGGGGTGAGCTCGCTACCGAGCCATTGGTATGTTGGAGACCGGGGTGAGCTCGCTACCGAGCCATTGGTATGTTGGAGACCGGAGTGAGCTCTCTACCGAGTCATTGGTATGTTGGAGATGGGAGTGAGCTCGCTAACGAGCCATTGGTATGTTGGAGACCGGGGTGAGCTCGCTACTGCGGCATTGGTATGTTGGAGACCGGAGTGAGCTCGCTACCGAGCCATTGGTATGTTGGAGACCGGGGTGAGCTCGCTACCGAGCCATTGGTATGTTGGAGACCGGAGTGAGCTCGCTACCGAGCCATTGGTATGATGGAGACTGGGGTGAGCTCGCTACCGAGCCATTGGTATGTTGGAGACCGGGGTGAGCTCGCTACCGAGCCATTGGTATGTTGGAGACCGGAGTGAGCTCGCTACCGAGCCATTGGTATGTTGGAGACCGGGGTGAGCTCGCTACTGCGCCATTGGTATGTTGGAGACCGGAGTGAGCTCGCTACCGAGCCATTGGTATGTTGGAGACCGGGGTGAGCTCGCTACCGAGCCATTGGTATGTTGGAGACCGGAGTGAGCTCGCTACAGAGCCATTGGTATGTTGGAGACTGGTGTGAGCTCGCTACCGAGCCATTGGTATGTTGGAGACCGGGGTGAGCTCGCTACCGAGCCATTGGTATGTTGGAGACCGGAGTGAGCTCGCTACCGAGCCATTGGTATGTTGGAGACCGGGGTGAGCTCGCTACCGAGCCATTGGTATGTTGGAGACCGGAGTGAGCTCGCTACCGAGCCATTGGTATGTTGGAGACCGGAGTGAGCTCGCTACCGAGCCATTGGTATGTTGGAGACCGGGGTGAGCTCGCTACCGAGCCATTGGTATGTTGGAGACCGGGGTGAGCTCGCTACCGAGCCATTGGTATGTTGGAGACCGGGTGAGCTCGCTACCGAGCCATTGGTATGTTGGAGACCGGGGTGAGCTCGCTACCGAGCCATTGGTATGTTGGAGACCGGGGTGAGCTCGCTACCGAGCCATTGGTATGTTGGAGACCGGAGTGAGCTCGCTACCGAGCCATTGGTATGTTGGAGACCGGGGTGAGCTCGCTACCGAGCCATTGGTATGTTGGAGACCGGAGTGAGCTCGCTACCGAGCCATTGGTATGTTGGAGACCGGAGTGAGCTCGCTACCGAGCCATTGGTATGTTGGAGACCGGGGTGAGCTCGCTACCGAGCCATTGGTATGTTGGAGACCGGGGTGAGCTCGCTACCGAGCCATTGGTATGATGGAGACCGGGTGAGCTCGCTACCGAGCCATTGGTATGTTGGAGACCGGGGTGAGCTCGCTACCGAGCCATTGGTATGTTGGAGACCGGAGTGAGCTCGCTACCGAGCCATTGGTATGTTGGAGACAGGGGTGAGCTCGCTACCGAGCCATTGGTATGTTGGAGACCGGGGTGAGCTCGCTACCGAGCCATTGGTATGTTGGAGACCGGAGTGAGCTCTCTACCGAGTCATTGGTATGTTGGAGATGGGAGTGAGCTCGCTACCGAGCCATTGGTATGTTGGAGACCGGGGTGAGCTCGCTACTGCGCCATTGGTATGTTGGAGACCGGAGTGAGCTCGCTACCGAGCCATTGGTATGTTGGAGACCGGGGTGAGCTCGCTACCGAGCCATTGGTATGTTGGAGACCGGAGTGAGCTCGCTACAGAGCCATTGGTATGTTGGAGACTGGGGTGAGCTCGCTACCGAGCCATTGGTATGTTGGAGACCGGGGTGAGCTCGCTACCGAGCCATTGGTATGTTGGAGACCGGAGTGAGCTCGCTACCGAGCCATTGGTATGTTGGAGACCGGGGTGAGCTCGCTACCGAGCCATTGGTATGTTGGAGACCGGAGTGAGCTCGCTACCGAGCCATTGGTATGTTGGAGACCGGAGTGAGCTCGCTACCGAGCCATTGGTATGTTGGAGACCGGGGTGAGCTCGCTACCGAGCCATTGGTATGTTGGAGACCGGAGTGAGCTCGCTACCGAGCCATTGGTATGTTGGAGACCGGGTGAGCTCGCTACCGAGCCATTGGTATGTTGGAGACCGGAGTGAGCTCGCTACCGAGCCATTGGTATGTTGGAGACCGGGGTGAGATCGCTATCGAGCCATTGGTATGTTGGAGACCATAGTGAGCGCGCTACCGAGCCATTGGTATGTTGGAGACCGGAGTGAGCTCGCTACCGAGCCATTGTTATGTTGGAGACCGGGTGAGCTCGCTACCGAGCCATTGGTATGTTGGAGACCGGAGTGAGCTCGCTACCGAGCCATTGGTATGTTGGAGACCGGAGTGAGCTCGCTACCGAGCCATTGGTATGTTGGAGACCGGGGTGAGCTCGCTACCGAGCCATTGGTATGTTGGAGACCGGAGTGAGCTCGCTACCGAGCCATTGGTATGTTGGAGACCGGGGTGAGCTCGCTACCGAGCCATTGGTATGTTGGAGACCGGAGTGAGCTCGCTACCGAGCCATTGGTATGTTGGAGACCGGAGTGAGCTCGCTACCGAGCCATTGGTATGTTGGAGACCGGAGTGAGCTCGCTACCGAGCCATTGGTATGTTGGAGACCGGGGTGAGCTCGCTACCGAGCCATTGGTATGTTGGAGACCGGAGTGAGCTCGCTACCGAGCCATTGGTATGTTGGAGACCGGGTGAGCTCGCTACCGAGCCATTGGTATGTTGGAGACCGGAGTGAGCTCGCTACCGAGCCATTGGTATGTTGGAGACCGGGGTGAGCTCGCTACCGAGCCATTGGTATGTTGGAGACCGGGGTGAGCTCGCTACCGAGCCATTGGTATGTTGGAGACCGGAGTGAGCTCGCTACCGAGCCATTGGTATGTTGGAGACCGGGTGAGCTCGCTACCGAGCCATTGGTATGTTGGAGACCGGGTGAGCTCGCTACCGAGCCATTGGTATGTTGGAGACCGGAGTGAGCTCGCTACCGAGCCATTGGTATGTTGGAGACCGGGGTGAGCTCGCTACCGAGCCATTGGTATGTTGGAGACCCGGGTGAGCTCGCTACCGAGCCATTGGTATGTTGGAGACCGGAGTGAGCTCGCTACCGAGCCATTGGTATGTTGGAGACCGGGAGTGAGCTCGCTACCGAGCCATTGGTATGTTGGAGACCGGGGTGAGCTCGCTACTGCGCCATTGGTATGTTGGAGACCGGAGTGAGCTCGCTACCGAGCCATTGGTATGTTGGAGACCGGGGTGAGCTCGCTACCGAGCCATTGGTATGTTGGAGACCGGGGTGAGCTCGCTACCGAGCCATTGGTATGTTGGAGACCGGAGTGAGCTCGCTACCGAGCCATTGGTATGTTGGAGACCGGGTGAGCTCGCTACCGAGCCATTGGTATGTTGGAGACCGGGGTGAGCTCGCTACCGAGCCATTGGTATGTTGGAGACCGGGGTGAGCTCGCTACCGAGCCATTGGTATGTTGGAGACCGGAGTGAGCTCGCTACCGAGCCATTGGTATGTTGGAGACCGGAGTGAGCTCGCTACCGAGCCATTGGTATGTTGGAGACCGGGGTGAGCTCGCTACCGAGCCATTGGTATGTTGGAGACCGGAGTGAGCTCGCTACCGAGCCATTGGTATGTTGGAGACCGGGGTGAGCTCGCTACCGAGCCATTGGTATGTTGGAGACCGGAGTGAGCTCGCTACCGAGCCATTGGTATGTTGGAGACCGGGTGAGCTCGCTACCGAGCCATTGGTATGTTGGAGACCGGGGTGAGCTCGCTACCGAGCCATTGGTATGTTGGAGACCGGAGTGAGCTCGCTACCGAGCCATTGGTATGTTGGAGACCGGGGTGAGCTCGCTACCGAGCCATTGGTATGTTGGAGACCGGAGTGAGCTCGCTACCGAGCCATTGGTATGTTGGAGACCGGAGTGAGCTCGCTACCGAGCCATTGGTATGTTGGAGACCGGGGTGAGCTCGCTACCGAGCCATTGGTATGTTGGAGACCGGAGTGAGCTCGCTACCGAGCCATTGGTATGTTGGAGACCGGGGTGAGCTCGCTACCGAGCCATTGGTATGTTGGAGACCGGAGTGAGCTCGCTACCGAGCCATTGGTATGTTGGAGACCGGGGTGAGCTCGCTACCGAGCCATTGGTATGTTGGAGACCGGAGTGAGCTCGCTACCGAGCCATTGGTATGTTGGAGACCGGAGTGAGCTCGCTACCGAGCCATTGGTATGTTGGAGACCGGGGTGAGCTCGCTACCGAGCCATTGGTATGTTGGAGACCGGAGTGAGCTCGCTACCGAGCCATTGGTATGTTGGAGACCGGAGTGAGCTCGCTACCGAGCCATTGGTATGTTGGAGACCGGAGTGAGCTCGCTACCGAGCCATTGGTATGTTGGAGACCGGGGTGAGCTCGCTACCGAGCCATTGGTATGTTGGAGACCGGAGTGAGCTCGCTACCGAGCCATTGGTATGTTGGAGACGGGGTGAGCTCGCTACCGAGCCATTGGTATGTTGGAGACCGGGTGAGCTCGCTACCGAGCCATTGGTATGTTGGAGATGGGAGTGAGCTCGCTACCGAGCCATTGGTATGTTGGAGACCGGAGTGAGCTCGCTACCGAGCCATTGGTATGTTGGAGACCGGGGTGAGCTC
Source organism: Megaustenia siamemsis (assembly GCA_032433765.1). Taxonomy (NCBI): domain Eukaryota; kingdom Metazoa; phylum Mollusca; class Gastropoda; order Stylommatophora; family Ariophantidae; genus Megaustenia; species Megaustenia siamemsis. The sequence goes on from JAVIAB010000126.1 coordinate 51,420,500, forward strand.
GCTACCGAGCCATTGGTATGTTGGAGACCGGGGTGAGCTCGCTACCGAGCCATTGGTATGTTGGAGACCGGAGTGAGCTCGCTACCGAGCCATTGGTATGTTGGAGACCGGGTGAGCTCGCTACCGAGCCATTGGTATGTTGGAGACCGGAGTGAGCTCGCTACCGAGCCATTGGTATGTTGGAGACCGGGGTGAGCTCGCTACCGAGCCATTGGTATGTTGGAGACTGGAGTGAGCTCGCTACCGAGCCATTGGTATGTTGGAGACCGGGGTGAGCTCGCTACCGAGCCATTGGTATGTTGGAGACCGGGGTGAGCTCGCTACCGAGCCATTGGTATGTTGGAGACCGGAGTGAGCTCTCTACCGAGTCATTGGTATGTTGGAGATGGGAGTGAGCTCGCTAACGAGCCATTGGTATGTTGGAGACCGGGGTGAGCTCGCTACTGCGGCATTGGTATGTTGGAGACCGGAGTGAGCTCGCTACCGAGCCATTGGTATGTTGGAGACCGGGGTGAGCTCGCTACCGAGCCATTGGTATGTTGGAGACCGGAGTGAGCTCGCTACCGAGCCATTGGTATGTTGGAGACTGGGGTGAGCTCGCTACCGAGCCATTGGTATGTTGGAGACCGGGGTGAGCTCGCTACCGAGCCATTGGTATGTTGGAGACCGGAGTGAGCTCGCTACCGAGCCATTGGTATGTTGGAGACCGGGGTGAGCTCGCTACCGAGCCATTGGTATGTTGGAGACCGGAGTGAGCTCGCTACCGAGCCATTGGTATGTTGGAGACCGGGGTGAGCTCGCTACCGAGCCATTGGTATGTTGGAGACCGGAGTGAGCTCGCTACCGAGCCATTGGTATGTTGGAGACTGGGGTGAGCTCGCTACCGAGCCATTGGTATGTTGGAGACCGGGGTGAGCTCGCTACCGAGCCATTGGTATGTTGGAGACCGGAGTGAGCTCGCTACCGAGCCATTGGTATGTTGGAGACCGGGGTGAGCTCGCTACCGAGCCATTGGTATGTTGGAGACCGGAGTGAGCTCGCTACCGAGCCATTGGTATGTTGGAGACCGGAGTGAGCTCGCTACCGAGCCATTGGTATGTTGGAGACCGGGGTGAGCTCGCTACCGAGCCATTGGTATGTTGGAGACCGGGGTGAGCTCGCTACCGAGCCATTGGTATGTTGGAGACCGGGGTGAGCTCGCTACCGAGCCATTGGTATGTTGGAGACCGGGGTGAGCTCGCTACCGAGCCATTGGTATGTTGGAGACCGGGGTGAGCTCGCTACCGAGCCATTGGTATGTTGGAGACCGGAGTGAGCTCGCTACCGAGCCATTGGTATGTTGGAGACCGGGGTGAGCTCGCTACCGAGCCATTGGTATGTTGGAGACCGGAGTGAGCTCGCTACCGAGCCATTGGTATGTTGGAGACCGGAGTGAGCTCGCTACCGAGCCATTGGTATGTTGGAGACCGGGGTGAGCTCGCTACCGAGCCATTGGTATGTTGGAGACCGGGTGAGCTCGCTACCGAGCCATTGGTATGTTGGAGACCGGGGTGAGCTCGCTACCGAGCCATTGGTATGTTGGAGACCGGGGTGAGCTCGCTACCGAGCCATTGGTATGTTGGAGACCGGAGTGAGCTCGCTACCGAGCCATTGGTATGTTGGAGACAGGGGTGAGCTCGCTACCGAGTCATTGGTATGTTGGAGACCGGGGTGAGCTCGCTACCGAGCCATTGGTATGTTGGAGACCGGAGTGAGCTCTCTACCGAGTCATTGGTATGTTGGAGATGGGAGTGAGCTCGCTACCGAGCCATTGGTATGTTGGAGACCGGGGTGAGCTCGCTACTGCGCCATTGGTATGTTGGAGACCGGAGTGAGCTCGCTACCGAGCCATTGGTATGTTGGAGACCGGGGTGAGCTCGCTACCGAGCCATTGGTATGTTGGAGACCGGAGTGAGCTCGCTACAGAGCCATTGGTATGTTGGAGACTGGGGTGAGCTCGCTACCGAGCCATTGGTATGTTGGAGACCGGGGTGAGCTCGCTACCGAGCCATTGGTATGTTGGAGACCGGAGTGAGCTCGCTACCGAGCCATTGGTATGTTGGAGACCGGGGTGAGCTCGCTACCGAGCCATTGGTATGTTGGAGACCGGAGTGAGCTCGCTACCGAGCCATTGGTATGTTGGAGACCGGAGTGAGCTCGCTACCGAGCCATTGGTATGTTGGAGACCGGGGTGAGCTCGCTACCGAGCCATTGGTATGTTGGAGACCGGAGTGAGCTCGCTACCGAGCCATTGGTATGTTGGAGACCGGGGTGAGCTCGCTACCGAGCCATTGGTATGTTGGAGACCGGAGTGAGCTCGCTACCGAGCCATTGGTATGTTGGAGACCGGGGTGAGATCGCTATCGAGCCATTGGTATGTTGGAGACCATAGTGAGCGCGCTACCGAGCCATTGGTATGTTGGAGACCGGAGTGAGCTCGCTACCGAGCCATTGGTATGTTGGAGACCGGGGTGAGCTCGCTACCGAGCCATTGGTATGTTGGAGACCGGAGTGAGCTCGCTACCGAGCCATTGGTATGTTGGAGACCGGAGTGAGCTCGCTACCGAGCCATTGGTATGTTGGAGACCGGAGTGAGCTCGCTACCGAGCCATTGGTATGTTGGAGACCGGAGTGAGCTCGCTACCGAGCCATTGGTATGTTGGAGACCGGAGTGAGCTCGCTACCGAGCCATTGGTATGTTGGAGACCGGGGTGAGCTCGCTACCGAGCCATTGGTATGTTGGAGACCGGGGTGAGCTCGCTACCGAGCCATTGGTATGTTGGAGATGGGAGTGAGCTCGCTACCGAGCCATTGGTATGTTGGAGACCGGAGTGAGCTCTCTACCGAGTCATTGATATGTTGGAGACCGGGGTGAGCTCGCTACCGAGCCATTGGTATGTTGGAGACCGGGGTGAGCTCGCTACTGCGCCATTGGTATGTTGGAGACCGGAGTGAGCTCGCTACCGAGCCATTGGTATGTTGGAGACCGCGGTGAGCTCGCTACCGAGCCATTGGTATGTTGGAGACCGGGGTGAGCTCGCTACCGAGCCATTGGTATGTTGGAGACCGGAGTGAGCTCGCTACCGAGCCATTGGTATGTTGGAGACCGGAGTGAGCTCGCTACCGAGCCATTGGTATGTTGGAGACCGGGGTGAGCTCGCTACCGAGCCATTGGTATGTTGGAGACCGGAGTGAGCTCGCTACCGAGCCATTGGTATGTTGGAGACCGGGGTGAGCTCGCTACCGAGCCATTGGTATGTTGGAGACCGGGGTGAGCTCGCTACCGAGCCATTGGTATGTTGGAGACCGGAGTGAGCTCTCTACCGAGTCATTGGTATGTTGGAGATGGGAGTGAGCTCGCTAACGAGCCATTGGTATGTTGGAGACCGGGGTGAGCTCGCTACTGCGGCATTGGTATGTTGGAGACCGGAGTGAGCTCGCTACCGAGCCATTGGTATGTTGGAGACCGGGGTGAGCTCGCTACCGAGCCATTGGTATGTTGGAGACCGGAGTGAGCTCGCTACCGAGCCATTGGTATGATGGAGACTGGGGTGAGCTCGCTACCGAGCCATTGGTATGTTGGAGACCGGGGTGAGCTCGCTACCGAGCCATTGGTATGTTGGAGACCGGAGTGAGCTCGCTACCGAGCCATTGGTATGTTGGAGACCGGGGTGAGCTCGCTACTGCGCCATTGGTATGTTGGAGACCGGAGTGAGCTCGCTACCGAGCCATTGGTATGTTGGAGACCGGGGTGAGCTCGCTACCGAGCCATTGGTATGTTGGAGACCGGAGTGAGCTCGCTACAGAGCCATTGGTATGTTGGAGACTGGGGTGAGCTCGCTACCGAGCCATTGGTATGTTGGAGACGGGGTGAGCTCGCTACCGAGCCATTGGTATGTTGGAGACCGGAGTGAGCTCGCTACCGAGCCATTGGTATGTTGGAGACCGGGGTGAGCTCGCTACCGAGCCATTGGTATGTTGGAGACCGGAGTGAGCTCGCTACCGAGCCATTGGTATGTTGGAGACCGGAGTGAGCTCGCTACCGAGCCATTGGTATGTTGGAGACCGGGGTGAGCTCGCTACCGAGCCATTGGTATGTTGGAGACCGGAGTGAGCTCGCTACCGAGCCATTGGTATGTTGGAGACCGGGGTGAGCTCGCTACCGAGCCATTGGTATGTTGGAGACCGGAGTGAGCTCGCTACCGAGCCATTGGTATGTTGGAGACCGGGGTGAGCTCGCTACCGAGCCATTGGTATGTTGGAGACCATAGTGAGCTCGCTACCGAGCCATTGGTATGTTGGAGACCGGAGTGAGCTCGCTACCGAGCCATTGGTATGTTGGAGACCGGAGTGAGCTCGCTACCGAGCCATTGGTATGTTGGAGACCGGAGTGAGCTCGCTACCGAGCCATTGGTATGTTGGAGACCGGGGTGAGCTCGCTACCGAGCCATTGGTATGTTGGAGACCGGGGTGAGCTCGCTACCGAGCCATTGGTATGATGGAGACCGGGGTGAGCTCGCTACCGAGCCATTGGTATGTTGGAGACCGGGGTGAGCTCGCTACCGAGCCATTGGTATGTTGGAGACCGGAGTGAGCTCGCTACCGAGCCATTGGTATGTTGGAGACAGGGGTGAGCTCGCTACCGAGTCATTGGTATGTTGGAGACCGGGGTGAGCTCGCTACCGAGCCATTGGTATGTTGGAGACCGGAGTGAGCTCTCTACCGAGTCATTGGTATGTTGGAGATGGGAGTGAGCTCGCTACCGAGCCATTGGTATGTTGGAGACCGGGGTGAGCTCGCTACTGCGCCATTGGTATGTTGGAGACCGGAGTGAGCTCGCTACCGAGCCATTGGTATGTTGGAGACCGGGGTGAGCTCGCTACCGAGCCATTGGTATGTTGGAGACCGGAGTGAGCTCGCTACAGAGCCATTGGTATGTTGGAGACTGGGGTGAGCTCGCTACCGAGCCATTGGTATGTTGGAGACCGGGGTGAGCTCGCTACCGAGCCATTGGTATGTTGGAGACCGGAGTGAGCTCGCTACCGAGCCATTGGTATGTTGGAGACCGGGGTGAGCTCGCTACCGAGCCATTGGTATGTTGGAGACCGGAGTGAGCTCGCTACCGAGCCATTGGTATGTTGGAGACCGGAGTGAGCTCGCTACCGAGCCATTGGTATGTTGGAGACCGGGGTGAGCTCGCTACCGAGCCATTGGTATGTTGGAGACCGGAGTGAGCTCGCTACCGAGCCATTGGTATGTTGGAGACCGGGTGAGCTCGCTACCGAGCCATTGGTATGTTGGAGACCGGAGTGAGCTCGCTACCGAGCCATTGGTATGTTGGAGACCGGGGTGAGATCGCTATCGAGCCATTGGTATGTTGGAGACCATAGTGAGCGCGCTACCGAGCCATTGGTATGTTGGAGACCGGAGTGAGCTCGCTACCGAGCCATTGTTATGTTGGAGACCGGGGTGAGCTCGCTACCGAGCCATTGGTATGTTGGAGACCGGAGTGAGCTCGCTACCGAGCCATTGGTATGTTGGAGACCGGAGTGAGCTCGCTACCGAGCCATTGGTATGTTGGAGACCGGAGTGAGCTCGCTACCGAGCCATTGGTATGTTGGAGACCGGGGTGAGCTCGCTACCGAGCCATTGGTATGTTGGAGACCGGAGTGAGCTCGCTACCGAGCCATTGGTATGTTGGAGACCGGGGTGAGCTCGCTACCGAGCCATTGGTATGTTGGAGACCGGGGTGAGCTCGCTACCGAGCCATTGGTATGTTGGAGATGGGAGTGAGCTCGCTACCGAGCCATTGGTATGTTGGAGACCGGAGTGAGCTCTCTACCGAGTCATTGTATGTTGGAGACCGGGGTGAGCTCGCTACCGAGCCATTGGTATGTTGGAGACCGGGGTGAGCTCGCTACCGCGCCATTGGTATGTTGGAGACCGGAGTGAGCTCGCTACCGAGCCATTGGTATGTTGGAGACCGCGGTGAGCTCGCTACCGAGCCATTGGTATGTTGGAGACCGGGGTGAGCTCGCTACCGAGCCATTGGTATGTTGGAGACCGGAGAGCTCGCTACCGAGCCATTGGTATGTTGGAGACCGGAGTGAGCTCGCTACCGAGCCATTGGTATGTTGGAGACCGGGGTGAGCTCGCTACCGAGCCATTGGTATGTTGGAGACCGGAGTGAGCTCGCTACCGAGCCATTGGTATGTTGGAGACCGGGGTGAGCTCGCTACCGAGCCATTGGTATGTTGGAGACCGGGGTGAGCTCGCTACCGAGCCATTGGTATGTTGGAGACCGGAGTGAGCTCTCTACCGAGTCATTGGTATGTTGGAGATGGGAGTGAGCTCGCTAACGAGCCATTGGTATGTTGGAGACCGGGGTGAGCTCGCTACTGCGGCATTGGTATGTTGGAGACCGGAGTGAGCTCGCTACCGAGCCATTGGTATGTTGGAGACCGGGGTGAGCTCGCTACCGAGCCATTGGTATGTTGGAGACCGGAGTGAGCTCGCTACCGAGCCATTGGTATGATGGAGACCGGGGTGAGCTCGCTACCGAGCCATTGGTATGTTGGAGACCGGGGTGAGCTCGCTACCGAGCCATTGGTATGTTGGAGACCGGAGTGAGCTCGCTACCGAGCCATTGGTATGTTGGAGACCGGGGTGAGCTCGCTACTGCGCCATTGGTATGTTGGAGACCGGAGTGAGCTCGCTACCGAGCCATTGGTATGTTGGAGACCGGGGTGAGCTCGCTACCGAGCCATTGGTATGTTGGAGACCGGAGTGAGCTCGCTACCGAGCCATTGGTATGTTGGAGACCGGGGTGAGCTCGCTACCGAGCCATTGGTATGTTGGAGACCGGAGTGAGCTCGCTACCGAGCCATTGGTATGTTGGAGACCGGAGTGAGCTCGCTACCGAGCCATTGGTATGTTGGAGACCGGGGTGAGCTCGCTACCGAGCCATTGGTATGTTGGAGACCGGAGTGAGCTCGCTACCGAGCCATTGGTATGTTGGAGACCGGGGTGAGCTCGCTACCGAGCCATTGGTATGTTGGAGACCGGAGTGAGCTCGCTACCGAGCCATTGGTATGTTGGAGACCGGGGTGAGATCGCTATCGAGCCATTGGTATGTTGGAGACCATAGTGAGCGCGCTACCGAGCCATTGGTATGTTGGAGACCGGAGTGAGCTCGCTACCGAGCCATTGGTATGTTGGAGACCGGGGTGAGCTCGCTACCGAGCCATTGGTATGTTGGAGACCGGAGTGAGCGCGCTACCGAGCCATTGGTATGTTGGAGACCGGAGTGAGCTCTCTACCGAGCCATTGGTATGTTGGAGACCGGAGTGAGCTCGCTACCGAGCCATTGGTATGTTGGAGACCGGGGTGAGCTCGCTACCGAGCCATTGGTATGTTGGAGACCGGAGTGAGCTCGCTACCGAGCCATTGGTATGTTGGAGACCGGGGTGAGCTCGCTACCGAGCCATTGGTATGTTGGAGACCGGGGTGAGCTCGCTACCGAGCCATTGGTATGTTGGAGACCGGAGTGAGCTCTCTACCGAGTCATTGATATGTTGGAGATGGGAGTGAGCTCGCTACCGAGCCATTGGTATGTTGGAGACCGGGGTGAGCTCGCTACTGCGCCATTGGTATGTTGGAGACCGGAGTGAGCTCGCTACCGAGCCATTGGTATGTTGGAGACCGCGGTGAGCTCGCTACCGAGCCATTGGTATGTTGGAGACCGGGGTGAGCTCGCTACCGAGCCATTGGTATGTTGGAGACCGGAGTGAGCTCGCTACCGAGCCAATGGTATGTTGGAGACCTGGGTGAGCTCGCTACCGAGTCATTGGTATGTTGGAGACCGGGTGAGCTCGCTACCGAGCCATTGGTATGTTGGAGACCGGAGTGAGCTCTCGCTACCGAGCCATTGGTATGCTTGGAGACCGGAGTGAGCTCGCTACCGAGCCATTGGTATGTTGGAGACCGGGAGTGAGCTCGCTACCGAGCCATTGGTATGTTGGAGACCGGAGTGAGCTCGCTACCGAGCCATTGGTATGTTGGAGACCGGAGTGAGCTCGCTACCGAGCCATTGGTATGATGGAGACCGGGTGAGCTCGCTACCGAGCCATTGGTATGTTGGAGACCGGGGTGAGCTCGCTACCGAGCCATTGGTATGTTGGAGACCGGAGTGAGCTCGCTACCGAGCCATTGGTATGTTGGAGACCGGGGTGAGCTCGCTACCGAGCCATTGGTATGTTGGAGACCGGGTTGAGCTCGCTACCGAGCCATTGGTATGTTGGAGACCGGAGTGAGCTCGCTACCGAGCCATTGGTATGTTGGAGAGGGAGTGAGCTCGCTACCGAGCCATTGGTATGTTGGAGACCGGGGTGAGCTCGCTACTGCGCCATTGGTATGTTGGAGACCGGAGTGAGCTCGCTACCGAGCCATTGGTATGTTGGAGACCGGGGTGAGCTCGCTACCGAGCCATTGGTATGTTGGAGACCGGAGTGAGCTCGCTACCGAGCCATTGGTATGTTGGAGACCGGGTGAGCTCGCTACCGAGCCATTGGTATGTTGGAGACCGGGGTGAGCTCGCTACCGAGCCATTGGTATGTTGGAGACCGGAGTGAGCTCGCTACCGAGCCATTGGTATGTTGGAGACCGGGGTGAGCTCGCTACCGAGCCATTGGTATGTTGGAGACCGGAGTGAGCTCGCTACCGAGCCATTGGTATGTTGGAGACCGGGGTGAGCTCGCTACCGAGCCATTGGTATGTTGGAGACCGGGGTGAGCTCGCTACCGAGCCATTGGTATGTTGGAGACCGGAGTGAGCTCGCTACCGAGCCATTGGTATGTTGGAGACCGGGTGAGCTCGCTACCGAGCCATTGGTATGTTGGAGACCGGAGTGAGCTCGCTACCGACCATTGGTATGTTGGAGATGGGAGTGAGCTCGCTACCGAGCCATTGGTATGTTGGAGACCGGGGTGAGCTCGCTACCGAGCCATTGGTATGTTGGAGACCGGAGTGAGCTCGCTACCGAGCCATTGGTATGTTGGAGACCGGGGTGAGCTCGCTACCGAGCCATTGGTATGTTGGAGACCGGGGTGAGCTCGCTACTGAGCCATTGGTATGTTGGAGACCGGAGTGAGCTCGCTACCGAGCCATTGGTATGTTGGAGACCGGGGTGAGCTCGCTACCGAGCCATTGGTATGTTGGAGACCGGAGTGAGCTCGCTACCGAGCCATTGGTATGTTGGAGACCGGAGTGAGCTCGCTACCGAGCCATTGGTATGTTGGAGACCGGAGTGAGCTCGCTACCGAGCCATTGGTATGTTGGAGACCGGGGTGAGCTCGCTACCGAGCCATTGGTATGTTGGAGACCGGAGTGAGCTCGCTACCGAGCCATTGGTATGTTGGAGACCGGGGTGAGCTCGCTACCGAGCCATTGGTATGTTGGAGACCGGGGTGAGCTCGCTACCGAGCCATTGGTATGTTGGAGACCGGAGTGAGCTCGCTACCGAGCCATTGGTATGTTGGAGATGGGAGTGAGCTCGCTACCGAGCCATTGGTATGTTGGAGACCGGGTGAGCTCGCTACCGCGCCATTGGTATGTTGGAGACCGGAGTGAGCTCGCTACCGAGCCATTGGTATGTTGGAGACCGGGTGAGCTCGCTACCGAGCCATTGGTATGTTGGAGACCGGGGTGAGCTCGCTACCGAGCCATTGGTATGTTGGAGACCGGAGTGAGCTCGCTACCGAGCCATTGGTATGTTGGAGACCGGGTGAGCTCGCTACCGAGCCATTGGTATGTTGGAGACCGGGGTGAGCTCGCTACCGAGCCATTGGTATGTTGGAGACCGGAGTGAGCTCGCTACCGAGCCATTGGTATGTTGGAGACCGGGAGTGAGCTCGCTACCGAGCCATTGGTATGTTGGAGACCGGGGTGAGCTCGCTACCGAGCCATTGGTATGTTGGAGACCGGAGTGAGCTCGCTACCGAGCCATTGGTATGTTGGAGACCGGGGTGAGCTCGCTACTGCGCCATTGGTATGTTGGAGACCGGAGTGAGCTCGCTACCGAGCCATTGGTATGTTGGAGACCGGGGTGAGCTCGCTACCGAGCCATTGGTATGTTGGAGACCGGAGTGAGCTCGCTACCGAGCCATTGGTATGTTGGAGACCGGGGTGAGCTCGCTACCGAGCCATTGGTATGTTGGAGACCGGGGTGAGCTCGCTACCGAGCCATTGGTATGTTGGAGACCGGAGTGAGCTCGCTACCGAGCCATTGGTATGTTGGAGACCGGGGTGAGCTCGCTACCGAGCCATTGGTATGTTGGAGACCGGGTTGAGCTCGCTACCGAGCCATTGGTATGTTGGAGACCGGAGTGAGCTCTCTACCGAGTCATTGGTATGTTGGAGATGGGAGTGAGCTCGCTACCGAGCCATTGGTATGTTGGAGACCGGGGTGAGCTCGCTACCTGCGCCATTGGTATGTTGGAGACCGGAGTGAGCTCGCTACCGAGCCATTGGTATGTTGGAGACCGGGGTGAGCTCGCTACCGAGCCATTGGTATGTTGGAGACCGGAGTGAGCTCGCTACCGAGCCATTGGTATGTTGGAGACCGGGGTGAGCTCGCTACCGAGCCATTGGTATGTTGGAGACCGGAGTGAGCTCGCTACCGACCATTGGTATGTTGGAGATGGGAGTGAGCTCGCTACCGAGCCATTGGTATGTTGGAGACCGGGTGAGCTCGCTACCGAGCCATTGGTATGTTGGAGACCGGAGTGAGCTCGCTACCGAGCCATTGGTATGTTGGAGACCGGGGTGAGCTCGCTACCGAGCCATTGGTATGTTGGAGACCGGGGTGAGCTCGCTACTGAGCCATTGGTATGTTGGAGACCGGAGTGAGCTCGCTACCGAGCCATTGGTATGTTGGAGACCGGGGTGAGCTCACTACCGAGCCATTGGTATGTTGGAGACCGGAGTGAGCTCGCTACCGAGCCATTGGTATGTTGGAGACCGGAGTGAGCTCTCTACCGAGCCATTGGTATGTTGGAGACCGGAGTGAGCTCGCTACCGAGCCATTGGTATGTTGGAGACCGGGGTGAGCTCGCTACCGAGCCATTGTTATGTTGGAGACCGGAGTGAGCTCGCTACCGAGCCTTTGGTATGTTGGAGACCGGGTGAGCTCGCTACCGAGCCATTGGTATGTTGGAGACCGGGGTGAGCTCGCTACCGAGCCATTGGTATGTTGGAGACCGGAGTGAGCTCTCTACCGAGTCATTGATATGTTGGAGATGGGAGTGAGCTCGCTACCGAGCCATTGGTATGTTGGAGACCGGGGTGAGCTCGCTACCGAGCCATTGGTATGTTGGAGACCGGAGTGAGCTCGCTACCGAGCCATTGGTATGTTGGAGACCGGGGTGAGCTCGCTACCGAGCCATTGGTATGTTGGAGACCAGAGTGAGCTCGCTACCGACTCATTGGTATGTTGGAGATGGGAGTGAGCTCGCTACCGAGCCATTGGTATGTTGGAGACCGGGGTGAGCTCGCTACTGCGCCATTGGTATGTTGGAGACCGGAGTGAGCTCGCTACCGAGCCATTGGTATGTTGGAGACCGGGGTGAGCTCGCTACCGAGCCATTGGTATGTTGGAGACCGGGGTGAGCTCGCTACTGCGCCATTGGTATGTTGGAGACCGGAGTGAGCTCGCTACCGAGCCATTGGTATGTTGGAGACCGGGGTGAGCTCGCTACTGAGCCATTGGTATGTTGGAGACCGGAGTGAGCTCGCTACCGAGCCATTGGTATGATGGAGACCGGGGTGAGCTCGCTACCGAGCCATTGGTATGTTGGAGACCGGAGTGAGCTCGCTACCGAGCCATTGGTATGTTGGAGACCGGGGTGAGCTCGCTACCGAGCCATTGGTATGTTGGAGACCGGAGTGAGCTCGCTACCGAGCCATTGGTATGTTGGAGACTGGGGTGAGCTCGCTACCGAGCCATTGGTATGTTGGAGACCGGGCCGAGCTCGCTACCGAGCCATTGGTATGTTGGAGACCGGAGTGAGCTCGCTACCGAGCCATTGGTATGTTGGAGACCGGGGTGAGCTCGCTACCGAGCCATTGGTATGTTGGAGACCGGAGTGAGCTCGCTACCGAGCCATTGGTATGTTGGAGACCGGAGTGAGCTCGCTACCGAGCCATTGGTATGTTGGAGACCGGGGTGAGCTCGCTACCGAGCCATTGGTATGTTGGAGACCGGAGTGAGCTCGCTACCGAGCCATTGGTATGTTGGAGACCGGGGTGAGCTCGCTACCGAGCCATTGGTATGTTGGAGACCGGGGTGAGCTCGCTACCGAGCCATTGGTATGTTGGAGACCGGAGTGAGCTCGCTACCGAGCCATTGGTATGTTGGAGACCGGGGTGAGCTCGCTACCGAGCCATTGGTATGTTGGAGACCGGAGTGAGCTCGCTACCGAGCCATTGGTATGTTGGAGACCGGAGTGAGCTCGCTACCGAGCCCTTGGTATGTTGGAGACCGGGGTGAGCTCACTACCGAGCCATTGGTATGTTGGAGACCGGAGTGAGCGCGCTACCGAGCCATTGGTATGTTGGAGACCGGGGTGAGCTCGCTACCGAGCCATTGGTATGTTGGAGACCGGGGTGAGCTCGCTACCGAGCCATTGGTATGTTGGAGACCGGAGTGAGCTCGCTACCGAGCCATTGGTATGTTGGAGACCGGGGTGAGCTCGCTACCGAGCCATTGGTATGTTGGAGACCGGAGTGAGCTCGCTACCGAGCCATTGGTATGTTGGAGACCGGGGTGAGCTCGCTACCGAGCCATTGGTATGTTGGAGACCGGGGTGAGCTCGCTAACGAGCCATTGGTATGTTGGAGACCGGGGTGAGCTCGCTACCGAGCCATTGGTATGTTGGAGACCGGGGTGAGCTCGCTACCGAGCCATTGGTATGTTGGAGACCAGAGTGAGCTCGCTACCGAGCCATTGGTATGTTGGAGACCGGGGTGAGCTCGCTACCGAGCCATTGGTATGTTGGAGACCATAGTGAGCGCGCTACCGAGCCATTGGTATGTTGGAGACCGGAGTGAGCTCGCTACCGAGCCATTGGTATGTTGGAGACCGGGGTGAGCTCACTACCGAGCCATTGGTATGTTGGAGACCGGAGTGAGCGCGCTACCGAGCCATTGGTATGTTGAAGACCGGACTGAGCTCTCTACCGAGCCATTGGTATGTTGGAGACCGGAGTGAGCTCGCTACCGAGCCATTGGTATGTTGGAGACCGGGGTGAGCTCGCTACCGAGCCATTGGTATGTTGGAGACCGGAGTGAGCTCGCTACCGAGCCATTGGTATGTTGGAGACCGGGGTGAGCTCGCTACCGAGCCATTGGTATGTTGGAGACCGGGTGAGCTCGCTACCGAGCCATTGGTATGTTGGAGACCGGAGTGAACTCTCTACCGAGTCATTGGTATGTTGGAGATGGGAGTGAGCTCGCTACCGAGCCATTGGTATGTTGGAGACCGGGGTGAGCTCGCTACTGCGCCATTGGTATGTTGGAGACCGGAGTGAGCTCGCTACCGAGCCATTGGTATGTTGGAGACCGTGGTGAGCTCGCTACCGAGCCATTGGTATGTTGGAGACCGGAGTGAGCTCGCTACCGAGCCATTGGTATGATGTAGACTGGGGTGAGCTCGCTACCGAGCCATTGGTATGTTGGAGACCGGGGTGAGCTCGCTACCGAGCCATTGGTATGTTGCAGACCGGAGTGAGCTCGCTACCGAGCCATTGGTATGTTGGAGACCGGGGTGAGCTCGCTACCGAGTCATTGGTATGTTGGAGACCGGGGTGAGCTCGCTACCGAGCCATTGGTATGTTGGACACCTGAGTGAGCTCTCTACCGACTCATTGGTATGTTGGAGATGGGAGTGAGCTCGCTACCGAGCCATTGGTATGTTGGAGACCGGGTGAGCTCGCTACTGCGCCATTGGTATGTTGGAGACCGGAGTGAGCTCGCTACCGAGCCATTGGTATGTTGGAGACCGGGGTGTGCTCGCTACCGAGCCATTGGTATGTTGGAGACCGGGGTGAGCTCGCTACTGCGCCATTGGTATGTTGGAGACCGGAGTGAGCTCGCTACCGAGCCATTGGTATGTTGGAGACCGGGGTGAGCTCGCTACCGAGCCATTGGTATGTTGGAGACCGGAGTGAGCTCGCTACCGAGCCATTGGTATGATGGAGACCGGGGTGAGCTCGCTACCGAGCCATTGGTATGTTGGAGACCGGGGTGAGCTCGCTACCGAGCCATTGGTATGTTGGAGACCGGAGTGAGCTCGCTACCGAGCCATTGGTATGTTGGAGACCGGGGTGAGCTCGCTACCGAGTCATTGGTATGTTGGAGACCGGGGTGAGCTCGCTACCGAGCCATTGGTATGTTGGAGACCGGAGTGAGCTCTCTACCGAGTCATTGGTATGTTGGAGATGGGAGTGAGCTCGCTACCGAGCCATTGGTATGTTGGAGACCGGGGTTAGCTCGCTACTGCGCCATTGGTATGTTGGAGACCGGAGTGAGCTCGCTACCGAGCCATTGGTATGTTGGAGACCGGAGTGAGCTCGCTACCGAGCCATTGGTATGTTGGAGACTGGGGTGAGCTCGCTACCGAGCCATTGGTATGTTGGAGACCGGGCCGAGCTCGCTACCGAGCCATTGGTATGTTGGAGACCGGAGTGAGCTCGCTACCGAGCCATTGGTATGTTGGAGACCGGGGTGAGCTCGCTACCGAGCCATTGGTATGTTGGAGACCGGAGTGAGCTCGCTACCGAGCCATTGGTATGTTGGAGACCGGAGTGAGCTCGCTACCGAGCCATTGGTATGTTGGAGACCGGGGTGAGCTCGCTACCGAGCCATTGGTATGTTGGAGACCGGAGTGAGCTCGCTACCGAGCCATTGGTATGTTGGAGACCGGGGTGAGCTCGCTACCGAGCCATTGGTATGTTGGAGACCGGGGTGAGCTCGCTACCGAGCCATTGGTATGTTGGAGACCGGAGTGAGCTCGCTACCGAGCCATTGGTATGTTGGAGACCGGGGTGAGCTCGCTACCGAGCCATTGGTATGTTGGAGACCGGAGTGAGCTCGCTACCGAGCCATTGGTATGTTGGAGACCGGAGTGAGCTCGCTACCGAGCCCTTGGTATGTTGGAGACCGGGGTGAGCTCACTACCGAGCCATTGGTATGTTGGAGACCGGAGTGAGCGCGCTACCGAGCCATTGGTATGTTGGAGACCGGGGTGAGCTCGCTACCGAGCCATTGGTATGTTGGAGACCGGGGTGAGCTCGCTACCGAGCCATTGGTATGTTGGAGACCGGAGTGAGCTCGCTACCGAGCCATTGGTATGTTGGAGACCGGGGTGAGCTCGCTACCGAGCCATTGGTATGTTGGAGACCGGAGTGAGCTCGCTACCGAGCCATTGGTATGTTGGAGACCGGGGTGAGCTAGCTACCGAGCCATTGGTATGTTGGAGACCGGGGTGAGCTCGCTACCGAGCCATTGGTATGTTGGAGACCGGGGTGAGCTCGCTACCGAGCCATTGGTATGTTGGAGACCGGGGTGAGCTCGCTACCGAGCCATTGGTATGTTGGAGACCGGGGTGAGCTCGCTACCGAGCCATTGGTATGTTGGAGACCGGGGTGAGCTCGCTACCGAGCCATTGGTATGTTGGAGACCGGGGTGAGCTCGCTACCGAGCCATTGGTATGTTGGAGACCGGGGTCAGCTCGCTACCGAGCCATTGGTATGTTGGAGACCGGGGTCAGCTCGCTACCGAGCCATTGGTATGTTGGAGACCGGGGTGAGCTCGCTACCGAGCCATTGGTATGTTGGAGACCGGGGTCAGCTCGCTGGCCACTGCCATAAGGATGAATTTCCACAACATCACTATTGTACATCTGAATGAACGTTATGGAATCAATGGCTGTAACTGTGATAAACTTCAGAGTGGCCAGCCACCAGTTACTACCACTGCAGAAGATCATTATTTTGTGCTGAGTCACCTAAGGAATCGTTCTCTCCGACAGGTCAAACAGCAAGAACAATAGTGGGTAACGCAGGCAAGTCAAAACAGCAAGAACAATTGGGTAACGCAGGCAAGTCAAAACAGCAAGAACAATTGGGTAACGCAGGCAAGTCAAAACAGCAAGAACCATTGGGTAACGCAGGCAAGTCAAAACAGCAAGAACAATAGTGGGTAACGCAGGCAAGTTTCTTCAATGACAGTCATATGACGATTCAGAGATAGAGGCCTTACTACAAGACGACCTTATGTTGGGTCAAACTTGACTCACAGGCATAGTCAGCACAGCCTGCAATGGTGTGCAGTGCAACATGTCAGATGAACTATATATTCGTTGGAGGTGGACGTATATAGATGTGCTGACGGTATGGAGAGCACGTTGCAGATTATCGTGTTCGCCAGCACAACCGATTTGGAAGTGGCATTATTTACATTTAGGGAGCATTTAGTATTCATCATCGCTTGCCTCGTCACGTCTTCTGTGGAAATGTTAATGCTGTGACGTATCGAGATGAGGTTCTTGATGCATTGGTTGCTTCTGCGTTCACAAATTATCAAGACTTGCGGCTTCTCCAGCAGGACGTGCGTGCGCACACCGCATACATTACACAGCAATATCTACACCAGGAGAACATTGTGACGATTAGCCTGCCCCATCACCAGACATGGTCCCTGTAGAACATCCGTGGGATGGAGGCCGATTAATTTGCTTCTCCAGCTAATCTGCAACGGCTGGATGTTGCTCTTCGAAGTGAATGGGACCAGCATTTTTTCAGACTTGTAGGTTCCATGAAGAGCTGCTGCCAAGTTTGTTTACAAGCACGCACAAATTGCAAGATTGGCTGCATTTCTGGTTCTCTCTCATGCCTGCACAGACAGAATGCATTTCTGGTTGTCTCTCATGCCTGCACAGACAGAATGCAATGAATTCCAGAACAATTAATTGTACCAAATAATCACCAGGATGAATTAATAGGAATATGTATCAAGATTCCAAATGTGTGAATCTCTAAACATTTATATTTACATTTGACACTGTTCTGTAAAAGGATGCGTTATTAATGTGCCTCCGTATATAATGATTGTATAGCGCGCTAAAATAGATCGATTGTATAGAGAGTCGTACAACAAAACCAACGAGTAAATTCTCATCAAGGCCAGCACAAATTGAGGGCTCTTTAAACATGCAAAAAGAAACAACTGACGCATCATGAGTAGAGATTGAAAAATTGGTTACAACTGGCAAATTACTGGTAAAGAGGTATCGGGGAGGACAACGAGAGAAAAAATTAGATATTTGGTGTCGTGGCACGGTAAATAATCAACAACAGAATTGATAGACGCACATAGGACAGATAATTATGGAAGAACATGATCGCCTACACCAGCCGGCCTGACATATGTTGATGAAGTAAATTGTAATGAGAGCTGGAATATGTGAATTGTACAGAGAAATAAATTATATGAATTGTACAAATAGCCGAAATATGTGAATTGTACATTATCATAATCAAGTACCATGCCTGCTAGCGTAGGTGATCACATCTCTCCACAACTTTCTATCTTGAAAGTTGTTTATTTCTGTCGTTGATCTTCTGTCCTGCTACTCTCTTAAGCTGTCTGGTATCTTTACTCTTTGCTACTCTATATCTTTTTGACCCTCAATTTTCTCAGCTGTCACAATATATTCCAGCTGTTTCCTTTTTGTTGCATGGTCAAAAATTAAGATTATTTCTTCCCAATATTGGAAATTGACTTTATTTATTTTTGTCCTCTTCCACAATGTTTTCATTGCTCTTTTTAGCCATCCATGGTATTCTCAACATTCTGCAGTAAAACCACATCTCTACAGACTCCAGTGTTTTCTCGTTTGTTATTCTCTTATCCATGATTCATATCCATAACATTTAAGGACTCTCTTTCTTGTTTCTTTTGTCAAAAATGGATTGCACAGTATCTTCCTAATTTTTATTTTTGTTTGGAAAGCTGCTTTTGCCTGAGCTGTTCTGTATCTCATGTCTGTTGTACATCTACCATCTGAGGTTAGCATTGTTCCCAGATATTAAGATTTAATTCATTTACCTGTTTTAATATCGTTGCACTTGTATTTATTGTGTATTGCGGTGATGACTTTTCCTTGTTGCTACGATTTCTTCTGTCGTTTTGCTAATGAGGCTGATGGGAATTTACAATCGACTGGTTAGAATTTCAAATCGGCATTGTGATGGCTGTACAATTTCGCCCTTACTCTTCGTGATGGCAATGCAGATAATACTGAAAGCAGCAGAATGAGTTTCGAAAGGACCAGACCTTGGAGATAGATGCTACATGGAACTTAAAGCATTCATGGATGACACCACGGTCCTAGCTTCAGAAGAGAGGCACGCCCGAAGGATGTCTGAACGCCTGGACGAGATCATCGTGTGGTGCCGGATGAGCCTCAAACCGAGGACGTCACGAAGCCTCCCCATCAGGTCGAGGGAAGACCAAGCCAGTCGCATTCAGTGTAGCGAACCAGAGGATTCCAACCGTCTGCGAGGAGCCAATAAAGAGCCTTGGCAGAGTGTATGACGCCTCATTGAAGGAAACGAGAGTCTTCCAGAGCGTAAGAGAGATAGAGCAAGGGCTACAGATCATTAACCGGGGCAGACATTTAGGAAAGTTTAAAATCTGGTGCCTGCAGTTCATGTTTATACCTAAACTGTTATGGCCTCTTCTGATATACGAGATCAGTTCAGGTAAGGTGGAAGCTATGGTGAGCAAGTTTAGCAAGTACACGCGAAAATGAATGGGAGTACCACCAGGACTGAGGATGGTTATTGAAGGCCTCGGTATCACTACAAACGAATTAAAATCAATAATTGCTCAACCACCCGTGCCAGTTGAATCATCCGAAATACTATTTCATTCCCCAAACAAAGAAAGGTAGTTGTAGTCCCAATCATAGCAGTCTCATCACACGCCAAATGACATCAGGTGAAACCGCACAGAAAGTGAACACAGCCATCTGTTCTCCATCATACGATATCATCATTCATCGTAAACAATCGGAATATCGACACACAATCAAACAGATGAAACGCACAGCCCACGGTGTGCACAGAGCACTTAACTCAGTAGCTCCTGCAACAAGCCGAACTAGGAATATGAGGAAACTGCAACAAGGAATACTTTTCAGACATAGTCTTTAATGGTTCCTGCCGCCTATCCACCATATTGACAGGAAGTTCACGTCCTCCTGAAAGTGATGATTGTCATAAAAGAAAAAAAATGTATAGCACTTGATGATGCTAGGACATCACCCTGACTCCAAATTCGAACATATGAAGCACACGTCATCGGAATATCCCCATCAAACAACAGACTGTAAGATCTCCCTGCAATGTGAATTTGTGAAATTATTAATCCCTCCTGGCTAACATGAACCTCCGGGAGTCACCCCGGTACTGCTGTTCTGAGGACTGAGGATGTTGAGCTGTACTGCAAGACAGCTATGCTGGCCCTTTTTTCCAGCCAATCCTAGAAGAATACAAGGCTTGAAAGGCCAGACTGGCAGATATGCTACAGAACTCCTCAGACGAAGCAGTCCCAACAGTGAAACCCACTTTGAGCACTGGTCAGAAATAGCAGGCGCGTGCAGCAGTAAACGAAACACGCGAAAGTCTCCAGCTGAAGGAAATGGCGGACGCAGACCAACCGGGGTAGATTTGGTCACGGAGACATCCAATGGTGGTTAAAAGCATCAAATAAACAACGGAGGGACATGGTAAACTGGTAGATAGAGAAGTCGAGGAGAACAAACTTGTACAAAAGACAGCACAACAGGTGCATCAAGGCCAACGGATCACATGGGATGAGACCTTGCAGAGGACAATAACATGGAATGACATGTCACATATGGCACCGCTGGTCCTCAGCTACATAACCAGGTCTATGTACGACCTTCTGCCATTAGCCTGCAACATTGGGAAGTGGGGAAGACATACTACAATTGATGTCCTCTTTGCAATGGAAGACAGACGATGGAACATGTTCTTTCCTCATGCAAGACAGCTCTGGGCCAAAAGCGTTACACGTGGCGGCACAACAAAGTGCTGCATGAACTGGCTGCTATCGTGGACAGGGAGCTGAGAAAAGCCATCACTAAAGTGCGACCAGCTACAACAAAGACCTATTGTTTTAGAGCCGGACAGGTCACACGTCCCAAGGAGAACAACTGGTACGACTCAACGGTCATGGACATAGCAAACGATTGGAAGATGGCGGTTGACATCCCAGGGCGAGGGAAATGTCCAGAGTGTATCAAGATATCTAAAATGCGTCCGGACATTGCACTTTACTTGTCAGGTATGCCCTTCGTCATCTTAATAGAACTCACAGTGCCATTTGAATCCAGGATAAGGGAACAGCATATATTTAAACTAGCCAAATACAAGGATCTCGCCATGGAGCTGAGACAGCAGGGATTACAGATTAGAGTGCTGTCTGTGGAAGTCAGTGTCAGAGGACTCACGACCTCATCCGTCTACGATCTTTTAAAGAAGCTGGGAATTAAGAGTGGAATGCGAACACGAACAATGAAGGAATATTCGCGGAGCGGACGGTAAGTGATAAGGAATTGCATCAACGACTTTAGGTGGGCTACACCGGGCGTTTGTAATACCGACAGTTCAAACAATGAGGTTCCTAGCCCGACCTATCTTTATCACCTATTATCAGTTTCTGATCCACTCCTTCCCGCCGAAATCACACCACACAAAAGCAACTTGTAGGCGAACCTATTAAAGGGCCTTGTAATTAATAGCCACTTTAGACGACTGCCACCACGAAGAGGACATTAACGTGCTCGGTTGAAGCTAAGACATGTCAGTATACCACGCGAGTAAAGACCGTAGTTTGGAACAGAATTGTTGCGTAGAGCAAGTGTAATTATTTTGTGCCGAATGTTTATTGTAAGCTTTCAAGTCAATGCAGCAGGAGTCCGACCCAGGCGGGCGCACCTCCCTTAGAGTGTCAGGATGTTAAGAGGCCGAAACACTTGCTCGACGGCAGGTATCTTCTTAGGATCAGATTGCCTACTGATACGGCGCTCTGTACAAAGAGTTTCCTATAACTGTCTATAATCTCTTATCGTCATCTTTGTTATCTTTATTTCTTCTTCTTGTATTCATTAGCTGTAAAATGTCATCTGTCATCCATATCTTTCTTGAATTTGTCCTCACTGGTGGTATGAACTCTTTTGATGTTTGTTGCATTGATTCATTTAGCATTTTCCTCTGTTCGTCGATGTTTTGTATCAGCTCTTATGTATTGTACCTGTTCTGAATTGTGATGTTATATTTGTCTTGTTGTCTGATTTGATTAGATCTAAATTTAACTTGATATTGACTGAGGCCCGTTTTGCTCTTTTTAATTTTATACTAAGCTTCCCCACAACTAGTACATGATCACTATTGCAATCTGCCCCTGGTCTAGTCTTCTCATATACCAGACTTTCTAAATCTAGATCTGTCTATCCTCATGTAGTCAATTTGATTACGTGCGATGTCTCCTGGGCTTTTCCATGTCCACAGATGTCTATGATGTTGCTTAAACCAGGTGCTTCCTATGATCATGATGTGTGTTCTTGCCCAGTCAATAAGTTTGTCCCCTCTTTCATTTCTCTCGCCTAAGCCATAATAACCAATCATTTTATCAATTCTTTCCTTTCCTACTTTTACGTTCATGTTCCCTAGAACTATGGCGTTTTCATGTGGTTTGCATCGACGAAGTGCTATATTAAGCTCGTGGTAAAATATATCAATTGTTTCCTCTAGACTATCTGGTGTTGGTGCATAAACATGTATAAGATTTATGTCTATTGGCTTTCCATTCAATTTCACTAAAAGGATTCTGTCAGATATTGGGTAAAAGCCTTTCACTGTTCTTGCTCTTTCTGCATCCAAGATGATACCTACTCCTCTTTGGTGTTCAGTACCTCCAGAATAGATGATTTTATGTTCATTAGAATATATCTCCCTGAACCAGTATATCTCATTTCATACAGACCCAAAAAATGTAAATCCACCATTTTCATTTCCTGTTTTTTTTTCTAGTTTTACCTTTTGCATGAGTGTTCTAATAATGCAAGTTCCTATTCTCAATGTTTGTTTTATCGTTACCTTGTTTACTGTAGCTTGATGACGATCGGCTACCACATGTAGCACATGATGTACCCTACCGAAGAAGGGTATTTTATTGGAATCGTGATTAACCGTTGTCGAGAATTCTAAAGTTGTGGCGACCCATGATTATACAAAGAAGTTACGACGGTGGTTTTCGGTTGCCTTCCGTCGCTTTGTTTACAGTAGACTCCGCTAGCCTTTCACTAAAAAGTCTCACCCACAAAGTAGTGGGGTTGTTTTACTTTAGGGTACCCTTCCTTAGCCTTTCACTCCCCCAAGCATACCTGCAAGGCAGCAGGGCAGCCACATGTTGTAATATCTACTGCATGCAGTAAAAAGTAAAAAAAGTACCCCCGTCACGCCAAGTGGCGTATAGGGAAATATGGTGTTAGTGACCCTATATTTTACAGACCTTCAGCACATGATTTTTGGGGTAATGTGGTCAGTATTGCGCCCGTGCTGATTTACTTTCCCAGAAAAAAATCCGGTACCCATTTAAGGCTGGGTGAACCCGGAAAAACAAGGTAAAATTACCCGTCCTGACAGTGAAATGTATGGAGAAATAAAATAAATGAATTGTACAAAAACCTAAAATATGTGAATTGTACAAAAAGCTAAAATATGTGAATTGTACAGTGAGCTCGGAAATAAGAACAGGTCAGTCATGTGAATTGTAAAGAGAGTTAAGAACAGAAGCCCGCCTGTATGGGAGCCGGATGATAGGCAAGCCACGGGGCACACGTAAAGACCTACTGCTAACGGGTACATCCATGTAGGCAACTCAGCTTTTGTTATGGCTGGCAGAACATGGGAGACAACAGCATCAAGTGAAGAAATGGTTGTCAACATCGTGTTGGGTGGTAGTTTTTGTGTTTGATGTTTTAATCTGCGTCCCAACGTCGTGTTGGGTGGTAGTTTTTGTGTTTGATGTTTTAATCTGCGTCCCAACGTCGTGTTGGGTGGTAGTTTTTGTGTTTGATGTTTTAATCTGCGTCCCAACGTCGTGTTGGGTGGTAGTTTTTGTGTTTGATGTTTTAATCTGCGTCCCAACGTCGTGTTGGGTGGTAGTTTTTGTGTTTGATGTTTTAATCTGCGTCCCAACGTCGTGTTGGGTGGTAGTTTTTGTGTTTGATGTTTTAATCTGCGTCCCAACGTTGTGCTACCAATGCCAGACCTGGACCCTAGATGCAAGAACAACAAGAAAAATAACCTCTTCTGAGATGAAATTTGTTAGACGAATAATAGGAAAAAGACAGATGGATAAGATAAGAAATGAAGAACTGGGAAAAAGCTAGGAATAATCCTCGCCATAGAATATATAAAGAAACGGATACAGTGATTTGGCCATGTGACAAGGCAAAAAGTTCAAAACACAACACAACGAGCCTCCTTTATATGTTGCGAGAACACCAGACCCAAGGGTCACCACGAAAAAGATGGATTGATGGAATATTAGAAGCACTAAGAAATATAACAGCAGTAAAGACGAAAAGAAGAGCAAAAGACCGCAAATTATATCTCCCCTGGACGCCAAAAGGCAAATGAGGAAGGAAAAAGAAGAATGGGATATTTTATGTTGTGTTTAAAAAAATACAATCATGTGATGTTTTATGTTGCGTATCATAAAATACAATCATGTGATGTTTTATGTTGCGTATCATAAAATACAATCATAGAATGTCTCATGTGGTGTTTGATAAAATACAATCACATGATGTTTTATGTTGTGTATCATAAAAGACAATAATGGAATTTTTTATGTTGTGTTCCATAAAATACAATCATTGTATGTGTTATGTTGTGTTTGAAAAAATACAATCATGGGATGTTTTCTTCACTGTTTTCTGACAACTGCTCCTATTAATAGCCAGTCCTTCAGAGATGATGTGTTGTGTTGTGGTTGTAATGTGTTGTGGTTGTGATGTGTTGTGGTTGTGATGTGATGTCTCTCTCGCTCTCGCTCTCTCTCTCTCTCTCTGCGATCAAGACTCAATCAGAAAAGTATTCCAGACTCTCTCATGAAGTCAGCTGTCTGTTTAAGCGATTCAATTGCCCCATATAGTTTCTCTTCCAGGGAGGTGGGCGTGGACCACATTGATCTTCTCAAGTCTGTGTACTGGGGGCAATCCTGTAGAACATGTTTTGTAGTCATATTGTCCAGTTTACAGTGGCATAGGCTGGTTGTACCTATTTTGAATTTGGTGAACATGTGATTCCTCATTCTATTGTGGCCAGTGCGTAGGCGAAGTATGATGACTTGATCCCTCCTTCATAGTTGATGGTATCCGTTCCTTTCGTTATGCTTTGGGTGTTCTCGTTTCCATTTTTCATGGTACTGACCTTTGAGGATGGATTTGGCTTCATCATAACTGTTCTCTTGTGGCAATCTCCCTCCCTCTTTATCTAATTTGTCTGCGCGTTCTTTCCCGTGTATATTACAGTGTGATGGAATCCACTGAATGACTACTCTCTGGAAATTATTGCATAGTTGGTCCAGGGTTGTTCTTAAGTCATCTAGTTCATTGTTCTTGGGGCTTTTTAGAGCGGATAGTACTGACAGAGCATCAGTCAGAATCACCAATTTATTGTGCATGCTATTTTTGTGATGAGTAGCCAGTGTTGCAGCATCTCTGAGGGCCTCAGTTTTTGCTTTAAAGTTGTTTGAGAATTTCCCAGTAGCTATTGACTTGGTGATCTTGTCCTGGTTATTCAGCGTCAAGAACACACTTCCCACTCCATTTCCGGTGGCGTTTGTAGCAGAGCCATCTGTGCATATGTGGGACCAAGAGTCCCGTGGGTAGGTATCGTGTATGTGTTTTTCTGATACTTGTTTTCTTTCTGTGTCTGATTGGGTGCCATTTTTCATGATTCCTGTTATATTTTCCTTAAGTTCTTGTATTTTATGTTTCCCCATGAGGAGACATATCAGATGGGCCCAAGGGTTTTGATATTGTTTGGGAAAGTACTGGGTCTCCAGTAGTTAGTTCATTGGCGATTGCAGCGAAGTTGCTCCTCTTTAGTCGTACAATTCCGGAACCAGTTATTCTTTGGTGCATGGGGTGGCTAAGGAGCCTTCTATATTTCTCCGCTTGTTGCAATACTTTAGTGACCCGTCTGTCATCTAAGGGTTGTAAACCTGTTACTGTTTCTAGAGTCTTGATAGGTGTAGATTTCATAGCAACAGTGAAGATACGGGCAGCTTGGTTCTGTTAATTTTGCTAAGGTGTGATTTGGGAGCCATAGCCCAGGCTGTGAGTCCATACTCTAGGACTGGTCTGACTCTTCCTATGAATAGTCGTTTCAAGATATTGCTGTCTGCTCCCCAGTCCGTTCCTGCCAATTTCTTCATAATATTAGTTCGATTTCTGGCTTTTTTTCGTGCTCTGTATATCTGATTTTTCCAAGTCATTCTGCGATTCATGGTGACGCCAAGATATGTTGGGTTTTGGTCAATAGGGAGTGTATGGTCTTTTATCTTCAAGTTTGCAGAGAGTGTGTTTCTTCATAGGCTAAATTTGTATATGTAGTTTTATTTTTGTTAACTGGTTAAAACCAGGTGTTCGTCCATTTTCCAAGTTCACCTAGGGCATCTTGCATTCTGGAACCAACCACTGACATACTTTCCTCGCGAGCCCATAACGCCAGATCATCTGCGTATATTGCTGAGTGTATTCTGGGTGGAATGTCCATTACGATGTCATTTATGAAAATTAAAAAGAGTGTTGGGGACAAGACTCCGCCTTGTAGGACACCTTGTTCGACTGTGACCTTCTTACTTAGTTGACCTTGAACTTGTACTCTGGCCGTTCTATCCTGAAGGTATTGAGAGACCCAATTGAATAAACGACCCTGGATGCCAAGTCTAAAAAGCTTGTTCTTTAAACCCTCTCGCCATACCCTATCAAAAGCCTTCTCCAATGTCGATCCACACTGCCACTGCCTCTCTTCCAACTAGCATTTATTATCCTTAGAATGTGATATGATGTGATGTGATGTGCCGTGGTTGTGATGTGATGTGACGTAATGTGTTGTGTTGTTGTTGTGATGTGATGTGATGTGGTTTGGTTGTGATGTGACGTGACGTGATGTGTTGTATTGTGGTTGTATTGTGGTTGTGATGTGACGTAATGTGTTGAGGCTGTGATGTGCTGTGTTGTGCTTGTATTTGATGTGCTATGCTTGTATGTGATGTGTTGTGGTTGTGATGTGTTGTGTTGTGTTTTTGTTGTGATGTATTGTGCTTGTGATAAGGTAAAAGTAAAGTACGAGACTTAAATCGGCGTCTTAGCACGCGAGTTTCAACCCATATGTGCTCGTCCGCTAATCCAGAATTGTTCGGAGACTTCTGGACAGTGTCGCTTCAAGCATCGAAACTCACGATGCGAGGCGGCATTCCTCACCTTCCCAGAGTATCCTGGTACCGATTTCTCCCAGCGGCTGGGTCGACTGCGGGTGTATTTTTTTCCTCAACCACGAGTAAAATTGACATAGCTTTTAGCGGGAATCGAAATAAGGTTGTCTAAGTGTCGGTAGTGTTTCCAAACTAGGGTACCGAGGCCCCCTGCGGTTGTGGCTGTGATGTGTTGTGTTGTGCTTGTGATGTGTTGTGGTTGTGATGTTTTGTGTTGTGGTTGTGATGTTTTGTGTTGTTGTTGTGATGTAGAATGTCACGTTGAGTGATGACACAACGTAGATGCACAAGAAGTTAAGTCCCGAAGTCATCGAGTACACAAGATGCGATAAACATGTGGCACACAAAGAAACGTAAACCACATAGTGACTGTACCTGGAACATGCATTGTTATCTCTTGTAAAACAGACACAATAACAAAGATATTTCATAGACAAGTTAGTAGAAGAGATTGGTAATTGATGTTTGAGGCTACAATAATGACTGTACCTGGAACATGCATTGTTATCTCTTGTAAAACAGACACAATAACACAGATATTTCATAGACAAGTTAGTAGAAGAGATTGGTAATTGATGTTTGAGGCTACAATAATGACTGTACCTGGAACATGCATTGTTATCTCTTGTAAAGCAGACACAGCAACAAAGATCATAGACAAGTTAGTAGAAGAAATTGGTCATTGAGACTACAACCTTACCATCCCCTCTTATACCAGACATAACTAGTTTGGGAAAGTCAAAGCACAAGTAGCAGCAGAAAATAAAACGTTCATATTATGCGATGTTAAGACACAAATATTAAATGTAGACGAAGATAACTTGACAAAATGTGAGAATTATGTCTTACGAGAGGAAGGAAAATATTGTAAAAAGGGAAAAGGGATGATTTGTAGATTATTTAGCCGGACGCAAACTGTTAAGACTCGTCCAATTGTCAATGAAAATCTTCAAATCTGGAAGTGTCCTCAAAATTAAGGCTATGTCTATGACTTATAAAAAAAGCGAACAATTTGTTCCTCTTTATTTCCTAATTTTCCTTTCAGCGTCGAGGGAAGTTATAGTTTGCCACCTTTGGCTCTTCTGTTTGCGTCTCTGCTATTGTTTCCTTGTATTTCTAATTTTGTTCTCAATCCATCTTTTGCGAGTTCGGCCGTTGAGTCTGGTGTTCTCACAACGTTCAATGAAGGCTCGTTGCCTAGTGTTTTGATCTTTCCGTCTTATCACGTGGCCAAACCATTTTATCTGTTGTTTCTTGATATATTCTGTGGCCAACCATTTTATCTGTTGTTTCTTGATATATTCTGTGGCGAAAATTACGCCCACTTTTTCTTCTCAGTTCACCATCTCTCAAACTATCTCCTGCCATGCGCCTAACACATTTAATTTCGGTAGTTTATTTTTTTTTTTTAATTGTTCCCGAGTCTAGAGTACAGGTCTGGCTTTAGTAGCACTCAGTTGGGATGAATATTATTTTGTAGAATGCCCGTTTTGCCTATAGTGTTTGACATTTAGTATTTTCGTGTTGACAACGACAGTAACAGTTATCCATTGATTTGACAAGCATTGGTGCATCTTGAGTCTATTTCTGCTGCTTATGAATGATTGTTTGCCACTAGCCTGCCTATATGTCTAAATTTTACCACTTTTTCATTTGTGTTGATGAACTTTTTCTCTTTAGCGATGTTCATTACTACTGTCTATATTATGTTTTTGTTTGTTCAGTTACTGTCTATTTGATGTTTTTGTTTGTTCAGTTACTGTCTATTTGATGTTTTTGTTTGTTCAGTTACTGTCTATTTGATGTTTTTGTTTGTTCAGTTACTGTCTATTTGATGTTTTTGTTTGTTCAGTTACTGTCTATTTGATGTTTTTGTTTGTTCAGTTACTGTCTATTATAATTTTTGTAAGGAAAAAAAAAGGTGGACAAAGATCAAAGAAAGTTACCGTTTTAAGAAAACTGCAGTACCTGTGCAACTGGAAATGATAAAGTTATAATGAAAATGATCTGTCCCCACTACGTTCTTTCTTTAACATCTCTCGCCTGTTCTCTACATCTGTCCACACAACATTCTTCCTTTCACTATCTAACCTTTCTCTCTCAGTCCGTATCTTTGTGTATCTACTAGATTCTTCTCTAACCTTTCTCTCTCAATCTCTAATTCTTTTCTCACTAGATTCTTCCTTTCTCCCTCAATAACTAATTCTTTTCTCACAAGATTCTTCCCTTCTCTAACCTTTCTCCCTCAGTATGTATCTTTGTGTCCCTATTAGATTCTTACTTTCTCTAACCTTTCTCTCTCAATCACTAATTCTTTTCTCACTAGATTATTCCTTTCTCTAACCTTTCTCTCTCAATCTCTAATTCTTTTCTCACTAGATTCTTCCCTTCTCTAACCTTCCTCCCTCAGTCTTTTTCTTTGTGTCCCTATTAGATTCTTCCTTTCTCTAACCTTTCTCTCTGAATCACTAATTCTTTTCTCACTAAATTCCTCCTTTCTCTAACCTTTCTCTCTCAATCTCTAATTCTTTTCTCACTAGATTATTCCCTTCTCTAACCTTTCTCCCTCAGTCTGTATCGTTGTGTCCCTATTAGATTCTTCCTTTCTCTAACCTTTCTCTCATTCTCTACCCCTGTTCCTACAACATTATTGCTATCTTTAAACTCTCTTTCTCCCTCTCTTATTGCTCTCACTATATAATATAAGAGACTATGCAAGTCACATGTGCCCCCCCCCCCCTCCACCATCTCCTTCCCTTACCTATGTAGGGTGAATGTCATTTCGACGAATGTACTCACCCTAATCCGCCACGCAATATTCTCCCAGCAAGTACAGTCTCCGTTTCTGGCTGTAAATTATATCCGTCGGGCAATTATTGTTTGTGCCAACACCTGATCCTAGCTGTAATTAGTGACTTGTTGACATCTCTCTCACATCAGAGTCTCATTTTGTCCTTCCATCCCCTGCTGGTATTTTGTGTTTGCTTTTCTATCGCCAAGCTCGTATGTCGTTCTGTCTAGCCTCCAATGTTCTCATTAGTTTGCTGACCTACCCATCTACCTAACCACCCGCCCTTAAAGTTACTTCTTCTTCTTCTACCTTTTTAGCTCCCAGTGGAGCATAGGTCTTCAACAAACACTTTCCAAGTCGTTCTGTTTTTTGCAATTCTTTTAAGATCATTCCATGTCTTCCCCATCATCTTCATCTCTGCTTCAATCTGTCTTCTCCAAGAATTCCTTGGTCTTCCTCTTTGTCTTTTCCCCTGGGGATTCCAAAAAAGGGCCTGTTGTGTAATACTCTCAGTTGGTTTCCGTAGTGTGTGTCCTATCCATCGCCATCGTCTTCGCTGTATTTCTTTATCCACTGGTATTTGACCAGTACATTTCCATAATTCCACGTTAGTGACTTTGTCCTGCCATTTCCATCCCTTTATTCTGCGCAAGCATCCATTAATGAAAGTCTGTACCTTCGTGATTGTCAATTTTGTTATTCTCCATGTTTCACAGCCATATAATAGAACCGACTTAACATTGGAGTTGAAAATTTGTATTTTTGTATTTAGCCTAATTTCTTTGGATTTCCATATGTTTCCCAGTGCAATGAAAGCTCCTCTTGCTTTTGATATCCTTATTTTGGTATCGTTTTCTGTTCCTCCCTCTTTATCTATATTACTGCCCAGATATATATAAGATTGTACGTCTAGTAGAGGTATTTCTCCTAGTTTTATTTGGTTATTGCCAACTGCATTAATTCTCATAATGTTGGTCTTATCTCTATTAATCTTTAGTCCTAGCTGTTGTGATCTCTCATCTAATATACTCATTTTATCTTGCATCTGTTGGTGGCTGTGTGATAGGAGAGCTATGTCATCAGCAAAGTCTAAATCATCAAGTTGTTTGGTCAGTGACCACTGGATCCCATTTCTGTTGTTTTGAGTTATTTTCATAATCCAATCTATGGCCAGTAGAAAGAGAAATGGAGACAGAAGGCATCCTTGCCTTACTCCTGTTCTTATTTCAAATGCTTCTGTAAGCTGTCCTTCATGCACCACACTACATTTTGTTCCTTCATACATTGTTTTTATCAGGTTAATAAACTTTATGGGGATTCCATAATGACTCAGCAACTTCCAAAGCATTCTTCTGTCTAAACTATCAAATGCCTTTTCGTAATCTATGAATCCAATATAAAGTGGGGATTTTAGTTCTAAACTTTGTTCAACTATTATACGTAGAGTAGTTATTTGATCAGCACATGATCTGTTCTTCCTAAAACCTGCTTGTTCATCTCTCAAGTGTTTCTCTATAGCCTCTTTTAGTCTCTCCAGAATGATTCTGCCTAATATTTTTCCTGGCACTGATAGTAGCATAATTCCCCTATAATTTGTGCACTCCTGTAAACTTCCTTTCTTTGGTAGTTTGATCATATAACCTTCTCTCCAGTCTTTAGGTATTTCTTCCCTCTCCCAAATTTTATCCAATAGATTATGTAACATCTTGGTAGAGGTGATAATATCTGCTTTGATGGCTTCCGAAGGAATTTCATCTGGTCCTGTGGCTTTACCATCTTTAATAGTTTGATGGCTTTCATTATTTCTTCTTTGCTTGGTTTTCCGCAGTTAACGTGTAATTCTTCTTCTGCTGGTAGTATATCTGGAGGATTATTTGAGCCGGGTCTGTTCAAAAGTTCTTCAAAGTGCTCCTTCCATCTCTCCATTTGTTCCCTTATATTACTAAGCAGATTTCCTTTCTTATCTTTGATAAAGGTGTTGATCTGTTTGTATTTTCCACCTAATTTCTTTGTGCTGTTGTACAGTTCTTTCATATTCCCTTTATTTGCTGCTTCTTCTGCCTCTTTAGCTAATTCATCTATATATTTCCTCTTATCCCTTTTAATGCATCTTCTCACTTCTTTGTTCACCTCTGTGTAAGCTTCCTGTGTCTTGGCTTTATTACTTCTTGTTTTGCTTTTATTTATGTCTGCTTTCTTGTTCTTTCTTTCTTTAATTTTATCCAGGGTCTCTGCTGTCATCCATGCCTTATTCTGGCGTTCTCTTTTCCCCAGTGTTTCTTCGCATGTCTCTTTCCATATATTTTTTACCTGTTTCCAATGATCTTCTATATTTATTGTATTTTCTAGTTGTTGGAGGACTTGGTATTTGTTTGATATTGTGACTGCGAATTTATCTTTAATTCCTTGTTCTTTAAGAAACCCTACATTGAAATACTTTCTGCCCTTATTCGTTGTAGTATACCTTTTTAATTTAATTTTAAAGTTACTTGCCTTTCCACTATCCCACAAGCCGGTCAATCTACACAGAACCAATTATTTGAACCACCGATATCAGTCACTTGTTGAACAGTATTCATATCATGAGTGAGATATATCTCAAATGGTTATTTTGGTGTCTCGATAGTTTGTTTCAGAGATTTCAAAACTAGACATTGCTAATTATTTAACAGTTCTAATATAAAGATTCCATCATCCGTAGCGTTTCAAAAATTTAAATAGATACTAGAACAACACAGGCAACAGGTGTATTAACACAAATGGACGGACGTGTAAATTACAGCAATTAAACTATAAAATAAAATTACTGTAGATAATGGTAGAATCAATATGTTTGATTATCTGCGAAGTATGAGCAGCGATAGCTCAGTGGTTAGTGAACTGGACTACAAAGGACGAGAGGTCGGGTTCGATCCTGATCGATGGCTTCCGGGTTCACTTAGCCTTAAATGGTTACCGGATTTTTTCTGGGGAAGTAAAGTGGCACGGGCGTAATACCGACCACATTACCCCAAAAATCATGTGCCAAAGGTCTATAAAAATTATGGTCACTAACACCTTATTCCCTAAGCGCCACTTGGCGTGACGGGGCTCTTTACTTTTTACTTTATTTACAAAGTATAGACATAAATACAGACAGAGAAAAGGAAAGAAAAACAATTACATTAGGTATTACTGTAAAGTCCTAGGCATACAAAGACGATATCCTAAAGGAAAAAAAGTTTAATAGAAATCAAATGACATGGGCGAATATGCAGAGTTTAAATTGGTAAGAAAAATGAAACCATGTTTGTGCACGCAACACGATCTAACGGGCATTGCAAAAACAAAGTTACTATTAACGACGGAGAGGCAGACAAAAGAGAAATATAAAGGATGATTAAGGAAATGACGAAGAAATAAATCCAGAAATAGACTCAAAATTAGCAAAGTATTTTCTTGAAGTCAAGATCCTGGTAATAGAGAGGTATTTCAACATCACATCGATTGTTTAGCATCATCAAGAGCATGACGATCAACAAAGGATATGTTTGTCTTATAAACCGGCATCAACGTTAAAGTTGTTGAACTATTGAGAGAAAGAGAACAAGGATCAAGTGGAGAGCTCAAATACCTAGGTCGTGTTTTTACTCATCATCATGTGCCATACCGGTTGGCGTAGGTGATCATGTCCCTCCACAATCTTCTATCTACAGTGCATCGTATCAGTTCTGTTATTGACTGTTTTCCATGCTATGAAACCAAGCTATCCAGTATTTTCTCTCTTTGTCGTCCGCGATCTCTCTTTCCTTTTATTTTGCCAGTTGTAACCAAGTATTCCAACTTTCCTCTTCTCATGATGTGCCTGAAAAATGTTGATTGCTTCTTTCTGATGTTTTTTAGGAGCTCCCTTTTTGTGTTGGCCTCTTTGAGAACTTTCTCATTGGTCTTTTTAGCTGTCCAGGGAACTTTCAACATTCTTCTGAGAAAAATCCCATCTCTGTGGCCTCTATTCGTCTTTTCATTTGTTTGTCTACTGTCCATCATTCGCTTCCATAGGTCGGAATTGGTTCTATATAGCCCCGATAAACTCTCTTTCTCGTTTCTATTGACATAGATTTGTTGCATAAGATATTTTTCACTTTCTGAAATGCTATTGTGGCCTGAGCTATTCCGCTTTTTTATTTCTGTGGTGCATCTTCCACCCTATGTTATTATTGTGCCCAAGTATTTGACGTATTGCACTTGTTTCAGATTTGTCATGTTTATTTTTATGTTGCACGGTGGTGATGATTGTTTCTTTGATATGACCATTACTTCTGTTTTCTTACTATTCAGACTGAGACCTTTCTTGTTGCTTTCTTTTACTATTATGTCTATCATTTCTTGTAGTCCGTTCTCTGTCTCTGCTATTAAGACTGTGTCATCCGCATATCGCAAATTATTTATGTTGTGACCGTTGACTTCAATTCCTTTTTTGTCTACTATTGATCTCCTAATATATTCGCTGTAAAGTGAAAACAAATCCGATGACAGAACACAGCTTTGTCTGACTCCTTGTTTTATATATTGGGATTGTCCTGTTTGGTTGTTAATTCGTACAGCTGCTGTTTGTTGCCAGTACATGTTATTTATGATTCGCAGATCCTTGCCATTAATGTTTAATTTCTCCAGCATATTTATTATTTCCACATGCTTTACTTTGTCAAATGCATTTGTGTAGTCTATAAGCACATATATAGATCTTTCTTTACCTCTATAGATCTTTCTATCAATGTTCTTAAGATGCATATTGCATTATTGGTGCCCTTTCCTTCCATAAATCCACATTGTTCCTCACTTATTTCTGGTTTTACTTTGTTTCTTACACGTCTCATGATGATTCTTAATGTAAAACAGCACAGGCAACATTCCGACCTCTCGTCCTTTTTTACTACCGACAGGTGTTTTTACAACCGACAGGTGTTTTTACTAACGACGACAAATTAGATAAAGTGAGTGATACAAGAACAAAGAAAATAAACAAAACTAACAAAGAAAATAAACAAAACTAACTAAGAAACCCGATCATGAAACATCAGGAAGGAAAAACGAAAAAAAAAACAATATGGAAGAATAGCATGATTACAGCTTTACGTACGTAATGGACAACACAAAATCCAACAACGTTGCGGCTCATAAAACCTTCATAGGAAACAATAAACAACACATACACAGATATATGAGTAAACTAAACTAACACATACACAGATATATGAGTAAACTAAACTAACACATACACAGATATATGAAACTAAACTAACACATACACAGATATATGAGTAAACTAAACTAACACATACACAGATATATGAGTAAACTAAACTAACACTACATAATAACTAATAATTAGAAATCAACACACATAATTTATGACCTTAGAATGAAAGAATGCAACTTTCAGCTGCTGTGACAGGTCTGGAATGACCTCACTCTGAGGCGATCAGCGTGGTGAGGGCACGAGGTGTCTTTCGGCAACTGGAGGAAAGGAAGACGTTTCTGACGCTACAAACATGTTTGTAAACGTCACATGTGAGTGACTAACAAATGTCTGCTAATGTCAGATTCAACCGAAAGTAGTAAATAATTTCTAAACCACAAGTAGCCAAATTGAAATGAAGAACGCGGTATCGACTCCAGATGTGCATAAAGACATTTAAAGGTAGACTGACTAGATTCTCATTCATTCTTTCTCTTTTGCAATATTTCCAGCAGCTCCTTTGGTTGTGCCCGCATCAAGTTCGTTTTTGAAGGATATCGTCCCTTTATGTTCGACGCTATACTTGAAGGATATCGTTTCTTTATGTTCGATGTTATACTTGAAGGATATCGTCCCTTTATGTTCGATGTTATACTTGAAGGATATCGACCCTTTATGTTCGATGTTATACTTGAAGGATATCGTCCCTTTATGTTCGATGTTATACTTGAAGGATATCGTCCCTTTATGTTCGACGTTATACTTGAAGGATATCGTCCCTTTATGTTCGATGTTATACTTGAAGGATATCGTCCCTTTATGTTCGACGCTATACTCGAAGGATATCGACCCTTTATGTTCGATGTTATACTTGAAGGATATCGACCCTTTATGTTCGATGTTATACTTGAAGGATATCGACCCTTTATGTTCGATGTTATACTTGAAGGATATCGACCCTTTATGTTCGATGTTATACTTGAAGGATATCGACCCTTTATGTTCGATGTTATACTTGAAGGATATCGTCCCTTTGTGTTCGACGCTATACTTGAAGGATATCGTCCCTTTAGGTTCGATGCTATCATCTTTTCATGCGTTATTGGTTGCATTTATTAGAGTAATTGGGATTTTATGAGCGAAGCCATTGTTGTGTGTGCTACGTCATCACAATGGCTGATTGTATATCCCTAAATCGGCCGTTCGCTAATAGTGAAATGCGGAACGTAATTTCATTTATGATTTCGCAGCACCGGGGTGACTCCCGGAGGTTCTTATTAGTCAGGAGGGATTTATAATTTCACAAATTCACATTGCAGGGAGATCTTACAGTTTGTTGTTTGATGTGCGACGGGGATAATCCGAAGACTAACTGTGTTTCATATGTACGGATTTGGAGTCAAAATGGTGTCCTAACATCATCAAGCGCTATACATAAAAAAAAATATGACGATCGTCATTTTCAGGAGGACGTGAACTTCCGGTCTATATGGTGGATAGGTGGCAGGAGCCATTAAAGGCATGACTGAAAAGTATTCATTGTTGCAGTTTCCTCATATTGCAAGTCCGGCTTGTTGCAGGAGCTACTGAGTTAAGTGCTCTGTGCACACTGTGAGCTGTGCGTTTCATCTGTTTTGATCATGTTTCGATATTCCGATTGTTTACGATGAATGATGATATCGTATGATGGAGAACAGATGGCTGTGTTCACTTTATGTGCGGTTTCGCCTTATGTCTTTTGGCATGTGCTGAGACTGCTATGATTGGGACTACAGCTACTTTTCTTTGTTTGGGAGATGAAATAGTAATTCGGATGATTCAACTGGCACGGGCGGTTGTGAAATTATGGATTTTAATTCGTTTGCAGTGATACCGGGGCCTTCCATAACCATAACCATAACTTGAAGGATATTGCCCCTTCATGTTCGACGCTATACTTGAAGGCTATCGTCCCTTTATGTTCGACGCTATACTTGAAGGCTATCGCCCCTTCATATTCGATGCTATATTTTTTTTAATTCAGTGATTCGTAGTCGCAGTCGATTTACAAAACAAAACCTCCCGGACAATCCAGACATCTCCCTCATACGCATTTATCACTCTTGCCACAAGCGCACCTGAGTCGAACCTATCGATTCCATCGTTACCATGAACTCGGCAATGTCTCGACAGTCTACATGTTTTTCAAAGTTAATTTTGTATTTCTGTTCCTTTTATAGGAATTGATGTTTTTGAACTAACAACAGACATTTATTTCCATAACTGGACTCATATCTTAGGATACAAGCAAAGTGGTCACTACACTTGTCTGAGGGTTGGTTTTCTCCGTACTTTAGAGTTCATCAATCGTCTGATAATGCGTATAATAATATTTATCAACTATATTTATCAACTATATTTATCAACTATATTTATCAACTATATTTATCAACTATATTTATCAACTATATTTATCAACTATATTTATCAACTTCTCGTTTTGCTTTTATGTCTGCTTTCTTGTTCTTTCTTTCTCTAATTTTATCCAGGGTCTCTGCTGTCATCCATGCCTTATTCTGGCGTTCTCTTTTCCCCAGCGTTTCTTCGCATGTCTCTTTCCATATACGCTTTACATGTTTCCAATGATCTCCTATATTTATTGTATATATAATATTATACAATAAATAAATATATTAACAACTATATAATAATACAACAATAATAAATTTCAACTCCAATGTTAAGTCAGTCCTATTATATGGCTGTGGGAGCCGCGATAGCTCAGTGGTTAGTGAACTGGACTACAAAGGACAAGAGGTAGGGTTCGATCCCAACCGTCGGCTTCCGGGCATATCCAGCCTTAAATGGGTTCCGGATTTTTTTTCTGGGAAAGTAAAGCGGCACGGGCGTAATACCGACCACATTACCCCAACAATCATGTGCCGAAGGTCTCTAAAATTTATGGTCACTAACACCATATTCCCGATACGCCATTTGGCGTGACGGGGGTACTTTACTTTTTTTTTTTTTTTATGGCTGTGAAACATGGAGAACAACAAAATTGACAATCATAAAGATACAGACTTTCATTAATGGAAAATTACGCAGAATAAAAGGATGGAAATCTTCTTCTTCTTCTTCTTCTATCCTTCCTCTGCTGCCGTTGGCATCGAGGGGAGAAACAATATGCGATTCTTTGCTCTTCTGTTAGCCTCTTCTGATGTTATTCTTCCTAGTGACTCTAGTATTCCCTTTATCCATCTCTTTCTCGGTCTTCCTCTTAATCTGGCGTTTTCGTAGCGTGTGTTTATGGCTCTTTTAGTCATTGTTAGTTTTTTTGTCTTGTTATGTGGCCGAACCAATTTATCTGTTGTTTCTTTATGTATTCGATGGCTGGTTCAATTTCGAGTTTCTTCCTCAGGTCAGTGTTTCTTACTCTGTCCCTTAAGCTGTTTCCTGTCATTCTTCTGACACATTTCGTTTCGGTGGTCGTTATCTTTCTTATTGTTCTAGAGTCCAGCGTCCAATTCTGGCACTGATAGCACAGAGTTGGTAGAAAAATTGATTTGTATATTGCCCTTTTTGCTTCCGTAGTTATTGCTTTGTTTTTCAATAGTGTTGATACTTGGCCTATAACTTGGCATGCTTTGTTACACCTTATATCTATCTCTGTCTCTTGGTTATTGTCTTGTGTTAACGTACTACCCAGATATTTAAAATTGTCTACTTGCTTCAAAGTCGTATTATCTATTATGATGTTTAGTTTTTCTTTCTTTCTCACTATTGCCATTACTTCGGTTTTTACTGTCTCTTGTTTTGATGGTGCAGATTGTCATAGGCTGACTTGTCCATCTTTTGTTGTGACTCGTGCCTGTTAGTCTTGGTCTGCCTCTGCCTCTTTTACCTTGTATTTTCCCTTTCAATATTACTTTTAGTAGGCTTTTGTTGTCTTTTAACATGCCCCAAAAATGTCATTTATCTTGTTCTAATTGTATTTAGTAGTTCTCTTTTCATTTTCATTTGTTTTAAAACTTCATGGTTTGTTTTCTTTTCTTTCCATCTAATTCTACCTATTCTTCTATAAATCCACATTTCAAAGGCTTCAATTTTCTCAATAATTGTATTGCTATTGACTTTATTCACCCTAGATTAATCAACCAGGCTAGATTTGTATTGCAGTGACCGCTTCCGCTAGTCAGAAAACGATTTTAGTGCTACTTCTGGTCTTCATTTATAAAGGAGAGTCTTGCATCACTTGTGTTATCAAATGTTTGTCATCAACATTCACCTATTTGTTACCCACAATGATACTGGACAGGATTACTATTTTAAAAAAAGACATTGCTGGGAGTAATCATTTTCAAATTCCCACTAGAGCAAGCCATTGGAAGATGCAGACAACGTCATTCTGCGTGCTCATCAGTTTTATGTACCTTACACTGACACAACCACACACTCACACACAAACAAGGACTTCTAACTACATCAAAGCAAGACAGAAATGATTAAGTTAGGCAATGCAAAGGATATGATGACTTAATGTCTCGTATATCATCAAACAATCACAAAGCACGCTGGTCATCAAAAGGCTATAATGTAGTGGAATTTAAATGATGCTAGATTCACCATAAAAACTGCAGTGAAGTAGACTATACAGGATGGTAGAACTGTGACAAAACACAACGAAGAGGCGTCACATGATGCTAGAGATATGACAAACCACCATGAAGAGACGTGACATGATGCTAGAGATATGACAAAACACCATGAAGAGACGTGACATGATGCTAGAGATATGACAAAACACCATGAAGCGACGTCACATGAAGCTAAAGATATGACAAAACACCATGAAGCGATGTCACATGAAGCTAGAGAAATGACAAAACACCATGAAGCGACGTCACATGATGCTAGAGATATGACAAAACACCATGAAGCGACGTCACATGATGCTAGAGATATGATAAAACACCATGAAGAGACGTCACATGATGCTAGAGATATGCCAAAACACCATGAAGCGACGTCACATGAAGCTAGAGAAATGACAAAACACCATGAAGCGACGTCACATGATGCTAGAGATATGACAAAACACCATGAAGCGACGTCACATGATGCTAGAGATATGATAAAACACCATGAAGAGACGTCACATGAAGCTAAAGATATGACAAACACCATGAAGCGACGTCACATGATGCTAGAGATATGACAAACACCATGAAGAGACGTCACATGATGCTAGAGATATGCCAAAACACCATGAAGGGACGTCACATGATTCTAGAGATATGACAAAACACCATGAAGAGACGTCACATAATGCTAGAGATACGACAAAACACCATGAAGAGACGTCACATGGTGCTAGAGATATGACAAAACACCATGAAGAGACGTCACATGGTGCTAGAGATATGACAAAACACCATTATGAGACGTCACATAATGCTAGAGATACGACAAAACACAATAAAGCGACGTCACGTGATGCTAGAGATATGACAAAACACCATGCAGTGACGTTAAGAGTTACTAGAACTATGACACAACACCATGAAGCGACGTTACATGATACTAGAACTATGACACAACACCATGAAGCGACGTTACATGATACTAGAACTATGACACAACACCATGAAGCGACGTTACATGATACTAGAACTATGACACAACACCATGAAGCGACGTTACATGATCTGAGAGATATGACAAAAACTATGAAGCGACGTTACATGATACTAGAACTATGACACAACACCATGAAGCGACGTTACATGATGCTAGAACTATGACACAACACCATGAAGCGACGTTACATGATACTAGAACTATGACACAACACCATGAAGCGACGTTACATGATACTAGAACTATGACACAACACCATGAAGCGACGTTACATGATACTAGAACTATGACACAACACCATGAAGCGACGTTACATGATACTAGAACTATGACACAACACCATGAAGCGACGTTACATGATACTAGAACTATGACACAACACCATGAAGCGACCTTCCATGATACTAGAACTATGACACAACACCATGAAGCGGTCTCCAGAATTTACACCCAAAGCATAACGAGAGTGACATATACCACCAAATTTCAAGGAGGGATCAATTCATCATACTGCGCCTATGCACTGGCCATAGTAGAATGAGAAATCACATGTTCACCAAATTCAAAATAGGTACAACCAGCCTATGTCACTGTACACTGGACAATATGACTACAAAACATGTTCTACAGGATTGCCCCCAGTACACAGTCTTGAGAAGAGCAATGTGGTCCACACCCACCTCCCTGGAAGAGAAACTGTATGGGGCAATCGAATCGCTTAAACAGACAGCTGACATCCTGAGAGAGTCTGGAATCCTACTCTGATTGAGTCTTGATCGCAGAGAGAGACTTTCTGAAATGCTATTTTGGCCTCAGCTAATTTGCCTTTTTATTTCTGTGGTGCATCTTCCATCCTATGTTATTATTGTGACCAAGTATTTGACGCGTTGCACTTGTTTCAGATTTGTCCTGTTTATTTTTATGTTGCACGGTGGTGATGATTGTTTCTTTGATATAACCATTACTTCTGTTTTCTTACTATTCAGACTGAGACCTTTTTTGTTATTTTCTTTCACTACTATGTCTATCATTTCTTGTAGTTCATTCTCTGTCTCTGCTATTAAGACTGTTTCATCCGCATCTCGCATATTATTTATGTTGTGACCGTTGATTTCAATTTGTGTGTGTGTCTACTATTGATCTCATAATATGTTCGCTGTAAAGTAAAAACAAATCCGGCGACAGATTACAACCTTGTCTGATTCCTTATTTTATATATTGGAATTGTCCTGTTTGGTTGCATATTCTTATACCTGCTGTGAAGATGGAAGTTCGTCCGAGTTCTAGCCGTGGTGTATACAATGCTGATCTTGAACATCGCGCTGTCTGTTGTCACAGCGAGTTGTCGGATTGTTAGAATTGTAACCACGGGTTTGAAATAACTGTTTGTGCACATTTCGTTAACCATCGCTGTAGATCAAGTCTTTATCTTGCGTTTCGGACCCCAGTGTCAGTACATTGATCTAGTTTGCAAATACTCATAGGGATCGGGACCTACAGATCCGGACAGTTTCCTGGTCTAATCAACATGTTACGGATTGAAGGGGCGATAGTTGCAAATATCTGCTCCATCTACATTGGCGGGGGTCGGAATGTGGCTCTCAAACAGAACGCAAACCAGACCGACACATTTAATGCTTGATATACAGTGGACGGATGTGGACCAGAGGCCGAAGTTAATGGCAAAACAAAGACCAATCTTTATGACAATGACTGCACACACACACAATTGAGAAGTGGAACCAATTCTGTTTACTGGTATCAGAACTTTGACACGTCCCAGAAGACTCACACCATTCGAATTTATCATCGAGCTAGCACTATGATTCGGGTAAAGAATGACACTCCAAAGGCTTTCTCTGACAGTGGCGGCATAGTGTTCCAGTATAATGATATATCAAACCCAAATATTTATGTGAACACTATTGTAGTCACCATACAAGCGATAATGGCACACAGTAAGTTTGAGTTCTCACCGACCTTTTCGCAGGACGAGAGTGCACTGACGGTGTGTGAGGTGCAAACATTTACAGACACCTATTGTCTGGACGGGCATTCTTGGTCGTTTTGTACAGTGTGTGGTGGGAGTAGCAAAGGCTGCACCGTCATCATCGGTACGTGTCACGGCAACGTGAACAGTCAACCGGTATCTGTTCATGCAAGGGAACGTTCTACGGGTCAGACTGCACTCTCAAATCTCCGTACAACTGTTTGGACGATATCTGTTAACAGTTCATGGGGGCCGGCGTCTCGTATGTCGATGATTCCCACGTTAAGAAGAGTCTGCCGACTACAACAAACCCACGCATATGGATACCTTAATGTGTACTGGATATTTTCTTTCTGTGCTGGACATGGTTCATTTCTTGGTGTGTTTCATTGCTAGCCAAGGCTCATATCTTGTCTTGTGTGTGTGTGCTGGCCATGGCTCATATCTTGGTGTGTGTCATGTTAGTCATATCTCATATCTTGGAGTGTCCGTGTTAATCATGTCTCATATCTTTAAGTGTGTATGTGTTTAATCATATCTCATATCTTAGTGTGTGTGTATGTGTTTAGTCATATCTCATATCTTAGTGTGTATCTGTGTTAGTCATGTGTCATATCTTTGTGTGTGCATGTTTGGGCTAGTGATATCTCATATCTCTGTGTGGATGTTTATGTTAGTCATATCTCAAATCTTTGTGTGCATGTCCATGTTAGACTTGTGTAATTTCTTTGTGGGTGCATGTCTTTGTCAGTCATATCTCATATCTTTATGTGCGTGTTTATGTTAGTCATGTGTCATATATCTTGATGTATGTCAGTGTTAGTCATGCCTCATATCGCTATGTGCATGTCTGTGTTTGTCACATCTCACATCTTTGTGTGTGTATGTCTGTGTTAGTCACCTCTAGTGACTCGGGCAGATGGTGCTCGTAAACCTGGGAGGGCCGACCATCTAAGGGCAGAATCCCCCTACAGAAAAGATCACCTGCTGCCTTGCAGGAAGATTGGGGACAATCAAAGGCTAGGGAAAGCAAACCTGAATAAAATGCTGGCTGAAATCGGATGCACTGGGCCACTGGCGCAGAACACAGTGCAACGTTTTTAACGGGTGTTCAATCAGAGTGGATCTGGCAGACTGTAATTGTGATGTTCTGTTTGTAACACACCTAACCTGACAGCTGAGTTCATGTGAGGAGCTGGAATCCTACTCTGATTGGGTCCTGATCGCAGAGAGATACCTGCTGTTTGTTGCCAGTACATGTTTGTTTTTATGATTCGCAGATCCTTGCCATCAATGTTTAATTTCTCCAGCATATTTATTATTTCTACGTGCTTTACTTTGTAAAATGCTTTTGTGTAGTCTATAAATCATATATATATATATATATATATATATATATATATATATATATATATCTTTCTTTACCTCTATAGATCTTTCTATCAATGTTCTTAAGATGTACATTACATTATTGGTGCCCTTTCCGTCCACAAATCC
This sequence comes from Megaustenia siamemsis, assembly GCA_032433765.1. NCBI lineage: Eukaryota > Metazoa > Mollusca > Gastropoda > Stylommatophora > Ariophantidae > Megaustenia > Megaustenia siamemsis. The sequence continues at coordinate 51,464,309 of JAVIAB010000126.1, forward strand.
ACATTGTTCCTCACATATTTCTTGTTTTATTTTGTTCCTTACACGTCTCATGATGATTCTTAGTAATATTTTAGTCATATGGTTCATAAGACTAATAGTGCGATGGTCTTCACAATCAGTGGCGCCTGACTTCTTCAGTATGGCTACAAAGATAGATTTTAGTAGATCTTCGGGTATGTGTCCAGTGTTATATATGTCATTGAGTAATTTTGTTATGACTTGTACTCCCAGCTCTCCTAATGCATTTATCTCTTCGATTGTTATATTGTCGGGACCTAGAGCATTGCCGCTTTTCATGTGTTGAATTGTGTCCTCCTCTTCACTCTGCATTATTGGTGGTCCTGTCTCTTTGTTTTAATTGTTTAGTTCTCGTCTTTTATCATCATAGAGTTGACTGATATATTCTGTCCATCGTCCATTACATGATAATACGACTATGACAGAAATCATGAAGCGACGTTACATGGTACTAGAACTATGACACAACACCATGAAGCGACGTTACATGGTACTAGAACTATGACAGAAACCATGAAGCGACGTTACATGGTACTAGAACTATGACAGAAACCATGAAGCGACGTTACATGGTACTAGAACTATGACAGAAACCATGAAGCGACGTTACATGTTACTAGAACTATGACAAAAACTATGAAGCGACCTTCCATGATACTAGAACTATGACAGAAACCATGAAGCGACCTTCCATGATACTAGAACTATGACAGCAACCATGAAGCGACGTTACATGGTACTAGAACTATGACAGAAACCATGAAGCGACGTTACATGGTACTAGAACTATGACAGAAACCATGAAGCGACGTTACATGGTACTAGAACTATGACAGAAACCATGAAGCGACGTTACATGGTACTAGAACTATGACAGAAACCATGAAGCGACCTTCCATGATACTAGAACTATGACAGCAACCATGAAGCGACGTTACATGGTACTAGAACTATGACAGAAACCATGAAGCGACGTTACATGGTACTAGAACTATGACAGAAACCATGAAGCGACCTTCCATGATACTAGAACTATGACAGCAACCATGAAGCGACGTTACATGGTACTAGAACTATGACAGAAACCATGAAGCGACGTTACATGGTACTAGAACTATGACAGAAACCATGAAGCGACGTTACATGGTACTAGAACTATGACAGAAACCATGAAGTGACGTTACATGGTACTAGAACTATGACAGAAACCATGAAGTGACGTTACATGGTACTAGAACTATGACAGAAACCATGAAGCGACCTTCCATGATACTAGAACTATGACAAAAACCATGAAGCGACCTTCCATGATACTAGAACTATGACAAAAACCATGAAGCGACCTTCCTTAATACTAGAACTATGACAAAAACCATGAAGCGACCTTCCATGATACTAGAACTATAACAAAAACCATGAAGCGACGTTACATGATACCAGAACTATAACAAAAACCATGAAGCGACGTTACATGATACCAGAACTATAACAAAAACCATGAAGCGACGTTACATGATACTAGAACTATAACAAAAACCATGAAGCGACGTTACATGATACTAGAACTATAACAAAAACCATGAAGCGACCTTCCATGATACTAGAACTATAACAACACATTATCATGAATTAGAATTTAAATGATGCTGGAACTATGACAAGCATATCCACGGACAAGACTTTAAGGAGAGATACTCAGACAGTATCGCACTCGGACTTGAACCCTGTCGATATTTTAATAACTCTGGGAGATCTGAAACTTTGTCTGCAGCAACATGCCCAGGATGGTAAAGGACAGAACAAGTTCTTGTCCTACAAAACAGTACAAGCAGTACTGGTAACAGGTTCCTTTGCCAACTAGCGATCAAGAACATCACAAGAACATACAACAATATGTTTCTTCTTCTCTCCTTCCTCATATGACTTTCAGTGTCGAAGGGAGAAATCATTTGCGGTCTTTTGCTCTTCTGTTCGCCTCAGCTTCTGTTGTGTTTTCTAGTGTTTCTAATATTCCGTTATGCCATCTTCTAATATTCCGTTATGCCATCTTCTAATATTCCGTCATGCCATCTTCTAATATTCCGTCATGCCATCTTCTAATATTCCGTTAATCCATCTCTTTCGTGGTCGTCCCAAGGGTCTGGTGTTCTCGCAACGTTCATTGAAGGCTAGTTGTGTTATATTTTGCTCTTTCTGCCTTGTCACGTGACCTGACAATTTTATATTTTGTTTCTTTAAATATTCTATGGCGGGAATTATTCCTAGCTTTTTCTTAATTCTTCATTTCTGATCTTATCTCTCAGGCTGTTTCACACATTTCGTCTAACGCATTTCATGTCAATAGAGACTATTTTTTCTTATTGTTCTTGCATCTAGTCTCCAGGGCTGGCATTGGTAGCACAACGTTAGGATGAAGATTATTTTGTAGAGTCCCCATTTTGCCTCTAGAGTTGTTTCCTTGTTGGACAATAATGGTGATAGATGTTCAATGATTTGACAACCTTTTCTGTATCTTGAGTCTATTTCTGCTGTTTGTGAATTGTTGTTTGTCACTAGATTTCTTGGGTATTTAAATTCTTCTACTTGTTTTAGTTGTCTGTCGTTTATGATGATGTTCTGTTTCACTTTTCCTATATTTATGACTTCTGTTTTGTTAATGTTTATGTTTATGTTTTGTTGTGTTCCTGTGCTTTTGAGTCTTTTTACAAGTGTTCTTGCAGGTCTTCTGTTTTTCCATGTGTTAGTGCATGATCGTCTACAAATAGAAGCTCGTTGATCTATGTCTCTGATGGGTTGGCTAACTTGCATACACAGTCTATGTATGTAATAAACAGTAGGGGAGATAGTACGCACCCCTGTCTTACACCTGATCTAACTTCGAAGTGATCTGTGTTGCCTGCTGCTGTTCTGACCCTGCAGCTGCTGCTGATGTAGATACTTTTAATTAGGTTGGTTAGATGTTGGCTTACTCCGTATGTTGTTAGTATCTCCCACAGTTGTTCTCTATTTACTAGGTACAATGCACTTTCCGAGATAGATATAAGGTGTAACAAAGCATGCCAAATTATAGGCCAAGTATCAACACTATTGAAAAACAAAGCAATAACTCATCATCAAGTACCGGGCCTAGTGGCGTAGGTGATCATGTCTCTCCACAACTTTCGATCTCGGCAGCTATTTATCATTTCTGTTGTTGACCTTCTGCCAAGCCATTCTCTTAAGCTGTCTGTTATTTTTTCTCTTTGCTTCCCTCTATCTCTTCGTCCCTCAATTTTTCCAGTTGTTACAATATATTCAAGTTGTTCTCTTCTCATTACATGGCCAAAAAATGATGATTGTCTCTTCCTAACATTGGAAATTAGCTCTCTTTTTTCTTTGACCTTTCTCAGAACCTCTTCATTACTCTTCTTAGCTGTCCATGGTATTCTCAACATTCTTCTGTAAAACCACATTTCTACAGACTCCAGTGATTTTCTTGTCTGTTGTCCTATTGTCCATGATTCACATCCGTATGTTAAGACTGGCTCTACGTAACATTTAAGAACTCTTTTTCTTGTTTCTATTATCAAAAATGGATTGCGTAGTATTTTCCTCATTTTTTGGAAAGCTGCTTTTGCCTGAGCCATTCTACATCAAGCAATAACTACGGAAGCAAAAAGGGCAATATACAAATCAATTTTTCTACCAACTCTGTGCTATCAGTGCCAGAATTGGACGCTGGACTCTAGAACAATAAGAAAGATAACGACCACCGAAATGAAATGTGTCAGAAGAATGACAGGAAACAGCTTAAGGGACAGAGTAAGAAACACTGACCTGAGGAAGAAACTCGAAATTGAACCAGCCATCGAATACATAAAGAAACAACAGATAAATTGGTTCGGCCACATAACAAGACAGAAAGAACTAACAATGAATCAAAGAGCCATAAACAAACGCTACGAAAACGTCAGATTAAGAGGAAGACCGAGAAAGAGATGGATAAAGGGAATACTAGAGTCACTAGGAGGAATAACATGAGAAGAGGCCAACAGAAGAGCAAAGAATCGCAGATTGTTTCTCCCCTCGACGCCAACGGCAGCAGAGGAAGGATAGAAGAAGAAGAGGAAGAAGAATGCACTTTCCTGTACCTTAATAATAATATAGTACTTGATTTAGTTGAGCCTTGTTAATGCTACGAGAATACAATATTCATTGGCGTTATTTATAAATGGCACCGGATCAATATTTCATTGTTCGTGCACTCGTTAACGTTGATATTAGCATTGGGTGATCCGAACTGACCAATGATTGGCAGGCAACAGTGGGTGATCCTAACTGACCAATGATTGACAGGCAACAGTGGGTGATCCGAACTGACCAATGATTGACAGGGAACAGACATGATCAAATGTTTTCAACTTTCTTGAACTGTTTATTTTGTATGTGCTTCATCCTTATCGAATTCTGCCAGCTCATTAGCACCCCAGTACATGTTGTATGTGCTTCATCCTTATCGAATTCTGCCAACTCATTAGCGCCCCAGTGCATGTTGTATGTGCTTCATCCTTATCGAATTCTGCCAACTCATTAGCGCCCCAGTGCATGTTGTATGTGCTTCATCCTTATCGAATTCTTCCAGCTCATTAGCGTCCCAGTGCGTGTTGTATGTGCTTCATCCTTATCGAATTCTGCCAGCTCATTAGCGCCCCAGTGCGTGTTGTATGTGCTTCATCCTTATCGAATTCTGCCAGCTCATTAGCGCCCCACTGCATGTTGTATGTGCTTCATGCTTATCGAATTCTGCCAGCTCATTAGCGCCCCAGTGCGTGTTGTATGTGCTTCATCCTTATCGAATTCTGCCAACTCATTAGCGCCCCAGTGCGTGTTGTATGTGCTTCATCCTTATCGAATTCTGCCAGCTCATTAGCGCCCCAGTGCATGTTGTATGTGCTTCATCCTTATCGAATTCTGCCAGCTCATTAGCGCCCCACTGCATGTTGTATGTGCTTCAACCTTATCGAATTCTGCCAGCTCATTAGCGCCCCAGTGCATGTTGTATGTGCTTCATCCTTATCGAATTCTGCCAGCTCATTAGCGCCCCACTGCATGTTGTATGTGCTTCATCCTTATCGAATTCTGCCAACTCATTAGCGCCCCAGTGCGTGTTGTATGTGCTTCATCCTTATCGAATTCTGCCAGCTCATTAGCGCCCCACTGCATGTTGTATGTGCTTCAACCTTATCGAATTCTGCCAGCTCATTAGCGCCCCAGTGCATGTTGTATGTGCTTCAACCTTATCGAATTCTGCCAACTCATTAGCGCCCCAGTGCATGTTGTATGTACTTCATCCTTATCGAATTCTGCCAACTCATTAGCGCCCCAGTGCATGTTGTATGTGCTTCATCCTTATCGAATTCTGCCAGCTCATTAGCGCCCCACTGCATGTTGTATGTGCTTCAACCTTATCGAATTCTGCCAGCTCATTAGCGCCCCAGTGCATGTTGTATGTGCTTCATCCTTATAGAATTCTGCCAGCTCATTAGCGCCCCAGTGCATGTTGTATGTGCTTCATCCTTATCGAATTCTGCCAGCTCATTAGCGCCCCAGTGCATGTTGTATGTGCTCCATCCTTATCGAATTCTGCCAGCTCATTAGCGCCCCAGTGCATGTTGTATGTGCTTCATCCTTATCGAATTCTGCCAGCTCATTAGCGCCCCAGTGCGTGTTGTATGTGCTTCATCCTTATCGAATTCTGCCAGCTCATTAGCGCCCCAGTGCATGTTGTATGTGCTTCATCCTTATAGAATTCTGCCGGCTCATTAGCGCCCCAGTGCATGTTGTATGTGCTTCATCCTTATAGAATTCTGCCAGCTCATTAGCGCCCCAGTGCATGTTGTATGTGCTTCATCCTTATCGAATTCTGCCAGCTCATTAGCGCCCCAGTGCGTGTTGTATGTGCTTCATCCTTATCGAATTCTGCCAGCTCATTAGCGCCCCAGTGCGTGTTGTATGTGCTTCATCCTTATCGAATTCTGCCAGCTCATTAGCGCCCCAGTGCGTGTTGTATGTGCTTCATCCTTATCGAATTCTGCCAGCTCATTAGCGCCCCAGTGCATGTTGTATGTGCTTCATCCTTATCGAATTCTGCCAGCTTATTAGCGCCCCAGTGCATGTTGTATGTGCTTCATCCTTATCGAATTCTGCCAGCTCATTAGCGCCCCAGTGCATGTTATTGATTGCATAGAAAGACCTCAGCATGAGTGACGATCTCCACCACACCGGACACCGCCACCCTTGGTATCTGACATCAACACTACGCCATGGCAGGTTTGTCGTTGTCACGTGTTGACTCTGGTCGCCTTTGATACGTCACTGACATGGAGGCTAATTCTATTGTTTTGTGAATTACAACAGATTGCAATTTTTGGCGTGGGGAATGATGTGATGTTGCATCTGTTTGGAGGGGGGGGGGGAATGAGTTGCTTTTGTAACTGGTTAGAAATATGTGAGTGTATGTGAAACAATATGTATTACGGTTTAGCAAACATCTGTAAGCGAGACAGAGAGAGAGAGAGAGAGAGAGAGAGAGAGAGAGATGATGATGATGATGATGATGATGATGATGATGATGATGATGATGATGATGATGATGATGATGAAAAAAGGAGAGATTGAAAGCATATTTAAGAGACTCTACGTTAGATTATATGTGTGTAGTAGAGAAAGAGGGTGTAATCAATTAAATTGAGCAGACATAGAATAATGTTAGTTCACATCTTTGAACCGAATGCTCTTTTGGAACTTTGCAAAATTTCTTATTCCCATAAAATTAAATTTGTTTGTGATAAATTTCCCCAGTATGAACTGCAAATAAATGATTAAATATTGGAGAGATCAAGTCATGTACATATTCTAAAATATTGCAGTTATTCATGATCGCACATTTCTTTACAAATGGAAGCATTAGGTCAAACTTTGGTCATTGAACAAACCTTAGGTTACTTTCCTTTTGACGTCCATGTGTCTCCGTATACAACATGTCTTTGTATGGTTTCTTAATGGATGGTCGTCCATCAGATCTAAGGTGTTGTTCGTTGTCTAGCGTGTGTTTTATGCTGAAGTGTTGAGACTATATGAGATCTATGGGGTTGTTCGCTGTCTAGCGTGCGTTTTATGCTGAAGTGTTGAGACAATATGAGATCTATGAGGTTGTTCGCTGTCTAGCGTGTGTTTTATGCTGAAGTGTTGAGACAATATGAGATCTATGAGGTTGTTCGCTGTCTAGCGTGTGTTTTATGCTGAAGTGTTGAGACTATATGAGATCTATGGGGTTGTTCGCTGTCTAGCGTGTGTTTTATGCTGAAGTGTTGAGACTATATGAGATCTATGGGGTTGTTCGCTGTCTAGCGTGCGTTTTATGCTGAAGTGTTGAGACTATATGAGATCTATGAGGTTGTTCGCTGTCTAGCGTGCGTTTTATGCTGAAGTGTTGAGACTATATGAGATCTATGGGGTTGTTCGCTGTCTAGCGTGCGTTTTATGCTGAAGTGTTGAGACAATATGAGATCTATGGGGTTGTTCGCTGTCTAGCGTGCGTTTTATGCTGAAGTGTTGAGACTATATGAGATCTATGAGGTTGTTCGCTGTCTAGCGTGCGTTTTATGCTGAAGTGTTGAGACTATATGAGATCTATGGGGTTGTTCGCTGTCTAGCGTGTGTTTTATGCTGAAGTGTTGAGACTATATGAGATCTATGGGGTTGTTCGCTGTCTAGCGTGTGTTTTATGCTGAAGTGTTGAGACTATATGAGATCTATGGGGTTGTTCGCTGTCTAGCGTGCGTTTTATGCTGAAGTGTTGAGACTATATGAGATCTATGGGGTTGTTCGCTGTCTAGCGTGCGTTTTATGCTGAAGTGTTGAGACTATATGAGATCTATGAGGTTGTTCGCTGTCTAGCGTGCGTTTTATGCTGAAGTGTTGAGACAATATGAGATCTATGAGGTTGTTCGCTGTCTAGCGTGTGTTTTATGCTGAAGTGTTGAGACAATATGAGATCTATGAGGTTGTTCGCTGTCTAGCGTGTGTTTTATGCTGAAGTGTTGAGACAATATGAGATCTATGAGGTTGTTCGCTGTCTAGCGTGTGTTTTGCTGAAGTGTTGAGACAATATGAGATCTATGAGGTTTTTCGCTGTCTAGCGTGTGTTTTATGCTGAAGTGTTGAGACAATATGAGATCTATGGGCTTCGTTGTGAGATAAAGATGCCGATTATCTGTGGACTAAACTATTAATGGAGAGTGAATAAAGGAAACATGTAAATGCTCAATACATCTTTGCTGTATTGAAAAACGTCATAGAAATGCAAAATATGTCAATAAAATATAGGTCTTTTACTGATAATACTCTCAAATGCATTGCATGTCGTAAATAAGCGTGATATTGTGATACAAACTACTCATCGCTTCACTTGCATAGTTGAGTTACATTAAAATAAATATATATTTTAAAAATTCTAAGTAGAAAGCCCGAGTGTCTGTGTGCTTTTGAGCTGCTAGAATCGGAAGGAAATGGGAAGAGATGAACTAGGCACAATCTATGGAGAACAATGAAAGCAAAAGAAAATGGGAAGAGATGAACTAGGCACAATCTGTGGAGAACAATGAAAGCAAAAGAAAATGGGAAGAGATGAACTGGGCACATTCTGTGGAGAACAATGAAAGCAAAAGAAAATGGGAAGAGAAGAACTAGGCACAATCTATGGAGAACAATGAAAGCAAACGAAAATGGGAAGAGATGAACTAGGCACAATCTATGGAGAACAATGAAAGCAAAAGAAAATGGGAAGAGATGAACTAGGCAAAATCTGTGGAGAACAATGAAAGCAAACGAAAATGGGAAGAGCTGAACTAGGCACAATCAGTGGAGAACAATGAAAGCAAACGAAAATGGGAACAGCTGAACTAGGCACAATCAGTGGAGAACAATGAAAGCAGAAGGAAATAGTAAAATTCCACCATCATCTTCGCAAAATTGTTGCCAAGTATGAAACATATCTATAATAAACATAAACTGTATAATATATATATATATATATAAAGGGCCTAATTAACTGCTATAACGGAATAAGCAAATGCTAGAAGGAAACTATGTTTTCACAGCTGAAAAAGAAATATCAAATTAGAAAGAATCTGTAAAATTGAAAAGCAAAGAAGAAATTGTATGTTACAAATGAATCCATATTTGGAAATGTCAGGTTGAAGCAGAGACAATGACGATGAGAAGGAATGGAGCGTTATTAAGAGAATGATAGCGAACAGGAAGGCTTGTACAGTATTTGTTGAAGATCTATGTTCCAGGAGGAGTATGAAGGGAGGAGAAGAAGAAGATGACGAAGAAGAAAAAAATAAAGGAGAATGGATCCATGACCAGTGCACACAAATGCGTGCCAGTAAGAAGATGCACATTTGGACATATCTATGAAGCATGTCCTTGCTGCAAAACCAAAACAAAGATTGAGTAGTATCATCGAAGTGACGCATGTTAGTTCTTGGAAATATTCTATGCTAGACTTGATCGATCCAATGTTAATTACTGAACATTTGTAAATGTGGTAAGATTGCTATTCTTGCAGATTCAACTCTGTGACATCAACTATTTTTGCCTTGCAGGTGATCAACGACAAATAACAGCTAGTGATGCCACCTCAATTAACTGTCTGTCGAAGACAAACACTCTAGACGATACAATGTAAAACATAGTGCAACTTGGCGTACCACGAAGAATTAGAAAGAATATTCTATTCTCAACCACTATGTCTATGCAAGTTCAGAAACGTCCACTGATCACTCATAAATATATCACATCTTTCCGTCTGTTTGAACGTCTGAAAACGTAATACGTCTCAGCAGCAACTATCAATGATTACTTTTTCTTGCGAGCAGCTTCTCTCATGGCTAATTGTTCTAATATTTGATTTACAGGTACGGCAGAGATCAAGGTAAACAAAGATATACTGCTATATCAGCATCGGTTGCCTGTGTCAGTGGCGGGAATGTTGGTGGAAAGAAGTTTTAAATGTAATTTGCGTTTCTCACACAGAAGATCGACTAAACTCATTGATATTTGTGCAACTCGAAGTTTGATCTTTCTCAATGAGAAACGTTTCATGCTCGTTACAAAGTGAGGCTATTTTGTATTTGTGAAGGTCTCTCTCTCTCTCTCTCTCTCTCTCTCTCTCTTTCTGTGACGGTCTCTCTATGTCTCGCTGTTCTTCTCTCTCCGTCTCTCCCGTTGTTTCTCTCGATGTATTTCTTATTGTCTCTCTGACTTCCTCCTTCAACAGCAGGCTGGACTCTAAAGACATAATAACATTTGCCTACTCAACACGTTTCATCATCAATTCTACACTTTTCTCAAACACGCCAAGTTAAAGGACAATGATTGTATATCGGTTTGTGCCGAGCGTTTCAACAGGGACTAGTTTTTTAAAATAAATAATAAGTAAAGTAACGTTTCCCTCCCCTACATTGCTGGAGGTAAGTAGTATCATCATCATCATCATGTACCCTGCCGGTTGGCGTAGGCGATCATGTCCCTCCACAATCTTCTATCTACAGTGCATCGTATCAGTTCTGTTGTTGACTGTTTTCCATGCCATGACACCAAGCTATCCAGTATTTTCTCTCTTTGTCGTCCGCGATCTCTCTTTCCTTTTATTTTGCCAGTTGTAACCAAGTATTCCAACTTTCCTCTTCTCATGATGTGCCCGAAAAATGTTGATTGCTTCTTTCTGATGTTTTTTAAGAGCTCCCTTTTTGTGTTGGCCTCTTTGAGAACTTTCTCATTGGTTTTTTTATCTGTCCAGGGAACTTTCAACATTCTTCTGAGAAATCCCATCTCTGTGGCCTCTAACCGTCTTTTCATTTTCAGTATAGCCATGTTATTATTATCACCGAAACATGGACTCACTAGTGTTCTCGAACACTGAGCTATTGTTGCCGTGCCCATTTTTGGGCTTCCAAGGTGGCGACAATTTACTGAAATCCAATTTACCCCAAAAATCATGTGTCGAAGGTCTGTAAGATTGATGGTCACTAGCACCATGTTCCCTATACGCCACTTGGTGTGACGGGTACTTGACTTTGTTACTTATAGAGGTTGCCGTTATTCTTCAGTGACATTATCTAAACACAATTTGAGGTAAACGTAGAGGTAGGCGTAACGGTGGACATAGAAGTAGTCGTAATGATGTAATTAGAGGCGTGCTGTATTTCACTATGAACTCACCAAGAAATAATCTACTTTACTCGACAAATTTCAGTCTTTCAACACTAGATCATCAATTTCTCACACCCTGTGAGACAACCTTTACATAATTCACGATTATTCACTTTTCTAGTATCCACGTTATTGATGTAGGATTATGGTTTATGTTTTAGAACTGACCAATGTTATATAATGAGTATGTTATATAATGAGTATGTTATATAATGAGTATGTTATATAATGAGTATGTTATATAATGAGTATGTTATATAATGAGTATGTTATATAATGAGTATATTTATAATTCGTATGTTGTTTTTTAAAGGAGACACAAATTAACATTATTACTGAAGCGATGGGACGGCCAGGAAATGTGAGAATAAATCAATTGCTGTCCTCAAAGCGGTAAATGTGGTCAGCCTACAGCTGAAGCATTCAAGTGCATGTTGTGGGACAAGATTCCATCACCTGATGAAATGTAACCTCCAAGCTTAGAATTTCAATGCAGATTAAATGAATGTCATTTTCTGTTCTTCTTTTCTTGTACTCGTTACATTTTCTTGTATGTAAACACGATTGTCGACCCTAACAGAGCAAGGCCAGATTACCAGGTCAGATATTATTTGTTCTCTAGTCCGAGCAAGCCACCGGAACCGTGTCCATTTCGATGAAACCTTGTGGTGGGGGGGGGGGGGGGGGGGGGGTGGGTGTGGAACCTCATGCTGGTGAACAATTGGAACGATATAGGACGTTCCATGGCTTCACTGTTAATCTACCTACGAGGGCACTTGCAATGTTTGTTTAAGCGCTGATTTAACTCTCACAGTTGTTTGTTATCATTTCAGTTTAGCGATTAAATTCTTATCTTGGAAATATTGCAGCATTAACAGATGCAGATGTACATTCCTCTCAATCTTAACATTGAATTTGATATTTAACTTGTGACAGCACACAAAAAACGTAACAATTTTAGTTAAAATCAATATTTATATATGATTGATATTTTAACAGTTACTGTCCATAACAAAATGATGAAATATCGACAAATCAGAGAGTTTCGGACTATGCAATATTCATTTTGTAACCACACATAAATTACGTTAGTGTGAAGTCAATTTCATCATGTCTATAGCCTGCCGTCCCACCAGAAAAAAGTACTGGATTCAGGGAGGTGACGGAGGCAGTAATAGTGAGTATAGAATTTGGCCTGTGACCTACCACAGATGTAGTACCAAACAGTGAAGTTTTGTACTTGACTCAACTACAATATTATATGTGATAGGCCAGTCTTTTGTAAGTTTTTAAAAGCCCACATAACTTGACAACAAGAAGCTAGTTGTACACATGCAGCAATATCATGGGATAATCGCTTCCGTCAGTTTTCGACTGACCACCTAAATTAAGTGGTTTCTTTCCTTGGCTAAAAATATTCAGAAGATCGTAGATTTTTTACAAGACAAAGTCACATTTGTTCTAGACAGCATCCACCTTGATTCTGTTCTGTAGTTCTGGTATCCTAGATCATCAATCATAATCATTTTTTTCTCGTGATGAATAAATAATCAGCAGAGCCATGTAAACTACTACAACATTTGATAAATCCACGCCAACGGCTTGGACCAACATAAGGTTAACACACATAACAAAATATCTTCGTTTATCAGCATATTTATTGTAAGCATCTCCCACATACGGCTCTGAGACGTGGACTATTTATTGTAAGCATCTCCCACATACGGCTCTGAGACGTGGACTATTTATTGTAAGCATCTCCCACATACGGCTCTGAGACGTGGACTATTTATTGTAAGCATCTCCCACATACGGCACTGAGACGTGGACTATTTATTGTAAGCATCTCCCACATACGGCACTGAGACGTGGACTATTTATTGTAAGCATCTCCCACATTCGGCTCTAAGACGTGGACTATTTATTGTAAGCATCTCCCACATACGGCTCTGAGACGTGGACTATTTATTGTAAGCATCTCCCACATACGGCTCTGAGACGTGGACTATTTATTGTAAGCATCTCCCACATACGGCTCTAAGACGTGGACTATTTATTGTAAGCATCTCCCACATACGGCTCTGAGGCGTGGACTATTTATTGTAAGCATCTCCCACATACGGCTCTGAGACGTGGACTATATATTGAAGGCATAGGAGACTGAACAGTTTTAGCGCGCTGTTTTCACAAAATATTGAAAAATAAATGGAAGGTTAGAATATCTAACTCGCCTGTCATGCAACGAGCTAAGCGTCTATCATGCAGACAATACTTCTAAGCTCAAACTAAGATGATTGGCTGGTGTTAGAATCATATAAATCCTAGGCAGATTCTGTAGGTAGAGCTTAGACAAGAGATATAGACTAAATCTTAGGAAAACATTAGGGACATAGGTAAAGATAGACGAGAAGTAAGACGTCCAGGAGAAATGTCTATGTCAGGAAAAAGAACTGAGCGTTCAGATGGGAAGGCGTGTCGAATGCAGCGCAGAATTAAAGAGAAGAGCAACTGTTTCCTTTGGCCAGCGCCAAAAGGAAATAAACTTAAAGGGGTGCTGTATCACAAAAAGAAGTACAGCGTCATAATACTCCTTCTGCGGCCGGACCTGCGGATCTAATATTGAAATATTCAGTCATGAAAAGATGTTCGTTTAAAAACTGGCTCTGCTGACATTTATTGACGTATATCACTGACCGTTTCTCAAAATTGCAATGACTGAAAACACACAAACACAAATATATATATATATATATATATATATATATATATATATATATATATATATATAGTGCTTATTATACCTGAATGCAACAATGTTAAGTTAATTCTAGTGATGATTGCTTATTTTAACATAATTCTGCCTATATTGAAGAATATTAAGATAAATATACCAACATTTGATAATGTTAAGGAAATTGTAGTTATACTTAACTATACTATGGTAAGTGAGCATAGACCTGACTATGTTAAGTTAATTGTACCGCTCGAGTGATATAAAATATGTCAAGGAGCAGCCTTACCTTGCACTGACTGCTCATTTATAAAATATTCAACACATGGTGAGCACAAAAACACTCCATGATGGCCAAAGTTACCTGGCAATGCTAACCAACCGGTTCATTTCAAGAACTAGCTGCTAGAGATGGTGACTACCTTTTCTTTCATCAAGATGGGGCGCCGCCATACTTGCTTTTCGCTGTCTTCAGGTTCCTCACCCAGCATCTGCCAACCAGGTAGATTGGCTGCGCTGGACAAATGGTCAGAAGCTCTACAAAGTAGCACCTGAGGTTCGGGAACTAACTGTGACTTTCTCCTTAGCGGGTACATGAAGACAGAGTGTATGAAGCTCCACAACCAGCGAACACGGATGATCTGCCGCAACTCATCACAAGTTGTCAGCTCGTCACAGCGCAGTCTTATTCGAGCTAGATTACTTCCTCGATGTTTGCCGAGTAACATCAATACCAACCGATATACATAACAAGTTATGAGTTGATGCTGCAGTAGTCACAAATGTGCAAGGATATTCCAAGAATATTCCAAGAATATTCCAAGAATATTCCAAGAATATTCCAAGAATATTCCATTCTATAACTTTGGAAATCAAGAAATGTTTAAGTGCTCTTCCTGTCTACTTATTTCCCCACTCATTGATAAGAAAGGTCTCTAACAGTCGACATATGCACTGTCAATGTCTACAAACAATAAACTTTGAGGTATCAACTTTCAGTGTTTACAAACATAAACCTCGAGACGTCCACCGCCCGTGTCTGTAAACATAAAATTCGAGACATCCACCACTCGAGTCTACAAACATAAACCTCGAGACGTCCACCCCCCCCCCCCCCCCGTGTCTACAAACATAAACCTTGAGAAATCCACCGTCCGTGTCTACAAATATAAACCTTGAGAAATCCACCGTCTGTGTCTACAAATATAAACCTTGAGAAATCCACCGTCCGTGTCTACAAACATAAACCTTGAGAAATCCACCGTCCGTGTCTACAAACATAAACCTTGAGAAATCCACCGTCTGTGTCTACAAATATAAACCTTGAGAAATCCACCGTCCGTGTCTACAAACATAAACCTTGAGAAATCCACCGCCCGTGTCTACAAATATAAACCTTGAAAAATCCACCGTCCGTGTCTACAAATATAAACTTTGAGAAATCCACCGTCCGTGTCTACAAATATAAACCTTGAGAAATCCACCGTCCGTGTCTACAAATATAAACTTTGACAAATCCACCGTCCGTGTCTACAAATATAAACTTTGAGAAATCCACCGTCCGTGTCTACAAATATAAACTTTGAGAAATCCACCGTCCGTGTCTACAAATATAAACCTTGAGAAATCCACCGTCCGTGTCCACAAATATAAACTTTGAGAAATCCACCGTCCGTGTCTACAAATATAAACTTTGAGAAATCCACCGTCCGTGTCTACATATATAAACTTTGAGAAATCCACCGTCCGTGTCTACAAATATAAACTTTGAGAAATCCACCGTCCGTGTCTACAAATATAAACCTTGAGAAATCCACCGTCCGTGTCTACAAATATAAACTTTGAGAAATCCACCGTCCGTGTCTACAAATATAAACCTTGAGAAATCCACCGTCCGTGTCCACATATATAAACTTTGAGAAATCCACCGTCCGTGTCTACAAATATAAACTTTGAGAAATCCACCGTCCGTGTCTACAAATATAAACTTTGAGAAATCCACCGTCCGTGTCTACAAATATAAACTTTGAGAAATCCACCGTCCGTGTCTAGAAACAAAGACCTTGAGAAATCCACCGTCCGTGTCTAGAAAAAAGACGTTGAGAAATCCACCGTCCGTGTCTACAAACCAAGACCTTGCTTACTTCTATCCTTTCAACGATTGACCGGATGTTGTTGGCCCTGGTGACGGCCCGTAATGTTCTTTTTAAGCTAATCTCGACAGGAGCAGAGAGGGAGACAGACCAGAGCTTACAGCTAGTGCAAGTATCACCGAGGATGATATTTTCCAAGTCTCGAAAGAAAAATGATAAAGTTTATGTTTTGTTCGTTGATCTGTCTGTTGATATATTGTTGTTTATATGTATAGATTATGATTATACCTATGATTATATATGTAAATATGTGTGATTTTATGTGTAGGAGAAGGTGCGGAGATGAGCGCGCTACACATTAAGGGATAAGATACACGAGTTTTTTGGTCAACGTTTTCTTCTTATCTCCTTGTTGTTCACCCTTATCCCTTGGACGTGGATAAATGGTGTCACTAGATGATCGTAGCCCGCGATATCAGCGTCTTTAGGCCCGACAAATCCGTCTTTGACATGGCTTTTCTAAGTAAATATGTATGTTTGTCTAGTGTTTTATGTCTTTGCCTTCAGATGATGCCTCTGGCCCAAACGTTCTGTAATTTTGTTTTGTCCTTATTTTTTAAGCTGGCCGTTGCAAGTAACTGTACGTACCTTTTACCTTACACACCCAGCTCTACCTCGACCTCGCACGATATTACCTATTGTAGTTTTACCTATTTGTCCTCGCCACATTCGCTGATTATTCCTTTAAATGATGCGTTGAAGCCAGTTCTAGAAATATAGCGTGTTCAGAATGTACGTGACAAGACGTACTCATGCAACAAGAGACGAGGATAACCAGGCATTTGTTTAGGCATCCACGAGCTGGTATTACCGTTATCTGGTGTGTTTTTGTACAATCAAGAGTGGATATAGCCAACAATGGGTGTATTTTTGGACATCACTAGATGGTATAATCATGAGTATCAAGGGATGGTATAACCATGAGACTTTTAGAAGTCTAAAGATGGTATAACCATCAGACTTTTAGAAGTCTAAAGATGGTATAATCATGAGACTTTTAGAAGTCAATAGATGTTATAATCATGAGACTTTTAGAAGTCACGAGATGTTATAATTATGAGACTTTTAGAAGTCACGAGATGTTATAACCATGAGACATTTAGAAGTCACGAGATGTTATAATCATGCGACTTTTAGAAGTCACGAGATGTTATAATCATGCGACTTTTAGAAGTCACGAGATGTTATAACCATGAGACTTTTAGAAGTCACGAGATGTTATAATTATGAGACTTTTAGAAGTCACGAGATGTTATAATCATGAGACATTTAGAAGTCACGAGATGTTATAATCATGCTACTTTTAGAAGTCACGAGATGTTATAATCATGCGACTTTTAGAAGTCACGAGATGTTATAATCATGAGACTTTTAGAAGTCACGAGATGTTATAATTATGAGACTTTTAGAAGTCACGAGATATTATAACCATGAGACATTTAGAAGTCACGAGATGTTATAATCATGAGACTTTTATAAGTCACGAGATGTTGTAATCACGACAATACGTGTCAGGGCTCAAGTGCGAGGAAGCTTGATATTTGAATTTGTCACGTGTGTCGTCATGTCAACATTGTCATTCAATTTCTGGTTTGTACTAGACGCTTTTTCTGCTCACCAGAGAGTTACTCTGTCGATAAAAGAGATTGAAAGTTGCTCCTCTTTACTCTCTATGTCTCTACAATGTTCCTCTCTACTCTCTATGTCTCTACAATGTTCCTCTCTACTCTCTATGTCTCTACAGTGCTCGTCTCTACTCTCTATGTCTCTAAAATGCTGGTCTCTACTCTCTATGTCTCTACAATGCTCGTCTCTAATCTCTATGTCGCTACAATGCTCGTCTCTACTCTCTATGTCGCTACAATGCTCGTCTCTACTCTCTATGTCTCTAAAATGCTCGTCTCTACTCTCTATGTCGCTACAATGCTCGTCTCTAATCTCTATGTCGCTACAATGCTCGTCTCTACTCTCTATGTCTCTAAAATGCTCGTCTCTACTCTCTATGTCGCTACAATGCTCGTCTCTACTCTCTATGTCTCTAAAATGCTCGTCTCTACTCTCTATGTCGCTACAATGCTCGTCTCTACTCTCTATGTCGCTACAATGCTCGTCTCTAATCTCTATGTCTCTACAATAGTAAAAAAAGTAAAGTACCCCCCGTCACGCCAAGTGGCGTATAGGGAAATATGGTGTTAGTGACCCTATATTTTACAGACCTTCAGCACATGATTTTTGGGGTAATGTGGTCGGTATTACGCCCGTGCTGCTTTTACTTTCCCAGAAAAAATCCGGTACCCATTTAAGGCTGGGTGAACCCGGAGCCGTCGGTTGGGATCGAACCCTACCCCTTGTCCGTAGTAGTCCAGTTCACTAACCACTGAGCTATCGCGGCTCCTACTAATTTTTAGGGAATTAGTAAAACCCAGGTGTCCTCGCCAGGGTACGAACCCCGGCTGTTGCCGTGGTAAGCCAACCGCCTATCGATTGCGCTAACCGGACACCCATGTCTCTACAATGCTCGTCTCTAATCTCTATGTCGCTACAATGCTCGTCTCTACTCTCTATGTCGCTACAATGCTCGTCTCTAATCTCTATGTCGTTACAATGCTCGTCTCTAATCTCTATGTCGTTACAATGCTCGTCTCTACTCTCTATGTCGCTACAATGTTCGTCTCTACTCTCTATGTCGCTACAATGCTCGTCTCTACTCTCTATGTCGCTACAATGTTCGTCTCTACTCTCTATGTCGCTACAATGCTCGTCTCTATTCTCTATGTCGCTACAATGCTCGTCTCTACTCTCTATGTCGCTACAATGTTCGTCTCTAATCTCTATGTCGCTACAATGTTCGTCTCTACTCTCTATGTCGCTACAATGTTCGTCTCTACTCTCTATGTCGCTACAATGTTCGTCTCTACTCTCTATGTCGCTACAATGCTCGTCTCTACTCTCTATGTCGCTACAATGCTCGTCTCTACTCTCTATGACGCTACAATGCTCGTCTTTAGTCTCTATGTCGCTACAATGCTCGTCTCTACTCTCTATGTCGCTACAATGCTCGTCTCTACTCTCTATGACGCTACAATGCTCGTCTCTAGTCTCTATGTCGCTACAATGCTCGTCTCTACTCTCTATGACGCTACAATGCTCGTCTCTAGTCTCTATGTCGCTACAATGCTCGTCTCTACTCTCTATGACGCTACAATGCTCGTCTCTAGTCTCTATGTCGCTACAATGCTCGTCTCTACTCTCTGTGTCTCTACAATGCTCGTCTCTACTCTCTATGACGCTACAATGCTCGTCTCTAGTCTCTATGTCGCTACAATGCTCGTCTCTACTCTCTATGTCTCTACAATGCTCGTCTCTAGTCTCTATGTCGCTACAATGCTCGTCTCTACTCTCTATGTCGCTACAATGCTCGTCTCTACTCTCTATGGTGCTACAATGCTCGTCTCTAATCTCTATGTCGTTACAATGCTCGTCTCTAATCTCTATGTCGTTACAATGCTCGTCTCTAATCTCTATGTCGTTACAATGCTCGTCTCTAATCTCTATGGTGCTACAATGCTCGTCTCTACTCTCTATGTCGTTACAATGCTCGTCTCTAATCTCTATGGTGCTACAATGCTCGTCTCTAATCTCTATGTCGTTACAATGCTCGTCTCTACTCTCTATGTCTCTACAATGCTCGTCTCTACTCTCTATGTCTCTACAATGCTCGTCTCTACTCTCTATGTCTCTACAATGCTCGTCTCTAGTCTCTATGTTGCTACAATGCTCGTCTCTACTCTCTATGTCGCTACAATGCTCGTCTCTACTCTCTATGGTGCTACAATGCTCGTCTCTAATCTCTATGTCGTTACAATGCTCGTCTCTACTCTCTATGTCTCTACAATGCTCGTCTCTAATCTCTATGTCTCTACAATGCTCGTCTCTAATCTCTATGTCTCTACAATGCTCGTCTCTACTCTCTATGTCGCTACAATGCTCGTCTCTACTCTCTATGGTGCTACAATGCTCGTCTCTAATCTCTATGTCGTTACAATGCTCGTCTCTACTCTCTATGTCTCTACAATGCTCGTCTCTACTCTCTATGTCTCTACAATGCTCATCTCTACTCTCTATGTCTCTACAATGCTCGTCTCTACTCTCTATGTCTCTACAATGCTCATCTCTACTCTCTTGTCGATACAATGCTCCTCTCTACTCTCTTGTCGATACAATGCTCCTCTCTACTCTCTATGTCTCTACAATGCTCCTCTCTACTCTCTATGTCTCTACAATGCTCGTCTCTACTCTCTGTCTCTACAATGCTCATCTCTACTCTCTTGTCGATACAATGCTCCTCTCTACTCTCTTGTCGATACAATGCTCCTCTCTACTCTCTATGTCTCTACAATGCTCCTCTCTACTCTCTATGTCTCTACAATGCTCATCTCTACTCTCTATGTCTCTACAATGCTCCTCTCTAATCTCTATGTCTCTACAATGCTCGTCTCTACTCTCTATGTCTCTACAATGCTCGTCTCTACTCTCTATGTCTCTACAATGCTCATCTCTACTCTCTATGTCGCTACAATGCTCGTCTCTACTCTCTATGTCGCTACAATGTTCGTCTCTACTCTCTATGTCGCTACAATGCTCGTCTCTACTCTCTATGTCGCTACAATGTTCGTCTCTACTCTCTATGTCGCTACAATGCTCGTCTCTATTCTCTATGTCGCTACAATGCTCGTCTCTACTCTCTATGTCGCTACAATGTTCGTCTCTAATCTCTATGTCGCTACAATGTTCGTCTCTACTCTCTATGTCGCTACAATGTTCGTCTCTACTCTCTATGTCGCTACAATGTTCGTCTCTACTCTCTATGTCGCTACAATGCTCGTCTCTACTCTCTATGTCGCTACAATGCTCGTCTCTACTCTCTATGACGCTACAATGCTCGTCTTTAGTCTCTATGTCGCTACAATGCTCGTCTCTACTCTCTATGTCGCTACAATGCTCGTCTCTACTCTCTATGACGCTACAATGCTCGTCTCTAGTCTCTATGTCGCTACAATGCTCGTCTCTACTCTCTATGACGCTACAATGCTCGTCTCTAGTCTCTATGTCGCTACAATGCTCGTCTCTACTCTCTATGACGCTACAATGCTCGTCTCTAGTCTCTATGTCGCTACAATGCTCGTCTCTACTCTCTGTGTCTCTACAATGCTCGTCTCTACTCTCTATGACGCTACAATGCTCGTCTCTAGTCTCTATGTCGCTACAATGCTCGTCTCTACTCTCTATGTCTCTACAATGCTCGTCTCTAGTCTCTATGTCGCTACAATGCTCGTCTCTACTCTCTATGTCGCTACAATGCTCGTCTCTACTCTCTATGGTGCTACAATGCTCGTCTCTAATCTCTATGTCGTTACAATGCTCGTCTCTAATCTCTATGTCGTTACAATGCTCGTCTCTAATCTCTATGTCGTTACAATGCTCGTCTCTAATCTCTATGGTGCTACAATGCTCGTCTCTACTCTCTATGTCGTTACAATGCTCGTCTCTAATCTCTATGTGCTACAATGCTCGTCTCTAATCTCTATGTCGTTACAATGCTCGTCTCTACTCTCTATGTCTCTACAATGCTCGTCTCTACTCTCTATGTCTCTACAATGCTCGTCTCTACTCTCTATGTCTCTACAATGCTCGTCTCTAGTCTCTATGTTGCTACAATGCTCGTCTCTACTCTCTATGTCGCTACAATGCTCGTCTCTACTCTCTATGGTGCTACAATGCTCGTCTCTAATCTCTATGTCGTTACAATGCTCGTCTCTACTCTCTATGTCTCTACAATGCTCGTCTCTAATCTCTATGTCTCTACAATGCTCGTCTCTAATCTCTATGTCTCTACAATGCTCGTCTCTACTCTCTATGTCGCTACAATGCTCGTCTCTACTCTCTATGGTGCTACAATGCTCGTCTCTAATCTCTATGTCGTTACAATGCTCGTCTCTACTCTCTATGTCTCTACAATGCTCGTCTCTACTCTCTATGTCTCTACAATGCTCATCTCTACTCTCTATGTCTCTACAATGCTCGTCTCTACTCTCTATGTCTCTACAATGCTCATCTCTACTCTCTTGTCGATACAATGCTCCTCTCTACTCTCTTGTCGATACAATGCTCCTCTCTACTCTCTATGTCTCTACAATGCTCCTCTCTACTCTCTATGTCTCTACAATGCTCGTCTCTACTCTCTGTCTCTACAATGCTCATCTCTACTCTCTTGTCGATACAATGCTCCTCTCTACTCTCTTGTCGATACAATGCTCCTCTCTACTCTCTATGTCTCTACAATGCTCCTCTCTACTCTCTATGTCTCTACAATGCTCATCTCTACTCTCTATGTCTCTACAATGCTCCTCTCTAATCTCTATGTCTCTACAATGCTCGTCTCTACTCTCTATGTCTCTACAATGCTCGTCTCTACTCTCTATGTCTCTACAATGCTCATCTCTACTCTCTATGTCTCTACAATGCTCATCTCTACTCTCTATGTCTCTACAATGCTCATCTCTACTCTCTATGGTGCTACAATGCTCATCTCTACTCTCTATGTCTCTACAATGCTCATCTCTACTCTCTATGTCTCTACAATGCTCATCTCTACTCTCTATGTCTCTACAATGCTCATCTCTACTCTCTATGTCGCTACAATGCTCGTCTCTAATCTCTATGTCTCTACAATGCTCATCTCTACTCTCTATGGTGCTACAATGCTCATCTCTACTCTCTATGATGCTACAATGCTCATCTCTACTCTCTATGTCTCTACAATGCTCATCTCTACTCTCTATGGTGCTACAATGCTCGTCTCTAATCTCTATGTCGTTACAATGCTCGTCTCTACTCTCTATGTCTCTACAATGCTCATCTCTACTCTCTATGTCGATACAATGCTCATCTCTACTCTCTATGTCTCTACAATGCTCATCTCTACTCTCTATGTCTCTACAATGCTCGTCTCTACTCTCTTGTCGATACAATGCTCCTCTCTACTCTCTTGTCGATACAATGCTCCTCTCTACTCTCTATGTCTCTACAATGCTCGTCTCTACTCTCTATGTCTCTACAATGCTCGTCTCTACTCTCTATGTCGCTACAATACTCGTCTCTACTCTCTTTGACGTTACAATGCTCGTCTCTACTCTCTATGTCGCTACAATGCTCGTCTCTACTCTCTATGTCGCTACAATGCTCGTCTCTACTCTCTTTGACGTTACAATGCTCGTCTCTACTCTCTATGTCTCTACAATGCTCGTCTCTACTCTCTATGTCTCTACAATGCTCGTCTCTAGTCTCTATGTCTCTAAAATGCTCGTCTCTACTCTCTATGTCTCTACAATGCTCGTCTCTACTCTCTATGACGCTACAATGCTCCTCTCTACTCTCGATGTCGATACAATGCTCGTCTCTACTCTCTTGTCGATACAATGCTCCTCTCTACTCTCTATGTCTCTACAATGCTCGTCTCTACTCTCTATGTCTCTACAATGCTCGTCTCTACTCTCTTGTCGATACAATGCTCCTCTCTACTCTCTATGTCTCTACAATACTCGTCTCTACTCTCTATGTCTCTACAATGCTCGTCTCTACTCTCTATGTCTCTACAATACTCGTCTCTACTCTCTATGTCTCTACAATGCTCGTCTCTACTCTCTATGTCTCTACAATACTCGTCTCTACTCTCTATGTCTCTACAATGCTCGTCTCTACTCTCTATGTCTCTACAATACTCGTCTCTACTCTCTATGTCTCTACAATACTCGTCTCTACTCTCTATGTCTCTACAATGCTCGTCTCTACTCTCTATGTCTCTACAATTCTCGTCTCTACTCTCTATGTCTCTACAATGCTCCTCTCTACTCTCTATGTCGATACAATACTCGTCTCTACTCTCTTGTCGATACAATGCTCGTCTCTACTCTCTATGTCGATACAATGCTCCTCTCTACTCTCTATGTCTCTACAACGCTCCTCTCTACTCTCTATGTCTCTACAATGCTCCTCTCTACTCTCTATGTCTCTACAATGCTCGTCTCTACTCTCTATGTCGATACAATGCTCGTCTCTACTCTCTATGTCTCTACAATGCTCCTCTCTACTCTCTATGTCGCTACAATGCTCGTCTCTACTCTCTTGTCGATACAATACTCGTCTCTACTCTCTATGTCTCTACAATGCTCGTCTCTACTCTCTATGTCTCTACAATGCTCCTCTCTACTCTCTATGTCTCTACAATACTCGTCTCTACTCTCTATGTCTCTACAATGCTCGTCTCTAGTCTCTATGTCGATACAATGCTCGTCTCTACTCTCTATGTCGATACAATGCTCGTCTCTACTCTCTATGTCTCTACAATGCTCCTCTCTACTCTCTATGTCGCTACAATGCTCGTCTCTACTCTCTTGTCGATACAATGCTCGTCTCTAGTCTCTATGACGATACAATGCTCGTCTCTACTCTCTATGTCGATGCAATGCTCGTCTCTACTCTCTATGTCTCTACAATGCTCGTCTCTACTCTCTTGTCGATACAATGCTCGTCTCTACTCTCTTGTTGATACAATGCTCGTCTCTAGTCTCTATGTCGCTACAATGCTCGTCTCTAATCTCTATGTCGCTACAATGCTCGTCTCTAATCTCTATGTCGCTACAATGTTCGTCTCTAATCTCTATGTCGCTACAATGTTCGTCTCTACTCTCTATGTCGCTACAATGTTCGTCTCTACTCTCTATGTCGCTACAATGTTCGTCTCTACTCTCTATGTCGCTACAATGCTCGTCTCTACTCTCTATGTCGCTACAATGCTCGTCTCTACTCTCTATGACGCTACAATGCTCGTCTTTAGTCTCTATGTCGCTACAATGCTCGTCTCTACTCTCTATGTCGCTACAATGCTCGTCTCTACTCTCTATGTCGCTACAATGCTCGTCTCTAATCTCTATGTCGCTACAATGCTCGTCTCTACTCTCTTGTTGATACAATGCTCGTCTCTAGTCTCTATGTCGCTACAATGCTCGTCTCTAATCTCTATGTCGCTACAATGCTCGTCTCTACTCTCTATGTCTCTACAATGCTCGTCTCTACTCTCTATGTCTCTACAATGCTCGTCTCTAATCTCTATGTCTCTACAATGCTCGTTTCTACTCTCTATGTCTCTACAACGCTCGTCTCTAGTCTCTATGTCTCTACAATGCTCGTCTCTAATCACTATGTCTCTACAATGCTCGTCTCTACTCTCTATGTCTCTACAATGCTCGTCTCTAATCTCTATGTCTCTACAATGCTCGTCTCTAATCTCTATGTCTCTACAATGCTCGTTTCTACTCTCTATGTCTCTACAATGCTCGTCTCTAATCTCTATGTCTCTACAATGCTCGTCTCTAATCTCTATGTCTCTACAACGCTCGTCTCTAGTCTCTATGTCTCTACAATGCTCGTCTCTAATCTTTATGTCTCTACAATGCTCGTCTCTACTCTCTATGTCTCTACAATGCTCGTCTCTAGTCTCTATGTCTCTACAATGCTCGTCTCTAATCTCTATGTCTCTACAATGCTCGTTTCTACTCTCTATGTCTCTACAACGCTCGTCTCTAGTCTCTATGTCTCTACAATGCTCGTCTCTAGTCTCTATGTCTCTACAATGCTCGTTTCTACTCTCTATGTCTCTACAACGCTCGTCTCTAGTCTCTATGTCTCTACAATGCTCGTCTCTAGTCTTTATGTCCCTACAATGCTCGTCTCTAATCTTTATGTCTCTACAATGCTCGTCTCTAATCTCTATGTCTCTACAATGCTCGTTTCTACTCTCTTGTCGATACAATGCTCGTCTCTAATCTCTATGTCGCTACAATGCTCGTCTCTAATCTCTATGTCGCTACAATGCTCGTCTCTACTCTCTATGTCGCTACAATGCTCCTCTCTACTCTCTCTTGTCGCTACAATGCTCCTCTCTACTCTCTTGTCGCTACAATGCTCGTTTCTACTCTCCTATCGCTACAAACCTCCTCTCTACTCTCTATGTCGCTACAATGCTCCTCTCTACTCACTATGTTGCTACAAAACTCTATATGTCCATTCAATACCAATCACCCAAAGCGACGTCAAATAACTTTAAGGCCACATTGGTTGAGGTCATTAATAGAACCACTGGATAGAGAGAAGAAATTGTCAGAACCATGAGATGTTGAGACCATCTCTGGCGCTATTCTCGAAACACTTTTCTCGCGTATTTGGCAGCCGGAAACCAGTGATATGGCATAACGAATCATTTTAAAGTTACTCCCCCACCCCTCCCATTCCCCCTCCCCCTCTCTTTAAAAAAAAAACTCGATAGTACGGACCGCAATAATTGGAGTGTAATTACATTACTATAAATGGCCAGTCAGGAAAATAATTATAACAAGACTATTTAAAGTAGTAAACCTGAGACTAAAGAAAGTGGAAGCGGGTTCAGCAAGGACCGGAAAGTATGAACAGTGCCACACACATTGTGGACCTTTTGAGTTCACAGCCAAATAATCAATATAATAATGTGTACTTATGTCACGGTGGACATTATCAACCGTAGCCGATTATTCGAAGTAAAGGGCAACACGGACGTTCCACGGCCATCTATAGTTTTACTAAGGCCTGCGGGCTGAGAAGGAAATCCCGAAATGCGAATGGATGACATCATTTTACCCACAACCGCCTCTGCTTGCAAAGCTGAAAACGTTACAAAATTGGGATGATTCTTTTCAATCAGCTGGCCTTATTAATACTATAGTTGGCTGTGGAACGCTCCCTGGCATCCTTCTATTCTCTTCATTTACTGTTGTAGACTGGATAATTAGAAGCACAGACGAGAATTATCTCAATGGACCAGTCAATTATCTAATGGACAGTCATGGGAGACATAGAAGGGGATGATGACTTCACATGATTAATTCTTCCAAAATCTAGAGTACCAGACATGAGTTACAATAGGAAACAAGAAGCTCTAAAGCACGTCACGTACCTGGCAAACTATGTAACACAATTGTAACAGTCTTCCGACACTGTACATGTTTTAACAGTCTTCCGACACTGTACATGTTTTAACAGTCTTCCGACACTGTACAGATTTTAACAGTCTTCAGACACTGTACAGATTTTAACAGTCTTCAGACACTGTACAGATTTTAACAGTCTTCAGACACTGTACAGATTTCAACAGTCTTCGGACACTGTACAGATTTTAACAGTCTTCGGACACTGTACAGATTTTAACAATCTTCAGACACTGTACAGATTTTAACAGTCTTCAGACGCTGTACAGATCTTAAGAGTCTTGCAACACTCTACATAGACTGTAACAGTCTTGCAACACTCGGTCAAGACTTGAACAAACTTCCGACACTTTGTATAGACTTTAACTGTCTTCCGTTTGTCTGTCAAATTTGTTATAATGTTCCTATACTCTGTCCAGATTGTAGCAATCCTCCCATATTTTCTTTTATATCAATTCTGTTACAAGTTAATTTCATAGCAGCTTTGAGCCCGTAAATTTCATCTTTCCTACAGTTCACGATTATTTTCGATTTGTTGTAGGCAAGTGCTGCTTCAAGTTCACAGCTCGATGTCCCCTTATCAACCTCATTGATGCATCTAATTTAACGTCTTGTGTTCACTGTTTATCTTCCTTTTTGTTTCAACACGTTTAGATTGTTCTCAGGCTACAGTTAGAACATGCTACAGTTGGAACAGACTGCAGTTAGAATAGTTTACAGTGAGAGAACAGACTGCAGTTAGAATAGTTTGCAGTGGGAACAGACTGCAGTTAGAATAGTTTACAGTGGGAACAGACTGCAGTTAGAATAGTTTACAGTGGGAACAGACTGCAGTTAGAATAGTTTACAGTGGGAACAGACTGCAGTTAGAATAGTTTACAGTGGGAATAGGTTAAAGTTAGAATAGTTTACAGTGGGAACAGACTGCAGTTAGAATAGTTTACAGTGGGAATAGGTTAAAGTTAGAATAGTTTACAGTGGGAATAGGTTAAAGTTAGAATAGTTTACAGTGGGAACAGACTGCAGTTAGAATAGTTTACAGTGGGAATAGGTTAAAGTTAGAATAGTTTACAGTGGGAATAGGCTAAAGTTAGAATAGTTTACTGTGGGAACAGACTGCAATTAAAATAGTTTACAGTGGGAGAACAGACTGCAGTTAGAATAGTTTACAGTGGGAGAACAGACTGCAGTTAGAATAGTTTACAGTGGGAGAACAGACTGCAGTTAGAAAAGTTTACAGTGCGAGAACAGACTGCAGTTAGAATAGTTTACAGTGGGAGAACAGACTGCAGTTAGAATAGTTTACAGTGGGAACAGACTGCAGTTAGAATAGTTTACAGTGGGAACGGACTGCAGTTAGAATAGTTTACAGTGGGAATAGGTTACAGTTAGAATAGTTTACAGTGGGAATAGGTTACAGTTAGCATAGTTTACAGTGGAAATCGGTTACAGTTACAATAGTTTACAGTGGGAATAGGTTACAGTTACAATAGTTTACAACGGGAATAGGTTACAGTTAGAATAGTTTACAGTGGGAATAGGTTACAGTTAGAATAGTTTACGGTGGGAATAGGTTACAGTTAGCATAGTTTACAGTGAGAGAACAGACTGCAGTTAGAATAGTTTGCAGTGGGAACAGACTGCAGTTAGAATAGTTTACAGCGGGAACAGACTGCAGTTAGAATAGTTTACAGTGGGAACAGACTGCAGTTAGAATAGTTTACAGTGGGAATAGGTTAAAGTTAGAATAGTTTACAGTGGGAACAGACTGCAGTTAGAATAGTTTACAGTGGGAATAGGTTAAAGTTAGAATAGTTTACAGTGAGAGAACAGACTGCAGTTAGAATAGTTTACAGTGGGAACAGACTGCAGTTAGAATAGTTTACAGTGGGAACAGACTGCAGTTAGAATAGTTTACAGTGGGAATAGGTTAAAGTTAGAATAGTTTACAGTGGGAACAGACTGCAGTTAGAATAGTTTACAGTGGGAATAGGTTAAAGTTAGAATAGTTTACAGTGGGAATAGGTTAAAGTTAGAATAGTTTACAGTGGGAACAGACTGCAGTTAGAATAGTTTACAGTGGGAATAGGTTAAAGTTAGAATAGTTTACAGTGGGAATAGGCTAAAGTTAGAATAGTTTACTGTGGGAACAGACTGCAGTTAAAATAGTTTACAGTGGGAGAACAGACTGCAGTTAGAATAGTTTACAGTGGGAGAACAGACTGCAGTTAGAATAGTTTACAGTGGGAGAACAGACTGCAGTTAGAAAAGTTTACAGTGCGAGAACAGACTGCAGTTAGAATAGTTTACAGTGGGAGAACAGACTGCAGTTAGAATAGTTTACAGTGGGAACAGACTGCAGTTAGAATAGTTTACAGTGGGAACGGACTGCAGTTAGAATAGTTTACAGTGGGAACAGACTGCAGTTAGAATAGTTTACAGTGGGAATAGGTTACAGTTAGCATAGTTTACAGTGGGAATAGGTTACAGTTACAATAGTTTACAGTGGGAATAGGTTACAGTTACAATAGTTTACAACGGGAATAGGTTACAGTTAGAATAGTTTACAGTGGGAATAGGTTACAGTTAGAATAGTTTACAGTGGGAATAGGTTACAGTTAGCATAGTTTACAGTGGGAATAGGTTACAGTTAGAATAGTTTACAGTGGGAATAGGTTACAGTTACAATAGTTTACAGCGGGAATAGGTTACAGTTAAAACAGTTTACAGTGGGAATAGGTTACAGTTAGAATTGTTTACAGTGGGAATAAGTTACAGTTAGAATAGTTTACAGTGGGAATAGGTTACAGTTAGAATAGTTTACAATGGGAATAGGTTACAGTTAACACAGTTTACAGTTGGAATAGCTTACAGTTAGAATAGTTTACAGTGGGAATAGGTTACAGTTAGAATAGTTTACAGTGGGAATAGGTTACAGTTAGAATAGTTTACAGTGGGAATAGGTTACAGTTAGAATAGTTTACAGTGGGAATAGGTTACCGTTAGGATAGTTTACAGTGGGAATAGGTTACAGTTATAATAGTTTACAGTGGGAATAGGCTATAGTTAGAATAGTTTACAGTGGGAATAGGTTAGAGTTAGAATAGTTTACAGTGGGAATAGGTTACAGTTAAAACAAGCTACAGTTAGAATAGTTTACAGTGGGAATAGGGTACAGTTAGAATAGTTTACAGTGTGAATAGGTTACAGTTAAAACAAGCTACAGTTAGAATAGGTTACAGTTAAAACAAGCTACAGTTAGAAAAGGTTACAGTTAAAACAAGCTACAGTTAGAATAGGTTACAGTTAAAACAAGCTACAGTTAGAATAGGTTACAGTTAAAACAAGCTACAGTTAGAAAAGTTTACAGTGGGAATAGGTTACAGTTAAAACAAGCTACAGTTAGAATAGGCTACAGTTAAAACAAGCTACAGTTAGAATAGGCTACTAAATGAATATCTCATGATGAGATCCAATACACCACCGAACAACAACAAGAACATAGGGCGCCATAGGTGCTCCTTCGTGCCGTATATTTACTTACTTTATACATATATTTCATCATGTGCCATACTGGTTGGCACAGGCAATCACTTCCGATTGCTAATGATGAATGATGATATCGCATGACGGGGAACAGATGGCTGTGTTCACTAGATGTGCGGTTTCAACTTATGTCTTTTTTGCGTGTGCTGAGACTGCTGTAATGGGGACCGCAGCTGCCTTTCTTTGTTTGGAAGATGAGATATTAATTCTGATGATTTCACTGGGGTACGGGCGGTTGAGCAATTATGGATTTTAATTCGTTTGCAGTGAGTGATACCCGGCCCTTACATAACCATAACCATAGTTATCTACAAATAATTTATTTGTTAATTCCTTTATATTTTCCAGGTGTATACATTTTAATTCGTGCCGCTTTGAAAACGTATTTTGTATTATTCTCTGGAGTCTAGGAATTTCAGTCATTCTCTTAGAACATTCATATTCGGTCACTTGGCTACAGCTTCCTTGTGTCCATGTGTATAATTTGTATTGAGTTGGTGCTGTATGAACATGGTGATATGAAGCAAACAATAAATTATTACTAAAAGGAAACTCCGAGGTGAGAGAGCAGCACATGGGAACAGGAAACATATATGTCAACAACACTGGGAAGGAAAAAACCACAAACAACAACAAAATGTTTATGAAAAAATAAGCAGCTCAAATGGAGTACAAACCTTACTCTTGTAGCACTTAGCTTTTCCACTAGAAGTAATGTTAGTAAACTCTATGAGACTGCATCTTAATTTCGAAGACTACTTATTTTATCAAAACATCAATTTCAATTATGAGAAACATGTTGTTAAGGCCTATTTCATTTCCTATTTTAATCTGTTCTAATAATCCTTTAAAATGTTACATTTAGGGATTACATTTAAAGTACCCATCGCAGGAAGTAAATCTGCTCGACCGACACGTTATGATCTAATAATCTGTACCCCTTAAAGTGACAGATTTTGTCAAAGTGGGTGTGGAAATAGGGGACTTTTCCTCCTGTCCATTTTGATGATCAGTGTTGTATGTTGGGATCAACGAGAAAATCATCGATGTGTGTGTGTGTGCGTGTGTGCGTGTGTGTGTGTGTGTGTGTGTGTGTGTGTGTATATGTCTATTCATCCATCTACATATTTTACAAATGTTTAAACAACCGATTTCCAAGAGCTATCGATAACAACCAGATTCTCGCTAACTGGCGATTCATTTTACTTTACACCTTGCGATCCAGTGCATCCATATTTCATCATCATTTAGTACCGTCTCTGTATCGAAGGTTGGCTACCATGGAGCCCTGCCTCTTGCTTTACTAGTGCATATTGTCATAAGTTCATTTGTCCATCTTTTGATGTTACTCCTCCATGTTAACCTTGGTCTGCCTGTACCTCTTTTATCTTATATTTTCCAATCCAAGATTACTTTTAGTAGGCTGATGTGTCTTTTAACATGGCCCAAAAAAATCTGATGTGTCTTGTTTGAATTGTGTTTAGTAGTTCTCTTTTCATGTTTAATTGTTGTAAGACTTCATCATTTGTTTTCTTTTCTTTCTATCCAATTCTTTCTATTCTTCTATAAATCCACATTTCAAAGTTTTCAATTTTCTGTTCTGTTTTCTTGTCTAATGTCCAAATTTCTGCATCATACAGGAATGTTAAGAAGACATAATTTTGCTGTTCTTAGTTTTAGTCCTGGTGATTTTGTTTTGATGTTAGTATATTTTTCATGACATTAAAATTGCTTTTTGCAATTCCTATTCTTTCGTTTATTTCAGTTTTAAATTCTCCATCACTAGTTATAGTGTGTCCAGGGTAGTTGTAGCTCTGAACTGTCTCCAGGTCCATCCATATTTAGCACGCATTTATTTGAAGCCACTGCTTCTCCTTCTGCTACTCTGCATGCCCCAAGCGTGAACTCTTTTTTGCCGCATGTCCTTAACATTGTGTTTAATTAGTGTCACTATGTCTGGTGTTACAACAATCAGCTATATCTGCTCTTGTAGACCCAACGTTCCCGCTTCTAACGCATCACCTTTTGTCTTTCAAATTTGACATCCCGTCACTTATTCACTTTCCTAGGATGGTGCTTTCTTTCCCAAGCATTCCTGGCAAGGTGGAGTAAAGACTACATCTTTCATGTCCGCCCTCAATCACCTATTTCACGATTTCTCTTACTGCTAACTTCTCCCGGGGAGTCGCGATAGCTCAGTGGTTAGTGAACTGGACTACAAAGGACAAGAGGTAGGGTTCGATCCCAACCGACGGCTTCCGGGTTCACCCAGCCTTTAATGGGTACCGGATTTTTTTCTGGGAAAAGTAAAGCGGCATGGGCGTAATACCGACCACATTACCCCAAAAATCATGTGCCGAAGGTCTGTAAAATTTATGGTCACTAACACCATATTCCCTATACGCCACTTGGCATGACTGGGGTACTTTACATTTTTTTTTTAACTTCTCCTATTTTTGTTAGTCGTGATCTTTAACAAAGCGTATTATGAGATATAATAAATATTATCTGACGAGCTATGATCTATATATGTTTTTCCTTCATTCATCTGCAACGCAAACTGTTGATTCCAATCTTATCTTGACTGTGAGCTATGGATGTATGAAAGAAATCTAGACCCAAACACATGTGACTTTTAGCAGTATGATTTGGCATAATATAGTGACATTTCATTTCAGAAAAATTGTTTTCACACAACATGAAATGAATGGATGCCTCTAGAGATTTCAGACAAGTATCAGTTCGTCAAGTGACTCGAAGCATCCAATGAAATTCGAGTGAGTGGGAAAATGTCGATCAAGTCCAATCAACAATAATGAGTTTTTGATGCAACCATTACAGTTCTACACATTCTCCATCTTAACTCTATCATAACCATCTCGCATTTCGTAGACAATCAACTTCAATGTTCAGCTTTTTGAACTGAATTTCTGAAATTGAAATCGTTGTTTCTTTGATTACCAAAAACGAGAGCATGTTTTTTTTCTGTTACCAAAAATTAGAATCGGAAATACCTTCTTCTTTATCTGTCTCAACACAAATCCCATCTGTTTTCTTGTACATTTTTTCCTTCTTCTTCTTCTGCTCTCAATACGAAGTTAGACACGCATTTCCACAACTCGAAAGTTGTCTACCAACCTATTCAAGGTTTCATCCCAAAAATGAGTTTCCCCAAGAACAGTCGGCAGCCAACATGTTTCTCCAAGAACATCGGCAGCCAACATGTTTCTCCAAGAACAGTCGGCAGCCAACATGTTTCTCCAAGAACAGTCGGCAGCCAACATGTTTCTCCAAGAACAGTCGGCAACCAACATGTTTCTCCAAGAACAGTCGGCAACCATCATGTTTCTCCAAGAACAGTCGGCAACCATCATGTTTCTCCAAGAACAGTCGGCAGCCAATATGTTTCTCCAAGAACATCGGCAGCCAACATGTTTCTCCAAGAACAGTCGGCAACCATCATGTTTCTCCAAGAACAGTCGGCAGCCAACATGTTTCTCCAAGAACAGTCGACAGCCAACATGTTTCTCCTTTAGTTGAATACCGGAAATAGTCTTGTACAGTTTTGTTGCCATAGCTGTAAGTATTGTCCAGATTTGTTGCATTTTACTGTAGTCAGTTGAATTGCAGAACAAGATAACGTGCTCGCCTCTTGCCCGGTTGGTAATATCCACACTCAACATGGTACTTTCTGTGAGTCTTGTAACCACTGTTTCTTCTATGCTTTCTTAATGACAGTTTGCTGTCTTGTAATTTGCTACAGATTGATATGGTGTACATGCTTCCTCAGTAACTCAATAATTATGCTCAAGAAGATCGAAACTGGCAGGGCTGAAGTCAGTGTCTGGGTAATTTCTTCTTATTCTTAATTCTCAGAACTCCGGTCGGAACATAGGGCACTCACAAGAGATCTACACCCATCATAGGGCACTCACAAGAGATCTACACCCATCATAGGGCACTCACAAGAGATCTACACCCATCATAGGGCACTCACAAGAGATCTACACCCATCATAGGGCACTCACAAGAGATCTGCACCCATCATAGGGAACTCACAAGAGATCTGCACCCATCATAGGGAACTCACAAGAGATCTACACCCATCATAGGGAACTCACAAGAGATCTGCACCCATCATCGGGAACTCACAAGAGATCTGCACCCATCATAGGGAACTCACAAGAGATCTACACCCATCATATGGAACTCACAAGAGATCTGCACCCATCATAGGGAACTCACAAGAGATCTGCACCCATCATAGGGAACTCACAAGAGATCTGCACCCATCATAGGGAACTCACAAGAGATCTACACCCATCATAGGGCACTCACAAGAGATCTGCACCCATCATAGGGAACTCACAAGAGATCTGCACCCATCATAGGGCACTCACAAGAGATCTACACCCATCATAGGGCACTCACAAGAGATCTACACCCATCATAGGGCACTCACAAGAGATCTACACCCATCATAGGGCACTCACAAGAGATCTGCACCCATCATAGGGAACTCACAAGAGATCTGCACCCATCATAGGGCACTCACAAGAGATCTACACCCATCATAGGGCACTCACAAGAGATCTACACCCATCATAGGGCACTCATAAGAGATCTGCACCCATCATAGGGCACTCACAAGAGATCTGCACCCATCATAGGGCACTCACAAGAGATCTACACCCATCATAGGGCACTCACAAGAGATCTGCACCCATCATAGGGCACTCACAAGAGATCTGCACCCATCATAGGGAACTCACAAGAGATCTACACCCATCATAGGGAACTCACAAGAGATCTGCACCCATCATAGGGAACTCACAAGAGATCTGCACCCATCATAGGGAACTCACAAGAGATCTGCACCCAATCCGGTCTGGAGTAAGCATGGACAACTCTAGCCAGGACCTGCTAGCCTCTATCATTTCATCATGTATGGTTCGTCGCCATGTCCCCAATTGTCAGCCTCTTCTTCGTTTGCCAGGTGGTGTCCATGTTAATGCTAGGTCCGGATGCCTGGTTCGTTCCATTCGTAGAACGTAGCCTAGTCATATACAACCTCTCTTTTGACTCTTCCTGATATTGTTAATGTCTCACTTCTGATGACTTATGTGTTCGTAATGTGTTGATCGCATCACATGTTTAGAATCTTGTTAAGACAGCGACCTTCAAATTCTCTGAGCCGACTTTCTAGCTTATGGTTCATTCTTCACGTTTATGCTGCATATAAAAGAATGGATCCCACATTTGACTTGCAAATGATAAACTTGATGCTGAGATGAAGACCAGATGAATGCCAAATGTTTCTCAGTTTATTGAATGCCTGGGCTGACATGCCTATTCTTGTAGATATCTTTTACTCGATGTCGTTATTTGATGAAATATAGCAACCCATGTATTTAAAGTGACCCACTTCTAGTCTCATTTCTCTGGGTAAGTTAAGTCTGACAAAACTATACTTTCCTTTGTGCTATGGTACACGAGTGTAATTGTGTAAAGAGAGGTCATGATCGCGATGACAGGCCTGCCAATTTGACTGATAAGGAAAGAGCAAGGGGCCGGACTGACATTGTAAAATGACCTCAAGACGGTTGGACGACAGACCGGCTCAACAATTTATTTCACTGAATTTGCAACCATGAAGAACTGCACGAATATCATGTCAAGGTGAAAGATGTCAGGCGGTACCCAAGAAGCCAAAGAAGATTTGTCAATCAACATAAAGCAAGTATCATTATTCGCTGCACGTCGGGGGATGTTCTTAGCAGGAGATCTGAGCACTTTTGTACTTTTCCTATGCGCAGGGGGGGGGGATTATTTGTTTAAACTAAACTAAACTAAAATGAACTAAACTAAACTAAACTAAAATGAACTAAACTAAACTCAAATGAACTAAACTAAACTAAACTAAAATGAACTAAACTAAACTAAACTAAAATGAACTAAACTAAACTAAACTAAAATGAACTAAACTAAAATGAACTAAACTAAACTAAACTAAACTAAACTAAACTAAACTAAAGAGTATTTCAAAATTATCATTACTCACTCTTCCCCACACGCACGTTCCCTTTCAAGAATTTGAGTGATGAATGTGAAATTCTGTAACAGAAAAGTCGAACAGAACCGCTATTGGACAGCTAAAGAAGTTACTCGAACTGTATTTAATTCCCTTTAGGCCAACACATTACGGTGGCTAAACATCGAGTTTGGGGGCGAATAGGAACTGTGCTCATACAGATCATATAGACAGAATGGTTCCCGCCTTCATGTTACTTAAACTTGTTCTATCACAAGCTGGTGAAATAATATTTTACAACGATCTCTACATTTAGAATACAGAGAGATGAAGGGTAATGGAACTTTTGGAACTCCCTGTAGGTATTCTTCTTTTGTTATTTAATACTGTCCTAGCTGGTCTCATTCGTCATCTTATTCCCTGAGTCTTGCAGTGTGATCGTCCTCATTAGATCATTACTAGCCCGCAAGTTGTAATAGGCATTTCTTTCACCCGATTCAGATGATTAACAAAGAAAGCAAAGAGCCCCTTAAAGTTAGTGACCATAAATTTTACAGACCTTCGGCACATGATTTTTTTGGTAATGTGGTCGGTATTGCACCCATGCCGCTTTACTTTCCCAGAAAAAAAATCCGGTACACATATAAAGGCTGGGTGAACCCGGAAGCCGTCGATTGGGATCGAACCCTACCTCTTGTCCTTTGATTCAGATGATTATTTATGAAATATTGTATCAAACTTCTTTAGCTATTCATCAGTTGCATTCGTTTACTGTGACGATGTGTTTTCTGTAGAAGGGAATTTACTATTTGCTTTGAGAGACTCAATATCAGCCTTCTCTTATTGAAAAGTCGGTTTGTGATCCTAGTTTAGTGTAGCCGATGAATCGTCTTACGGACAACTCCATAGTTCTCACAACCTCTCCGCAGCAGATTCACCAGCATGAATCACACTATCCACACAGTAGCGAAAGTAGTAAAGATGGTTTCAGTTCAGATGCACGAAATCCGTAGCACCGGCGAGGTCCTTATCCCCAACCACCTTGGTCGTTTTTGACGTCATTCTTGGCAGGTGAGACTGGCTCTCTACCTGTCTCCTCTCACTGAGTTCAGGGTAGTCGTAGGCCCACGGTCAGGGATGCGACTATTTACAACGTTACAACTTTTGTAGTTTAAAAACCTTTCATTCTTCCCCTACCCCCCCCCCCCATTTGATATAATTATAAATGTCATATTTTTCATTCTCGGTTTCGAAATTTAAAAAAAATGTCCCATTTATTATTTTCTAAATCTATATTTATTTAACTTTTCTTTTTCTTCTTGTCTTCTTATTCTGTGTTGACCAGTAAAATGGACGCATGTAAGCATTGTGTCGCTAGTTTACAACAAGATACGATACTTGCGCCCGATACGTGCGTCTTTAGGCCCGATGCGTGCGTCTTTAGGCCCGATGCGTGCGTCTTTAGGCCCGATGAGTGCGTCTTCGTAAATTTCCAATTGCATAGCAATGATGCCAGGGCAGCGATCATTTTGGTTTACTCTTTTCAACTACTTCCAGCCAAGAGTTTTTTAACGTGTGCAAAGTGGATACATGACCTGTCTATCACTGATAATCTAAGAGCCTAGAAGTCGAACCTCCTCACCCAGAGACTAGGGGGAGAGAAAGCATTGAAGAAAACACGAATTCAAAGAGAACAAATTCCCATCGTCTGTGGCGGGAATAGAAGCCACAACCTTCTGATTCAGAGACTGACGATTTACCTACCTGGACCACTCAGTCCCCTCCTCTTAAGGTCACCTTTGTCTATGTCCCTGGACATGCAGGAGTACGGGTAAATGAAAGAGCGGACAGGTTGGCTAGCTGCGCTGTCGTTGAGGACGGGCAACCAATGTATTGGGCGGACATGATCAATGCCCTCCGAGATGTGGGAAGAGCACGGGACTTCGATAAACACAGATCCACGTCACTTCTTCGGATGATGGAAATGGGAGTTAAGATGGGCACAGCCAGAAATGAGAAACTTAGTGGCCGTGTAAGAAGACTTATCAACCAACATAGAACTGGAGTCGTCAGTCGCTGGACACTGCGGGAATTGCTGAGGAGGGGATCTGAGCACCTATGGACATGTTCGGAGTGCAATGATGATGACCGGCAAATAACTCAATAACTCAGTCCCCTAAAGTTGATTTCAAAATCTTACAATTCAAAGTCTTTTATTTCAAATGCTGTAATATCAAAACACGTTTTTTACCCCTTAAAATTCAAAGTATATTATTTCATATTCTCTTTGTCCCAAGAGTTTCACTTGAGTTTTCAAACGTAAACAAAATAACTAGTTATCTTCAATTTTGAAACCTTACTCTCTGTACTTCTTAAAAACCATAGTCTTGCCTGGTTTACTGGTCAGATACTAACTTGTATGTTCTTGCCTAACGCTCATCTCACAAGACCACGTGAAAAGCTTCATGTCAACTGCACACATCATAATCACTCAGCCTTTACCCATTACTTTTGGCGCCGGTCTGGCTTTACTATTCTTGGTTCGAAGCGGCTTTATTATGTAATCTCCCAGTTGAAGCTGATTGACCCTTTTATGTTGTGGTTGTTTCTTGTTTTATTTCAGTCTGAGATTCCAACGAGTTCACTGGCCAGATAGTTATTCTAAGTACTTGTGAAAGTAGCAGTCTTCTCAGTTCTCAAATACATCCCTATCTTTTAAGTCTCATCAATTTCTCAAATCTCCGTAGTCTACCAGGTCTCCCTGTTCCTGTAGTTATCATTGTTAAATGTCCTCGAAAAATGGAATACTGCGGATATTGGCTAGGAAAGACGAGTGATATTAACTACTGCAAGTAACTACTACTTGGGTTGTAATATTTTTTAATGTCAAGAGTTAAGCGAATTATATATTTTATTGCGATTCGTGAGAGCTTGAGAAATTCTCACTGCCTTCTCAGCGTTGGTGATAGGATTACGTGGAGTCGGAGGAGACTGAACAGTGCAGGTCTAGTTGTATGTGGAGTCGGAGGAGACTGAACAATGCTGGTCTAGTTGTATGTGGAGTCGGAGGAGACTGAACAGTGCTGGTCTAGTTGTTTGTGGAGTCGGAGGAGACTGAACAATGCTGGTCTAGTTGTACGTGGAGTCGGAGGAGACTGAACAGTGCTGGTCTAGTTGTATGTGGAGTCGGAGGAGACTGAACAGTGCTGGTCTAGTTGTACGTGGAGTCGGAGGAGACTGAACAGTGCTGGTCTAGTTGTACGTGGAGTCGGAGGAGACTGAACAGTGCTGGTCTAGTTGTACGTGGAGTCGGAGGAGACTGAACAGTGCTGGTCTAGTTGTATGTGGAGTCGGGGGAGACTGAACAGTGCTGGTCTAGTTGTATGTGGAGTCGGGGGAGACTGAACAGTGCTGGCCTAGTTGTACGTGAAGTCGGAGGAGACTGAACAGTGCTGGTCTAGTTGTATGTGGAGTCGGGGGAGACTGAACAGTGCTGGTCTAGTTGTATGTGGAGTCGGGGGAGACTGAACAGTGCTGGTCTAGTTGTATGTGGAGTCGGGGGAGACTGAACAGTGCTGGTCTAGTTGTATGTGGAGTCGGGGGAGACTGAACAGTGCTGGCCTAGTTGTACGTGGAGTCGGAGGAGACTGAACAGTGCTGGTCTAGTTGTATGTGGAGTCGGGGGAGACTGAACAGTGCTGGTCTAGTTGTATGTGGAGTCGGGGGAGACTGAACAGTGCTGGTCTAGTTGTATGTGGAGTCGGGGGAGACTGAACAGTGCTGGTCTAGTTGTATGTGGAGTCGGGGGAGACTGAACAGTGCTGGCCTAGTTGTACGTGGAGTCGGGTGAAGACTGAACAGTGCTAGTCTAGTTGCATGTGGAGTCGGGGGAGACTGAACAGTGCTAGTCTAGTTGTATGTGGAGTCGGGGGAGACTGAACAGTGCTGGTCTAGTTGTATGTGGAGTCGGGGGAGACTGAACAGTGCTGACCTAGTTGTACGTGGAGTCGGGTGAAGACTGAACAGTGCTAGTCTAGTTGCATGTGGAGTCGAGGGAGACTGAACAGTGCTGGTTTAGTTGTATGTGGAGTCGGGGGAGACTGAACAGTGCTAGTCTAGTTGTACGTGGAGTCGGGGGAGACTGAACAGTGCTGGTCTAGTTGTATGTGGAGTCGGGGGAGACTGAACAGTGCTAGTCTAGTTGTACGTGGAGTCGGGGGAGACTGAACAGTGCTGGTCTAGTTGTATGTGGAGTCGGGGGAGACTGAACAGTGCTGGCCTAGTTGTACGTGGAGTCGGGTGAAGACTGAACAGTGCTAGTCTAGTTGCATGTGGAGTCGGGGGAGACTGAGCAGTGCTGGTCTAGTTGTATATGGAGTCGGGGGAGACTGAACAGTGCTGGTCTAGTTGTATGTGGAGTCGAAGGAGACTGAACAGTGCTAGTCTAGTTGTATGTGGAGTCGGGGGAGACTGAACAGTGCTGGTCTAGTTGTATGTGGAGTCGGGTGAAGACTGAACAGTGCTAGTCTAGTTGCATGTGGAGTCGGGGGAGACTGAACAGTGCTGACCTAGTTGTATGTGGAGTCGGGTGAAGACTGAACAGTGCTAGTCTTTATGCATGTGGAGTCGGGGGAGACTGAACAGTGCTGGTCTAGTTGTATGTGGAGTCGGGGGAGACTGAACAGTGCTAGTCTAGTTGTACGTGGAGTCGGGGGAGACTGAACAGTGCTGGTCTAGTTGTATGTGGAGTCGGGGGAGACTGAACAGTGCTAGTCTAGTTGTACGTGGAGTCGGGGGAGACTGAACAGTGCTGGTCTAGTTGTATGTGGAGTCGGGGGAGACTGAACAGTGCTAGTCTAGTTGTACGTGGAGTCGGGGGAGACTGAACAGTGCTGGTCTAGTTGTATGTGGAGTCGGGGGAGACTGAACAGTGCTAGTCTAGTTGTACGTGGAGTCGGGGGAGACTGAACAGTGCTGGTCTAGTTGTATGTGGAGTCGGGGGAGACTGAACAGTGCTGGTCTAGTTGTATGTGGAGTCGGGGGAGACTGAACAGTGCTGGTCTAATTGTACGTGGAGTCGGAGGAGACTGAACAGTGCTGGTCTAGTTGTATGTGGAGTCGGGGGAGACTGAACAGTGCTAGTCTACTTGTATGTGTAGTCGGGGGAGACTGAACAGTGCTGGTCTAGTTGTATGTGGAGTCGGGGGAGACTGAACAGTGCTGGCCTAGTTGTACGTGGAGTCGGGTGAAGACTGAACAGTGCTAGTCTAGTTGCATGTGGAGTCGGGGGAGACTGAACAGTGCTGGTCTAGTTGTATGTGGAGTCGGGGGAGACTGAACAGTGCTGACCTAGTTGTATGTGGAGTCGGGTGAAGACTGAACAGTGCTAGTCTATTTGCATGTGGAGTCGGGGGAGACTGAACAGTGCTGGTCTAGTTGTATGTGGAGTCGGGGGAGACTGAACAGTGCTAGTCTAGTTGTACGTGGAGT
Source organism: Megaustenia siamemsis (assembly GCA_032433765.1). Lineage (NCBI taxonomy): Eukaryota > Metazoa > Mollusca > Gastropoda > Stylommatophora > Ariophantidae > Megaustenia > Megaustenia siamemsis. The sequence continues at coordinate 51,506,615 of JAVIAB010000126.1, forward strand.
CGGGGGAGACTGAACAGTGCTGGTCTAGTTGTTTGTGGAGTCGGGGGAGACTGAACAGTGCTAGTCTAGTTGTACGTGGAGTCGGGGGAGACTGAACAGTGCTGGTCTAGTTGTATGTGGAGTCGGGGGAGACTGAACAGTGCTAGTCTAGTTGTACGTGGAGTCGGGGGAGACTGAACAGTGCTGGTCTAGTTGTATGTGGAGTCGGGGGAGACTGAACAGTGCTGGTCTAGTTGTATGTGGAGTCGGGGGAGACTGAACAGTGCTGGTCTAGTTGTACGTGGATTCGGAGGAGACTGAACAGTGCTTGTCTAGTTGTATGTGGAGTCGGGGGAGACTGAACAGTGCTGGCCTAGTTGTTTGTGGAGTCGGGGGAGACTGAACAGTGCTAGTCTAGTTGTACGTGGAGTCGGGGGAGACTGAACAGTGCTGGTCTAGTTGTATGTGGAGTCGGGGGAGACTGAACAGTGCTAGTCTAGTTGTACGTGGAGTCGGGGGAGACTGAACAGTGCTGGTCTAGTTGTATGTGGAGTCGGGGGAGACTGAACAGTGCTGGTCTAGTTGTATGTGGAGTCGGGGGAGACTGAACAGTGCTGGTCTAGTTGTACGTGGAGTCGGAGGAGACTGAACAGTGCTTGTCTAGTTGTATGTGGAGTCGGGGGAGACTGAACAGTGCTGGCCTAGTTGTACATGGAGTCGGGTGAAGACTGAACAGTGCTAGTCTAGTTGCATGTGGAGTCGGGGGAGACTGAACAGTGCTAGTCTAGTTGCATGTGGAGTCGAAGGAGACTGAACAGTGCTAGTCTAGTTGTATGTGGAGTCGGGGGAGACTGAACAGTGCTGGTCTAGTTGTATGTGGAGTCGGTGGAGACTGAACAGTGCTGGTCTAGTTGTATTTGGAGTCGGGGGAGACTGAACAGTGCTAGTCTAGTTGTACGTGGAGTCGGGGGAGACTGAACAGTGCTGGTCTAGTTGTATGTGGAGTCGGGGGAGATTAAACAGTGCTGGTCTAGTTGTATGTGGAGTCGGGGGAGATTGAACAGTGCTGGTCTAGTTGTACGTGGAGGCGGAGGAGACTGAACAGTGCTTGTCTAGTTGTATGTGGAGTCGGGGGAGACTGAACAGTGCTGGCCTAGTTGTACGTGGAGTCGGGTGAAGACTGAACAGTGCTAGTCTAGTTGCATGTGGAGTCGGGGGAGACTGAACAGTGCTAGTCTAGTTGTATGTGGAGTCGGAGGAGACTGAACAGTGCTGGTCTAGTTGTATGTGGAGTCGGGGGAGACTGAACAGTGCTGGCCTAGTTGTACGTGGAGTCGGGTGAAGACTGAACAGTGCTAGTCTAGTTGCATGTGGAGTCGGGAGAGACTGAACAGTGCTGGTCTAGTTGTATGTGGAGTCGAAGGAGACTGAACAGTGCTAGTCTAGTTGTATGTGGAGTCGGGGGAGACTGAACAGTGCTGGTCTAGTTGTATGTGGAGTCGGGGGAGACTGAACAGTGCTGGTCTAGTTGTATGTGGAGTCGGGGGAGACTGAACAGTGCTAGTCTAGTTGTATGTGGAGTCGGAGGAGACTGAACAGTGCTGGTCTAGTTGTATGTGGAGTCGAAGGAGACTGAACAGTGCTAGTCTAGTTGTATGTGGAGTCGGGGGAGACTGAACAGTGCTGGTCTAGTTGTATGTGGAGTCGAAGAAGACTGAAAGTGCTAGTCTAGTTGTATGTGGAGTCGGGGGAGACTGAACAGTGCTGGTCTAGTTGTATGTGGAGTCGGGGGAGACTGAACAGTGCTGGTCTAGTTGTATGTGGAGTCGGGGGAGACTGAACTGTGCTAGTCTAGTTGTATGTGGAGTCGGGGGAGACTGAACAGTGCTGGTCTAGTTGTATGTGGAGTCGGGGGAGACTGAACAGTGCTAGTCTAGTTGTATGTGGAGTCGAGGGAGACTGAACAGTGCTAGTCTAGTTGTATGTGGAGTCGAAGGAGACTGAACCGTGCTAGTCTAGTTGTATGTGGAGTCGGGGGAGACTGAACAGTGCTGGTCTAGTTGTATGTGTAGTCGGGGGAGACTGAACAGTGCTGGTCTAGTTGTATGTGGAGTCGAAGGAGACTGAACAGTGCTAGTCTAGTTGCACGTTGAGTCGGGGGAGGAAAGACTCTTTAGTCTGGGATGATCGAGTAGGAAAGATTGTTTAGTCTGGGATGATCGAGTAGGAAAGATTGTTTAGTCTGTGATGATCGAGTAGGAAAGATTGTTTAGTCTGGGATGATAGGGTAGGAAAGATTGTTTAGTCTGGGATGATAGGGTAGAAAAAGACTCTTTAGTCTGGAATGATTGGATATGAAAGACTGTTTAGTTTGGGATGATTGGGTAGGTAAGATTGTTAAGTCTTGGATGATCGGGTAAGAAAAACTGTTTAGTCTGCGATGATCGGATATGGAAGACTGTTTATTTTGGATGATGGGGTAGGAAAGACTTTTTAGTCTGAAATGAACGGATAGGGAAGACTGTTTATTTTGGATGATGGGGTAGGAAAGACTTTTTAGTCTGAAATGATCAGATAGGAAAGACTGTTTATTTTGGATGGTGGGGTAGGAAAGACTGTTTAGTTTGTGATGATATGGTAGGAATGACTGTTTAGTTTGTGATGATATGGTAGGAAAGACTGTTTAGTCTGGTATGATCAGATAGGAAAGACTGTTTAGTTTGGATGATGGGGTAGGAAAGACTGTTTAGTCTGGAATGATCGGATAAGAAAGACTGTTTAGTCTGGGATGATTCGGTAGGAAAGACTCTTTAGTCTGGGATGATCAGATAGGAAAGACTTTTTAGTCTGGGATGATCAGATAGGAAATACTTTTTAGTCTGGGATAATCAGATAGGAAAGACTTTTTAGTCTGGGATGATCAGATAGGAAAGACTCTTTAATCTGGGATGATCAGATATGAAAGACTTTTTAGTCTGGAATGATCGGGTGGGAAAGACTGTTTTGTCTGGGATGATTGGGTAGGAAAGACTGTTAGTCTGGAATGATATCATAGGAAAAACTGTTTAGTTAGGATGATCGGGTAAGAAAGACTGCTAGTCTGGGATTATCGGGTAGGAAAGACTTTTATTCTGGGATGATCGGGTAGGATAGACTATTTAGTCTGGAATGGTCGGGTAGGAAAGACTGTTTAGTCTGGGATGATCGGGTAGGAAAGACTCTTTAGTCTGGGATATTCGGGTAGGAAAGACTCTTTATTCTAGAATTGCCAAACTTTAGAAGCGATAACACTGGCAAATAAATAGTTGCTCCACTTTAGTGAAAGGGTCAAGGACATAATAATAAATAAATAAACAATGTAAATTGTGTGCTGAGAATCGTATTTAGTTATTTATTTATGGAAGGCCCCGGTATCACTGCAAACGAATTAAAATCCATAATTGCTCAACCGCCCGTGCTAGTGTAATCATCCGAATTAATATCTCATTTCCCAAACAAAAAAGGTAAATGTAGTCCCCATCGTAGCAGTCTCAGCACACGCCAAAAGACATAAGGCGAAACCGCACAGAAAGTGAACACAGCCAACTGTTCCCTGTCACACGATATCATCATTCACCGTAAACAATTGGAATATCGAAACATTATCAAAACGGATGAGACACACAGCTCACGGTGTGCACAGAGCACTTAACTCAGTAGCTCCTGCAACAATCCGGACTTGGAATATGAGGGAACTGCAAAAAGAAACATTTTTCATGCATAGCCTTCAATTGTTCCCGCTGCCTATCCACCATATACCGGAAGTTCACGTCCTCTTGAAAATGATGATCGTCATATTTAAAAAAAAATGTATAGCGCTTGATGATGTTAGGCCATCGTTGCTGACTTAAATTCCGAACATATAGACACACCCCGAGATTATCCCCCATCACACATCCAAACAACAGAACGTAAGATTAGCGTACGGCTAGTCTAGGGATATAAGATGAACCATTACGATGACGTAGCACACAAAAATGTCGCACACACAACAATTTCGCTCCCCTTAGATTCCTGATAACTCTTGTTAAAGCGTCAAAAAGGGACTGTTGCCGGCTTATGACACCGCTTTATCGGTGCAGATGTAATAAGTATATCATCATTTTGACTTTTACGTAGAATAGTGCAATGGAAAACCGAAATTAATCAGACACCGAATGCACTTTCTGCAGCTAACGTGACCTATATCCACCATCTTGGGAAACGGAAGTCCATACTCAGATTTATACTCAGTAACCATCAAAAGTGAATTCGTCATTCCTTTGACATCACAACATTGAAGCCATTTTTTTTTAAAATAAAGAAATTCCATTGATAATGAAAAGAGTATCTTTAGGACTCTGCAACTTTATCATAAAACATAAATCAAATTAAAAAATTTGGTAGAAAATCTACAATTTCTTCAATCATCTTGCACTACAAAATAAAAGGAGTCTTTGTTTTTTTCTTTTTCCCAAGCACTATTGATGCTACAATTATTTATTTCAGAATTTGTAGACAAAAAAACAAAGAAATCCCATCAACAACTAAACAAGGATAAGCTGTTGACAGCTAAAGGGTTCCCTGACAATAACATAATCAGTAGGTGAAAGGTACTCAACAACAGTTTCCCATTGGGGAGTGGAGAATATGGTGTTTTGTTGTTTCGAGTTCAACTTTTGGGGAAAGTGCATCCCTACATTCTCTCCTCTAGACCTTTACTTACTTCATTAAAGACCAGGAATTCATTTTTATTTTTCTACGTGGACTCACTGGAAGGAGCTGATTGATTTGTGCACTCACTGGAAGGAGCTTCGGTGGCTGATTTGTGCACTCACTGGAAGGAGCTGATTGATTTCTGCAGTCACAGGAAGGAGCTTCGGTGGCTGATTTGTGCACTCACTGGAAGGAGCTGAGTGATTTGTGCACTCACTGGAAGGAGCTGAGTGATTTGTGCACTCACTGGAAGGAGCTGAGTGATTTGTGCACTCACTGGAAGGAGCTTCGGTGGCTGATTTGTGCACTCACTGGAAGGTGCTGAGTGATTTGTGCACTCATTGGAAGGAGCTGAGTGATTTGTGCACTCACTGGAAGGAGCTGAGTGATTTGTGCACTCACTGGAAGGAGCTGAGTGATTTGTGCACTCACTGGAAGGAGCTGAGTGATTTGTGCACTCACTGGAAGGAGCTGAGTGATTTGTGCACTCACTGGAAGGAGCTGAGTGATTTGTGCACTCACTGAAAGGAGCTGAGTGATTTGTGCATTCACTGGAAGGAGCTGAGTGATTTGTGCACTCACTGGAAGGAGCTGAGTGATTTGGGCACTCACTGGAAGGAGCTTCGGTGGCTGATTTGTGCACTCACTGGAAGGAGCTGAGTGATTAGTGCACTACTGGAAGGAGCTGAGTGATTTGTGCACTCACTGGAAGAAGCTTCAGTGGCAGATTTGTGCACTCACTGGAAGGAGCTGAGTGATTTGTGTACTCATTGGAAGGAGCTGAGTGATTTGTGCACTCACTGGAAGGAGGTGAGTGATTTGTGCACTCACTGGAAGGAGCTGAGTGATTTGTGCACTCACTGGAAGGAGCTTAGTGATTTGTGCACTCACTGGAAGGAGCTGAGTGATTTGTGCACTCACTGGAAGGAGCTTCAGTGGCTGATTTGTGCACTCACTGGAAGGAGCTGAGTGATTTGTGCACTCACTGGAAGGAGCTGAGTGATTTGTGCACTCACTGGAAGGAGCTGAGTGATTTGTGCACTCACTGGAAGGAGCTGAGTGATTTGTGCACTCACTGGAAGGAGCTGAGTGATTTGTTCACTCACTGGAAGGAGCTTAGTGATTTGTGCACTCACTGGAAGGAGCTGAGTGATTTGTGCACTCACTGGAAGGAGCTGAGAGATTTGTGCACTCACTGGAAGGAGCTGAGTGATTTGTGCACTCACTGGAAGGAGCTGAGTGATTTGTGCACTCACTGGAAGGAGCTGAGTGATTTGTGCACTCACTGGAAGGAGCTGAGTGATTTGTGCACTCACTCGAAGGAGCTGAGTGATTTGTTCACTCACTGGAAGGAGCTGAGTTATTTGTTCACTCACTGGAAGGAGTTGAGTGATTTTTTCACTCACTGTCAGGAGCTGAGTGATTTGTTCACTCACTGGAAGGAGCTGAGTGATTTGTTCAATCTCTAGAAGGAGTTGAGTGATTTGTGCACTCACTGGAAGGAGCTCAGTGATTTTTTCACTCACTGGAAGGAGCTGAGTGATTTGTTCACTCACTGGAAGGAACTGAGTGATTTGTGCACTCACTGGATGGAGCTGAGTGATTTGTGCACTCATTGGAAGGAGCTGAGTGATTTGTTCACTCACAGAAAGGAGCTGAGTAATTTGTTCACTCACTGGAAGGAGCTGAGTTATTTGTGCACTCACTGGAAGGAGCTGAGTGATTTGTGCACTCACTGGAAGGAGCTGAGTGATTTGTGCACTCACTGGAAGGAGCTGAGTGATTTGTGCACTCACTGGAAGGAGCTGAGTGATTTGTGCACTTACTCGAAGGAGCTGAGTGATTTGTTCACTCACTGGAAGGAGTTGAGTGATTTTTTCACTCACTGTCAGGAGCTGAGTGATTTGTTCACTCACTGGAAGGAGCTGAGTGATTTGTTCAATCTCTAGAAGGAGTTGAGTGATTTGTTCACTCACAGAAAGGAGCTGAGTAATTTGTTCACTCACTGGAAGGAGCTGAGTTATTTGTGCACTCACTGGAAGGAGCTGAGTGATTTGTGCACTCACTGGAAGGAGCTGAGTGATTTGTGCACTCACTGGAAGGAGCTGAGTGATTTGTGCACTCACTGGAAGGAGCTGAGTGATTTGTGCACTCACTCGAAGGAGCTGAGTGATTTGTTCACTCACTGGAAGGAGCTGAGTGATTTGTTCACTCACTGGAAGGAGTTGAGTGATTTTTTCACTCACTGTCAGGAGCTGAGTGATTTGTTCACTCACTGGAAGGAGCTGAGTGATTTGTTCAATCTCTAGAAGGAGTTGAGTGATTTGTGCACTCACTGGAAGGAGCTCAGTGATTTTTTCACTCACTGGAAGGAGCTGAGTGATTTGTTCACTCACTGGAAGGAACTGAGTGATTTGTGCACTCACTGGATGGAGCTGAGTGATTTGTGCACTCATTGGAAGGAGCTGAGTGATTTGTTCACTCACAGAAAGGAGCTGAGTAATTTGTTCACTCACTGGAAGGAGCTGAGTTATTTGTGCACTCACTGGAAGGAGCTGAGTGATTTGTGCACTCACTGGAAGGAGCTGAGTGATTTGTGCACTCACTGGAAGGAGCTGAGTGATTTGTGCACTCACTGGAAGGAGCTGAGTGATTTGTGCACTTACTCGAAGGAGCTGAGTGATTTGTTCACTCACTGGAAGGAGCTGAGTTATTTGTTCACTCACTGGAAGGAGTTGAGTGATTTTTTCACTCACTGTCAGGAGCTGAGTGATTTGTTCACTCACTGGAAGGAGCTGAGTGATTTGTTCAATCTCTAGAAGGAGTTGAGTGATTTGTGCACTCACTGGAAGGAGCTCAGTGATTTTTTCACTCACTGGAAGGAGCTGAGTGATTTGTTCACTCACTGGAAGGAACTGAGTGATTTGTGCACTCACTGGATGGAGCTGAGTGATTTGTGCACTCATTGGAAGGAGCTGAGTGATTTGTTCACTCACAGAAAGGAGCTGAGTAATTTGTTCACTCACTGGAAGGAGCTGAGTTATTTGTGCACTCACTGGAAGGAGCTGAGTGATTTGTGCACTCACTGGAAGGAGCTGAGTGATTTGTGCACTCACTGGAAGGAGCTGAGTGATTTCTGCACTCACTGGGAGGAGCTGAGTGAGTTGTGCACTCACTTACCGATCGGAAGGGTCTGGGTTCGACTCCCAAAAAGTGGGATCTTTTGTCCCAACCGAGCAGGCTCCAGAATGCACTCACAAATGTGCTGTAGACACAGTCAAAAACATGGTCTCTAACACCATATTCCCCATAAGACTAACAAGGCATGGAGGGAGCCTTTACTTTCACCTTTCATTCAATAACGGAGGAGCTTCAATTCCTGGTGTGGTGTATACATGAAAAGCAAACCAACATATCGTCATCATCAAGTACTGGGCCTGCTGACGTAGGTGATCATGTCTCTCCACAACGTTCGATCAAGGTAGTTATTTATCATTTCTGTTCTTGACCTTCTGCCAAGCCATTCTCTTAAGCTGTCTGATATCTTTTCTCTTTGCTTCCCTCTATCTCTTCGTCCCTCAATTTTCCCAGTTGTTACAATATATTCCAGCTGTGCCCTTCTCATTACATGACCAAAAAATGATGATTGTTTCTTCCTAATATTGGAAATTAGCTCTCTTTTAAGCCAACATATATTAAAGGTGAATAAATGTAACTTGTAACTTATTACGACTAATTTGTTGTAACTGTATAAAAAATTATACAGAACTGAACATTTGTGCAAAAGTCAAAGTAGATTTGTATTCTGTCTGAAATGACAACAAAAAACACCAGACTGGAAGTGACTCATAGCTGATCAAAATCTTACTCAACTTACTTGTGATGAATCTAGAAACAGACCAAAATGTCTGGCCAAGCATGTAGGAAACTGAAGAAGGAATGCAAGCCAATACACAAAGACACTGTGCTCAAGCAAGTTACATTGGTTCGAGATGTGAACAATGTCAGTTTGCTGTAAATGACAACACAATTCACATTCTTTTAAGGCACAGATGATGAAGAGTAGCCGCTGGACAAAAGTAGCAGTAGAAAAAAGTTTAAAAACATCAACTTTCATTGCATTGCCTAAAAAGAATGGTGCAGTTGAATGCAGTGATTTCAGAACAATAAGCATAATGAGCCAGGTAACAAAAATTTTACTAAAAGTTATACAGGGAAGGATTCAGAATAAAATCAATACTGAATTAGATGAGCAACAATTTGGATTCAGGAAAAACAGTGGGACAAAAGAAGCCATATTCAGCATAAGAACATTGATTGAAAAGTACACAGAAGTAAACAAACCAATATATGCCTGCTTTATAGACTACACCAAAGCTTTCGATGGAATACACCATAACCAACTTATAGACTGCCTAAAGGATATAAACCTAGACGACGCAGACATACGACTAATATGTAATTTGTACTGGGAGCAAACAGCAATAATAAGATATAACAAGGAGAACTCTACACCCATGGACATAAAAAGAGGAGTAAGACAAGAATGCATCCTATCACCAAGCTTGTTCAATCTATACACTGAGCAAATCTTTAAAAACATCTCAGAGATACCAGGCCTAAACATTAATGGAAAGATAATCAATAACCTAAGATATACTCATGATACTGTTCTACTAGCAGAAAATCCTAAAGACCTACAACAATTGCTTAATGTCATAAACATAACAAGCAAAAAATATGGACTAGAAATGAATATCAAAAAGACTAAAACTATGATCATAAACAAAGAAAATTCTCAAGACCTACAATTAAATACCATAGTTGAGGGAATACATCTGGAGACAGTCCAGAGCTACAACTACCTGGGAATACTATAACCAATGATGGAAAATGTAAAATTGAAATAAACAAAAGAATAGGTATGGCAAAAAGTAATTTTAATGCCATGAAAAATATACTAACAACAAAACAAATGTCAGCAGGGCTGAAACTAAGAATGGCAAAATGTTACATCTTCTCAATATTCCTGTATGGTGCAGGAACATGGACATTAGACAAGAAAACGGAACAGAAAATTGAATCTTTTGAAATGTGGATTTATAGAAGAATAGGTAGAATTGGATGGAAAGAAAAGATAACAAACGATGAAGTTTTAAAACAACTGAAAATAAAAAGAGAACTACTAAATACAATTAAGACAAGACAAATGAAATTTTTGGGGCATGTTAAAAGACACAACAGCCTACTAAAAGTAATATTGGAAGGAAAAATACAAGGTAAAAGAGGCAGAGGCAGACCAAGACTAACATGGACGAGTAACATCAAAATATGGACAAGTCAATCTATGACAGCCTGCACCATCAAAGCAAGAAACAGAGTAGAATGGACCCTTGGTAGCCAACCTTCGTTGCGGAGAAGGCACACGATGATGATGATGAGAAAAAAGTTTGCATTAATTTTCTTCAAGTATTCTATCGTTTCGAGCCACGATAGCTCAGTGGTTAGTGAACTGGACTACAATGGACAAGAGGTAGGGTTCGATCCCAACCGACGGCCTCCGGTTCATCCAGCCTTAAATGGGTACTGAATTTTTTTTCTGGGAAAGTAAAGCGGCACGGGCGTAATACTGACCACATTACCCCAAAAATCATGTGCCGAAGGTCTGTAAAATCTATGGTCAATAACACCATATTCCCTATACGCCACTTGGCGTGACGAGGGTACTTTACATTTTTTTTTTGTTCAATTGCTACTTTCACCTGTATTGCAGGCATACTTTTGAATAATTTTCTTACCTATTTATGAATGCACAGCTGTTTTTCTCTAATAATATATTTTATTATTTAACCATAATTTACGATCATCATCATCATCGCTTGCCTTCTCCGCAACGAAGGTTGGCTACCATGGATCGCCATTCTACTCTGTTTCTTGCTTTGATGGTTCCACCTGACATAGATTGACTTGTCCATCTTTTGATGTTACTCGTCCAAATTAGTCTTGGTCGGCCTCTGCCTCTTTAACCTTGTATTTTTCCTTCCAATATTACTTTTAGTAGGCTGTTGTGTCTTTTAACATGCCCCAAAAATTTCATTTGTCTTGTCTTAATTGTATTTAGTAGTTCTCTTTTTATTTTCAGTTGTTTTAAACTTCATCGTTTGTTATCATTTCTTTCCATCCAATTCTACCTATTCTTTTATAAATCCACATTTCAAAGGCTTCAATTTTCTGTTCTGTTTTCATGTCTAATGTCCATGTTTCTGCACCATACAGGAATATTGAGAAGACGTAACATTTTGCCATTCTTAGTTTCAGCCCTGCTGATATTTGTTTTGTTGTTAGTATATTTTTCATGGCATTAAAATTACTTTTTGCCATACCTATTCTTTTGTTTATTATTTCTCTCCATGGCTTTCTTTGGAGTGTTACGTGATGAGGCTCCAATCTCTTTCACTGTGGTCTGCCATATTCGCCTTTCGTGTTCTGAATATGCCTCATGTGTACCACACACTTTGCTGTTTTCGCCTTCTGGGCCGTTGATCATTTTCGATTCCTCCGCCCCATCCACCGACACAGACTTTTTATATTCGGGTTGAACATACCCGGCGGTGCCATTTTTTTGTCGAACCATGTGCTTGACTATTGAACCGCGAACACACGACACAAAGAAGAATAAATCATATTCCACTTAAATATCGGTAATCACAGTTTATCCGCACGTCCGAAATAAAAACACTCCAAACGGGGAATAGCAACACATAATTTACGATAGGATAGCAAAAATCGCTGCATCAAAATATAGATTTTTCAAAATTTGACAATTTGCAATGGTTAGACAATTCTCTCCTCTGCGTACCTTCCTGAGAATGAATGTGCTGTAACAGAAACACAAGGCAAAGCGCTGCACGGTTCTAGAACAAGAAAAATTAAATGGACTTTGTATGTATGGGAAAACAAAATCACACAAATGAACATCTTGAGATAAGATTTGGAATCATGATGTATGTGTCTTTAGTACTCCAGCCGTCTTCTCGGTCGCGCATAAACATCTTGTTACAGTGTGCAAACTCCATAAACAAATGTCAAGAAGGAGAAACAACATGCAACTAGCAGAAGAACATGTTCCTTTCCAATATGATACCGGAGCTAAACAAATCAGATTTATTTATTGCGTGCTCAAAGCTTATTAATGGAGTCCAGGAAGATAAGGAAACAGAAGCTGTCGATGTCTCGACGTAAGAATTGATGAATGTTTGGGGACGCCCAATACAAACTGTGACAAATAAATGTATCGTTTCATCAGACACGTGAACTATCAAATAACAGCAAATAGAAAAGAAAAGACGAATACAGAATCAAAGATACATCGATTTGTATGATTGTAGCATAGCGGCTTAATCTATCAACGCTCAATCCATCCTGTTATTTAGAATTCGGCCTCTCTTGAACCTGGCACGCACAACTCACAAGAATATAAGCCCCAGTCTTTTATAAGAAATGATTGCAAAGTTGTGTTATTTATGTTTGAGCCGGCATGTTTTCATGGCGAGAACACAGCAGGAGCACTGAATTGGAACCTTCTTGGGGAAACAACAATTATAACATGGAAGATTAATGGGGACTTTAATGAGAATACAAAATAATAGCTGAGGCCCTGAATTGGGGAAAAAAAAGTAGTAACCAAGACACAAAATAGCGACTTATCTTATTTAAAGAAAAACAATAACCGAGAGCTTATGTCGGGACTTTTCTTGGCGAAAAAAAAATAGCAGAACGCTGGAGAAAAGGAACAACATGAGTCATGAAGTAGAGTATCAGGGAGGGTAGTAGGAGAATTTAGTTAGGCTGTGTAAATGATGGGTGAAATTAATGCTCCCACAGAAGTAGGTAATTCAAGTAAAGATATAACATCAATATTATCCAATTATTTGAGATTAAAGAGCACTTGTACTGAAGGAAGCGTCTGCTTGAAATAACACTGCACTTATATTGAACGGCGAGTCGTCAACACAAACAGTTGACTGTGGAGAATAATACTGGAGTGTTTTGTTGCAGGAACTCGCCGGCAGAGCAGGGGATGGTTTCAAGATATCAAAGAGATCTCCAACTTAACAGAAGAAGTGGAAAGTCTGACAAGGGATAGAGCTTATTTTATGCGGGCTTTTGTGAGTGCAAATCAGTATCGGACAGTGGGTTCGAAACTTGAGGAGACCAGGACGTGATGTTTAACATGTATTACATGTATAACAAGGTACATAGACTGTATACTAATATTATCCTCGTTAGACTATTGTTTGTACCTGAAATTCTCTGTTTGAAGTTGTTCTTTGCAACGCAAACAGAATAGACTTTCCAGCCTTGTACTGTCAGGTAGCTATTTGTGTTAATCGCAAAAGTAGTACATTAATATAATTTTCTTGCTGGAATATAATTCTTAGCTCAACATAATTTCACCGTAAAAAAAGAATAACCCATTAAAAAAGACAACGATATTATCTGGAATAATCTGCTACATCCATTCTTTCCCCTAACTCACACGCTGTTTGTTGTTCAAACTTTTAATTTGACATTTCACCTCAAAATTTGGGACAAAATATTTACGTTAATTTACTCTTTCTAAAATGGTTATTTCTATTATTGCCATAAATGATCATAATGACATCATGTATTAGTTGTATTGTAAGTTAAATAAAGAACGTGGTTTTGTTGTTTATTTAATTATCATCTCTTACAGCATTATTGAAGTTTATATATATATATAAAGACGCGACACAGTGAATTAACGGATGGATTTGTTTTGTTTGCCTTCTGTCCTGCCAGTACTTGTAGACGTTACGATAAAGAGAAAGTCAGGAAATAAGCAAAAGTCTGAAATAAATACTAGATAGCTTGGTGTCATGGCATGGAAAACAGTCAACAACAGAACTGATACGATACACTGTAGATAGAAGATTGTGGAGGGACATGATCACTAACGTCAACCGGTATGGCACTTGATGATGATGAAATATATAAGACCTTAAATACTATGCGGGCCGCGTGTATAGTTTCAGAAAACAATTTTAAAAAAAAACATAAAATAGTATTGAGTAGCAAAAGTAAAAGAGAAATAAGAGAAACTCCAAGGTTTCGGATTAAAGCCTTCGTCTGGTAAAACAAATTATAAAAACTAAACACATAAACCAAGGCCGAAAAACACAACGCAGCTCTAAAACAATGGCTGAAAGAAAGGCGGGAAAAAGTCGGTGGCCAGGGTTTACGCAGTCTGATTACAAGATTAATAGACAATAGGTCAGGTAAGATGACATTAGACCAAAAGAATTAAACAATGAACAATTTGAAGAATGAAAGGAAGTGTCCCATAGGGTACGATAAAAACGAGGAGACAAGGAAAAGAGAGAGAATATATGGTTGACAAGGGGGAAGAAAAGCAAGAGAAATCATAAAAACAACGCAGGGAGAAATTGAGATAGGACTCAGGAATGAAATGGAGAGAAGAACAGTGCTTAAAGAAGAGAGTGAAAAGAGTTTAATCCTCTCTGTTGGAGAATATCAAGACGAACTATGAGTTGATTCTCCAACGTGAACCGACTGTGGGTGTCAGAGGAACACGATATGGTGCCAGCAACCAGGAAGTCATCAGGGGTATTGTGGCTGGCAATCTGAAATGGGAGGTGACAGAGTGCCAGAATGACGTTCGATGTTATATAAAGAGAAAGTAAGCTATCTGATTAGTTAAGTCAGTGTTGTCATGACAACAAGGAAGCAATTTCTGAAATGGGCTACCTAAAGCTCTCATACACATTACAAGGTAGATATATGTTGTACGGTTGAAGTAGATTCTATTCCCGGAGACATCTAAGCTTATATATCAGTAAAGTATATATTACCTATATTTTAATAAAGTATATATTATCTATATATTAGTAACGTATATATTATCTATATATTAGTAACGTATATCATCATCATCATCATCATCAAGTACCGGGCCTACTGGCGTAGGTGATCATGTCTCTCCACAACTTTCGATCTCGGCAGCTATGTATCATTTCTGTTGTTGACCTTCTGCCAAACCATTCTCTTAAGCTGTCTGTTATTTTTTTCTCTTTGCTTCCCTCTATCTCTTCGTCCCTCAATTTTTCCAGTTGATACAATATATTCCAGTTGTTCTCTTCTCATTACATGACCAAAAAATGATGATTGTTTCTTCCTAATATTGGAAATTAGCTCTTTTTTTTACTTGACCTCTCTCAGAACATCTTCATTACTCTTCTTAGCTGTCCCTGGTACTCTAACTATTCTTTTGTAAAACCACATTTCTATAGACTCCAGTGATTTTCTTGTCTGTTGTCCTATTGTCCATGATTCGCATCCGTATGTTAAGACTGGCTCTACATAACATTTAAGAACTCTTTTTCTTGTTTCTATTGTCAAAAATGGATTGCATAGTATCTTCCTCATTTTTTGGAAAGCTGCTTTTGCCAGAGCCATTCTGCATCTCACCTCTTTTGTACATCTTCCATCTGAGGTTAACAAAGTTCCCAAATATTTAAATTCATTTACGTGTTTTAATATTGTTCCACTTGTCTTTATTTTGCACTGAGGTGATGTCTTTTTCTTTGTTGTTACCATTACCTTTTTGCTATTAAGGCTGAGTCCTTTATTTTTTGCTCTTTCACTATAATGTCCAACACTTCTTGTAACTCATTTTTACTCTTAGCGATTAAGACTGTATCATCAGCATACCTTAGATTATTTATATTATGACCTACAATTGTTATTACAGGCATGTCCCTTATTGATCTTAAAATAATCTCACTAGAAATATTAAACAAATCTGGTGACAGCACACAACCGTGTCTAACACCCTGTTTTATTAATTGAAACATTCCCAATTGGTTTCCAGTTCTTATGGCCGCTGTTTGTTGCCAGTGCATGTTTTTTATTATTCTTAGATCTTTGCTGTCTATGTTTATGCTTTATAAAATTTTGATTATTTCTTGGTGCTTTACTTTGTCAAATGCCTTGGTGTAATCTATGAAACATAGGTATAGATCTCTTTTCAGTAATGTATATATTATCTATATATTAGTAACGTATATATTATCTATATATTAGTAACGTATATATTATCTATATATTAGTAACGAATATATTATCTATATATTAGTAAAGAATATATTATCTATATATTAGTAACGAATATATTATCTATATATTAGTAAAGAATATATTATCTATATATTAGTAAAGAATATATTATCTATATATTAGTAAAGAATATATTATCTATATATTAGTAAGGAATATATTATCTATATATTAGTAAAGAATATATTATCTATATATTAGTAAAGAATATATTATCTATATATTAGTAAAGAATATATTATCTATATATTAGTAAAGAATATATTATCTATATATTAGTAAAGAATATATTATCTATATATTAGTAAAGAATATATTATCTATATATTAGTAAAGAATATATTATCTATATATTAGTAAAGAATATATTATCTATATATTAGTAAAGAATATATTATCTATATATTAGTAAAGAATATATTATCTATATATTAGTAAAGAATATACTATCTATATATAAGTAAAGAATATATTATCTATATATTAGTAAAGAATATATTATCTATATATTAGTAAAGAATATATTATCTATATATTAGTAAAGAATATATTATCTATATATTAGTATAGAATATATTATCTATATATTAGTAAAGAATATATTATCTATATATTAGTAAAGAATATATTATCTATATATTAGTAAAGAATATATTGTCTATATATTAGTAAAGAATATATTATCTATATATTAGTAGCGGCTCGAATTACTTGAGCTACATCACGGTAGACTTGGAATAGGGTCGCTGATTGTACATTGACACTTAACTCACTGATTGTACATTGACACTTAACTCACTGATTGTAAATTGACACTTAACTCACTGATTGTACATTGACACTTAACTCACTGATTGTACATTGACACTTAACTCACTGATTGTACATTGACACTTAACTCACTGGTTGTTCATTGACACTTAACTCACTAATTGTACATTGACACTTAACTCACTGATTGTACATTGACACTTAACTCACTGATTGTACATTGACACTTAACTCACTGATTGTACATTGACACTTAACTCACTGATTGTACATTGACACTTAACTCACTGATTGTTCATTGACACTTAACTCACTGATTGTACATTGACACTTAACTCACTGATTGTACATTGACACTTAACTCGCTGATTGTACATTGACACTTAACTCGCTGATTGTACATTGACACTTAACTCACTGATTGTACATTGACACTTAACTCACTGATTGTACATTGACACTTAACTCGCTGATTGCACATTGACACTTAACTCGCTGATTGTACATTGACACTTAACTCACTGATTGTACATTGACACTTAACTCGCTGATTGTACATTGACACTTAACTCGCTGATTATACATGACACTTAACTCACTGATCGTACATTGACACTTAACTCACTGATTGTACATTGACACTTAACTCACTGATTGTTCATTGACACTTAACTCACTGATTGTACATTGACACTTAACTCACTGATTGTACATTGACACTTAACTCGCTGATTGTACATTGACACTTAACTCGCTGATTATACATGACACTTAACTCACTGATCGTACATTGACACTTAACTCACTGATTGTACATTGACACTTAACTCACTGATTGTTCATTGACACTTAACTCACTGATTGTACATTGACACTTAACTCACTGATTGTACATTGACACTTAACTCACTGATTGTGCATTGACACTTAACTCGCTGATTGTACATTGACACTTAACTCGCTGATTGTACATTGACACTTAACTCACTGATTGTACATTGACACTTAACTCACTGATTGTTCATTGGCACTTAACTCGCTGATTGTACATTGACACTTAACTCACTGATTGTTCATTGACACTTAACTCACTGATTGTACATTGACACTTAACTCGCTGATTGTACATGACACTTAACTCGCTGATTGTACATTGACACTTAACTCACTGATTGTACATTGACACTTAACTCACTGATTGTTCATTGACACTTAACTCACTGATTGTACATTGACACTTAACTCGCTGATTGTACTTTGACACTTAACTCGCTGAGCTGGAGTGTGATTGTGTCATGCATTATGCTGCAATATTAAAGGAGTTGTGGCCTCTGTTGTCTCCTCTGAATATCCGCCGCTGGAGCATCGTTATGTAAATATCACCAAATTAATCTAATCTCAATTTAAAGGAAGAAAGAAGATATATGTCGCAGAGAGAGTAAAAATAGACCATGTCCTTGTATCGTTTGTGGCTGCCACGTACTTAAACAAGGAGGAAATGTCAATTGTGTCAGTCTTATTTCCTAAATTTACTCTTTCTCCTTAGTACTTGGTTCCCCTCTCCTGCACTCGTTGCCTCCTCGTTGTGTACTCATCTAAAAGCATAGGCCATGCCACGTTTGACAGTCCAGGCAGTCACGGACTGGATAACCGCTGCGGGATCCCTGTTTTAACCTGCTAGAATGTTGTGATTGAATCGCGGACTGACAGCCTACATCCAGGGCCAGTCGTGCGGATATTGACGGAGGCTGAATGAGGGCGAGAGAACGATCGAGAGTGGGAGAAGATTAGAACGAGAGAATATTGATGGGAAGGCAATATATCTGAAGAGGGAGAATGAAAGAGAGGTATTAATTGACATTGATGGAGAGTAAGAGGACGAATATGACTATGAATGAGTGAGTTTGGAAACAAAGAGCGGGAGTATGTGAGTAAACAGGGAAAGTTGGTGAGTAAACAAGAAGAGTTTGTGAGAACGCTTTCACATTATTAAAATATAGCGGGAGATGTTTGAAGAAATAACGGGCTGTTGTGTCAATGGATAAGTGAATGAGACAGAAATAACAAGTGGAGAGAGAGAGAAATCTTTCTTTACGTAGAGCCCACATGTTTCACTGTTCGTCTCTAGAAGGGAAGCATTAAGTGTTCAATTAAGCTGTGTTGTTGTTTACATCAGGCTGCGACACCACAAATACCGGTGTATCTGATCATCAGAAGTAGCCCGCTAACACTTAATACTTCAAATACCAGTGTATCTGATCAACAGAAGTAGCCATCTAACACTTAATACCTCTAATACCAGTGTATCTGATCAACAGAAGTAGCCATCTAACACTTAATACCTCAAATACCAGTGTATCTGATCAACATAAGTAGCCATCTAACACTTAATACCACAAATACGGGTGTATCTGATCAACAGAAGTAGCCATCTAACACTTAATACCACAAATACGGGTGCATCTGATCAACAGAAGTAGCCATCTAACACTTAATACCACAAATACGGGTGTATCTGATCAACAGAAGTAGCCATCTAACACTTAATACCACAAATACGGGTGTATCTGATCATCAGAAGTGGTCCTCTGACATTTAATACCAGCGTATCTGAGCGAGAAGGTTGTTTTCAGCTCTCTTCTTTACTCGCACCACCCCCCCCCCCACACACACACAAACAAAAACAAGCCGAACCCCTTACCTTGGTGCTGACTGTTTTAGTGGCTTCACTCAATCCCCTTACCTTGGTGCTGACTGTTTTAGTGGCTTCACTCAATCCCCTTACCTTGGTGCTGACTGTTTTAGTGGCTTCACTTACTTTCCTTACCTTGGTGCTGACTGTTTTAGTGGCTTCACTCAATCCCCTTACCTTGGTGCTGACTGTTTTAGTGGCTTCACTTACTTTCCTTACCTTGGTGCTGACTGTTTTAGTGGCTTCACTCAATCCCCTTACCTTGGTGCTGACTGTTTTAGTGGCGTCACTTACTCCCCTTATCTTGGTGCTGACTGTTTTAGTGGCTTCACTTACTTTCCTTACCTTGGTGCTGACTGTTTTAGTGGCTTCACTTACTCTCCTTACCTTGGTGCTGACTGTTTTAGTGGCTTCACTTACTCCCCTTATCTTGGTGCTGACTGTTTTAGTGGCTTCACTTACTTTCCTTACCTTGGTGCTGACTGTTTTAGTGGCTTCACTTACTCTCCTTACCTTGGTGCTGACTGTTTTAGTGGCTTCACTTACTCCCCTTATCTTGGTGCTGACTGTTTTAGTGGCTTCACTTACTCTCCTTACCTTGGTGCTGACTGTTTTAGTGGCTTCACTTACTCTCCTTACCTTGGTGCTGACTGTTTTAGTGGCTTCACTTACTCTCCTTACCTTGGTGCTGACTGTTTTAGTGGCTTCACTTACTCTCCTCACCTTGGTGCTGACTGTTTTAGTGACTTCACTTACTCTCCTTACCTTGGTGCTGACTGTTTTAGTGGCTTCACTTACTCTCCTTACCTTGGTGCTGACTGTTTTAGTGGCTTCACTTACTCTCCTCACCTTGGTGCTGACTGTTTTAGTGGCTTCACTTACTCTCCTCACCTTGGTGCTGACTGTTTTAGTGGTTTCACTTACTCTCCTTACCTTGGTGCTGACTGTTTTAGTGGCTTCACTTACTCTCCTTACCTTGGTGCTGACTGTTTTAGTGGCTTCACTTACTCTCCTCACCTTGGTGCTGACTGTTTTAGTGGCTTCACTTACTCTCCACACCTTGGTGCTGACTGTTTTATTGGCTTCACTTACTCTCCTCACCTTGGTGATGACTGTTTTAGTGGCTTCACTTACTCTCCTTACCTTGGTGCTGACTGTTTTAGTGGCTTCACTTACTCTCCTCACCTTGGTGCTGACTGTTTTAGTGACTTCACTTACTCTCCTTACCTTGGTGCTGACTGTTTTAGTGGCTTCACTTACTCTCCTTACCTTGGTGCTGACTGTTTTAGTGGCTTCACTTACTCTCCTCACCTTGGTGCTGACTGTTTTAGTGGCTTCACTTACTCTCCTCACCTTGGTGCTGACCGTTTTAGTGGTTTCACTTACTCTCCTTACCTTGGTGCTGACTGTTTTAGTGGCTTCACTTACTCTCCTTACCTTGGTGCTGACTGTTTTAGTGGCTTCACTTACTCTCCTCACCTTGGTGCTGACTGTTTTAGTGGCTTCACTTACTCTCCACACCTTGGTGCTGACTGTTTTATTGGCTTCACTTACTCTCCTCACCTTGGTGATGACTGTTTTAGTGGCTTCACTTACTCTCCTTACCTTGGTGCTGACTGTTTTAGTGGCTTCACTTACTCTCCTTACCTTGGTGCTGACTGTTTTAGTGGCTTCACTTACTCTCCTCACCTTAGTGCTGACTGTTTTAGTGGCTTCACTTACTCTCCTTACCTTGGTGCTGTCTGTTTTATTGGCTTCACTTACTCTCCTTACCTTGGTGATGACTGTTTTAGTGGCTTCACTTACTCTCCTTACCTTGGTGCTGACTGTTTTAGTGGCTTCACTTACTCTCCTTACCTTGGTGCTGACTGTTTTAGTGGCTTCACTTACTCTCCTTACCTTGGTGCTGACTGTTTTAGTGGCTTCACTTACTCTCCTTACCTTGGTACTGACTGTTTTAGTGGCTTCACTAACTCTTTCTTGCAAATAGATAGGATGGTGGATATTTTCATCCTTTTTTTTTCCTTGAGAAGAAGGGAGAGGGGTGGGCTTATCATTTCTGATTGTGTTATTGTTTTTATTTTCCCTAATGAAGGTTTTATCAACATTAACTAAAACAAAATTTCTTTTAACTTTAATGTACAAGTCTCAAACATCACATTTGTGGGATAATTTAATTGTTTCTGTACATTTTTTGTCGTATTTACTGTAGTAATTATGTGGTGCATTTACATTTTCAACATACTGTAAACTTCCTTTTCACTCAATTTTTTGTAAACATTTTCATGTCTAACTGTTTACATGACACTCTCCTAACCTCACTCACCTTAATTGTGTAGGAATATATAACAGAACTATTTCAGGATCAAAGTGACAAGAAACCAGTTATAAAATGTACATCAGGCTTTAAAATCTTAAAATCTGAGATAGAAAACGCTATAAAAACAATGAAAAAGGGAAAAGCAGCAGGACCTGACAGCATACAGATGGAGATGATACAGGCACTAGACGATTTTGGCATTGAAGTGATTACAGACATATGCAACGACATATACCATACATGATACATACCAAATGAACTAGAAACATCAACTTTCATTGCATTGCCTAAAAAGGATGGTGCAGTAGAATGCAGTGACTTTAGAACAATAAGCCTAATGAGCCATGTTACAAAAATCTTGCTAAAAGTTATACAAGGATGGATTCAGAATTAAATCAATACTGAATTTGATGAGCAGCAATTTGGATTTAGGAAAAAATAGGGGGACAATTAGAAGCCATATTCTGCATGAGAACATTAATCGAAAAGTACACAGAAGTAAACAAACCAATATATGCCTGCTTCATAGACTACACCAAAGCTTTTGATAGAGTACACCACAAACAACTTATAGAATGCCTAAAAGAGATACATCTAGATGACATAGACATACCACCAATATGTAATCTATTTGGTTATTTGGTTATGGAAGGCCCCGGTATCACTGCAAACGAATTAAAATCCATAATTGCTCAACCGCCCGTGCCAGTGGAATCATCCGAATTACTAACACATCTCCCAAAAAAAGAAAGGTCCCCAACATAGCAGTCTCAGCACACGTCAAAAGACATAAGGCGAAACCGCACAGAAAGTGAACACAGCCAACTGTTCCCTGTCATACGATATCAGCATTCATCGTAAGCAATTGGAATATCGGAACATCATTAAAACGGATGAAACACACAGCTCACGGTGTGTACAGAGCACTTAACTCAGTAGCTCCTGCAACAAGCCGGACTTGCAATATGAGGAAACTGCAACAAGGAACACTTTTCAGACATAGCCTTCAATGGTTCCTGCCGCCTATCCACCATATACCGGAAGTTCACGTCCTCCTGAAAATGATGATCGGCATAGTATTTAAATGTATAGCGCTTGATGATGTTAGGTCATCGTGTTTAACTCCAACTCCGAACATACAAAACACAGTTCGTCGTCAGATTATCCTCGTTGCACACCAAACAACAGATCGCAAGATTAGCGCATGGTCGGTCTTGGGACACACGATGAACCATTATGATGACGTAACACGCACAAAATGGCTGCGCTCATGGATTCATGATTACTCTAGTGAATGCAGTCTACAACGAACGAAAAATGGTGCAAACTTCCCAAAGAGATAAAACTTCGGCTGACTTGACGGACCCCACCACATTAATGCGTTGGAAATTGTAAATAACTTGCGGCAAACATCTCCATCAACCGGTCATTGAACAGCACTCAGTGTGACGTAAAACGCAGATCAACATTAGACGGTGGAAGGCGCATTCACAACACTTGATTTGTCAAAACGAAGTATTGCCGAGCGTGCAACGCCAATTCAATGGCGCATATATGACAAGTAGAACATCATTTCGACTGGAATGCAGAAACTTGTAACGGAAACCCGAAATTGATAAGATTCCAAAGCAATTTCTGCAGCGATAGAGAGAACGTGACTCAGTTCCGCCATCTTGGAAACGGAAGTCCTATGTAATCTATATTGGAAGCAAACAGCAATAATAAAATATAAGAAAGAGAACTTTACACCCATTGATATAAAAAGAGGAGTAAGACATGGATGCATTCTATCACCAAGCTTGTTCAATCTATACACTTAGTAAATCTTTAAAAACATCATAGAGATGCCAGGCCTACAAATTAATGGAAAGATAATCAATAACCTAAGATATGCAGACGATACTGTACTACTAGCAGAACATCCTAAAGATCTACAACAATTACTTAATGAAATAAACATGACAAGTAAAAAAACATGGACTAGATATGAATATCAAAAAGACTAAAACTATGATCATAAACAAAGAAAATACTCAAAACCCACATGTGGATATCAAAATTGAAGGAATAGACCTGGAGACTGTTCAGAACTACAACCACCCTGGACATACTATAACCAGTGATGGAAAATGTACAACTGAAATAAACAAAAGAATAGGAATGGCAACAAGTAATTTTAATGTCATGAAGAACAAACTAACATCAAAACAAATAACACCAGAGCTAAAACTAAGAATAGCAAAATGTTACATCTTCTCAATATTCCTATATGGTGCAGAAACATGGACATTAGACAAGAAAACAGAACAAAGAATTGAAGCCTTTGAAATGTGGATATATAGAAGAATCGGTAGAATTGGATAGAAGGAAAAGAAAACAAACGATGAAGTCTTAAAACAGCTAAAATTGAAAAGAGAACTACTAAGCACAATTCAAACAAGACAAATGCTATTTTTGGGCCATGTTAAAAGACACAACAGCTTACTAAAAGTAATCCTGGAGGGAAAAATACAAGGTAAAAAAGGCAGAGGCAGACCAGGACTAACATGGACGAGTAACATCAAAAGATGGACAAATCAGCCGCTGCTACTATATCTAATTGTTTAACAAATGTTTATATCTAATTATGCAACAAATCTACTATATCTAATTATGCAAAAAAATCTGCTATATCTAATTATGCAACAAATGTACTATATCTAATTATGCAACAAATGTACTATATCTCATTATACAACAAATGTACTATATCTCATTATACAACAAATGTACTATATCTAATTATGCAACAAATGTACTATATCTCATTATACAACAAATGTACTATATCTCATTATACAACAAATGTACTATATCTAATTATGCAACAAATGTACTATATCTCATTATACAACAAATGTACTATATCTCATTATGCAACAAATGTACTATATCTAATAATTCACCAAACCCGCTATTTCTAATTATTCAATGAATCTCCAGCATCTCATCACTCAACGAATGCTATTTATAATTATAACTCAACAAAAGATCTTTATCGAACTACCCAAGTATCTGCTACACCCAGTCAAAAGATTTATTCAGGAATACCTTTTTGAAACTAATTGTGATATCAAGCAGTACAGATAGAAGTAATCCATACAGACACGGTCAGCTAGGGTTTGTGGCGAATGTTTTGCAAGAAATGATTGATGGGACAAAATGTTCTGTGAACTCACGAGGAAACTAGTTTCACGGTTGTGTATTTGACATAGAGCTGACATTTCATTTGAAGACTCACAGTGTTGGGTAGAACGGGCAGGTTGATTTTGTGTAGGTCCTTCAACAACTGATAGCTCTTACCAGTACGCGCTGATATATTTATATATGTGTATGTTTATGTGTACACCAAATGTATGCATTTCTTGTATATTTGCTCTGTTGGCGTAGTTTTTTTTTTTTATATAAAAAAAAGAGATAAAAGAAAATAAGAGGAGAATAAAAACATTGACAGATAGATGAAAGGCAGAGAGAAGAAATGTAATTTGACCAAAGAAATGTGGCTGTTGTTCATAGAGGGATGTTGGGTGTTGTTCCTAGAGCGATGTTGGGTGTTGTTCCTAGAGGGATGTTGGCTGTTGTTCCTAGAGGGATGTTGGCTGTTGTTCCTGGAGGGATGTTGACTAATGTTCCTAGAGGGATGTTGGCTGTTGTTCCTAGAGGGATGTTGGCTGTATTTCCTAGATAGATGTTGACTGTTGTTCCTACATGGATGTTGACTGTTGTTCCTAGAGGGATGTTGGCTGTTGTTCCTAGAGGAATGTTGGCTGTTGTTCCTGGAAGGATGTTGGTTGTTCTTCCTGGAGGGATGTTGACTGTTGTTCCTAGAGGGATGTTGGCTGTTGTTCGTGGATGGTTCTTGGCTATTGTTCCTAGAGGGATGTTGGCTGTTGTTTCTCGATGGATGTTGGCTGTTGTTCCTAGATGGATGTTGGGTGTTGTTCCTAGAGGGATGTTGACTGTTGTTCCTAGAGGGATGTTGGGTGTTGTTCGTGGAGGGTTGTTGGCTGTTGTTCCTAGAGGGATGTTGGCTGTTGTTCCTCAGTGGATGTTGGCTGTTGTTCCTAGATGGAATTTGGGCGTTGTTCCTAGAGGGAAGTTGGCTGTTGTTTCTAGATGGATGTTGGCTGTTGTTCCTGGAGGGATGTTGACTGTTGTTCCTAGAGGGATGTTGGCTGTTATTCGTGGAGGGTTGTTGGCTGTTGTTCTAAGAGGGATGTTGGCTGTTGTTCCTAGATGGATGTTGGCTGTTGTTCCTAGATGGATGTTGGGTGTTGTTCCTAGAGGGATGTTGACTGTTGTTCCTAGAGGGATGTTGGCTGTTGTTCGTGGAGGGGGTTTGGCTGTTTTTCCTAGGATGTTGGCTGTTGTTCCTCGATGAATGTTGGCTGTTGTTCCTAGATGAATGTTGGGTATTGTTCCTAGATGGATGTTGGCTGTTGTTCCTAGAGGGATGTTGGCTGTTGTTCTTAGATGGATATTGGCTGTTGTTCCTAGAGGGAAGTTGGCTGTTGTTCCTAGATGGATGTTGGCTGTTGTTCCTAGAGGGATGTTGGGTGTTGTTCCTAGATGGATGTTGGGTGTTGTTCCTAGAGGGATGTTGGCTGTTGTTCTAAGAGGGATGTTGGCTGTTGTTCCTAGATGGATGTTGGCTCTTGTTTCTAGAGGGATGTTGGCTGTTGTTCCTAGATGGATGTTGGCTGTTGTTATTAGAGGGATGTTGGCTGTTGTTCTTAGATGGATGTTGGCTGTTGTTCCTAGAGGGATGTTGGGTGTTGTTCCTAGAGGGATGTTGGCTGTTGTTTCTCGATGGATGTTGGCTGTTGTTCCTAGATGGATGTTGGGTGTTGTTCCTAGAGGGATGTTGACTGTTGTTCCTAGAGGGATGTTGGGTGTTGTTCGTGGAGGGTTGTTGGCTGTTGTTCCTAGAGGGATGTTGGCTGTTGTTCCTCGATGGATGTTGGCTGTTGTTCTAAGAGGGATGTTGGGTGTTGTTCCTAGAGGGAAGTTGGCTGTTGTTTCTAGATGGATGTTGGCTGTTGTTCCTAGAGGGATGTTGGGTGTTGTTCCTAGATGGATGTTGGGTGTTGTTTTTAGAGGGATGTTGGCTGTTGTTCTAAGAGGGATGTTGGCTGTTGTTCCTAGATGGATGTTGGCTGTTGTTTCTAGAGGGATGTTGGCTGTTGTTCCTATAGGGATGTTGGCTGTTGTTCCTAGAGGGATGTTGGCTGTTGTTTCTCGATGGATGTTGGCTGTTGTTCCTAGATGGATGTTGGGTGTTGTTCCTAGAGGGATGTTGACTGTTGTTCCTAGAGGGATGTTGGCTGTTGTTCCTAGAGGGATGTTGGCTGTTGTTCCTCAGTGGATGTTGGCTGTTGTTCCTAGTTGGATTTTGGGCGTTGTTCCTAGAGGGAAGTTGGCTGTTGTTTCTAGATGGATGTTGGCTGTTGTTCCTGGAGGGATGTTGACTGTTGTTCCTAGAGGGATGTTGGCTGTTATTCGTGGAGGGTTGTTGGCTGTTGTTCTAAGAGGGATGTTGGCTGTTGTTCCTAGATGGATGTTGGCTGTTGTTCCTAGATGGATGTTGGGTGTTGTTCCTAGAGGGATGTTGACTGTTGTTCCTAGAGGGATGTTGGCTATTGTTCGTGGAGGGGGTTTGGCTGTTTTTTCTAGGATGTTGGCTGTTGTTCCTCGATGGATGTTGGCTGTTGTTCCTAGATGAATGTTGGGTGTTGTTCCTAGATGGATGTTGGCTGTTGTTCCTAGAGGGATGTTGGCTGTTGTTCTTAGATGGATATTGGCTGTTGTTCCTAGAGGGAAGTTGGCTGTTGTTCCTAGATGGATGTTGGCTGTTGTTCCTAGAGGGATGTTGGGTGTTGTTCCTAGATGGATGTTGGGTGTTGTTCCTAGAGGGATGTTGGCTGTTGTTCTAAGAGGGATGTTGGCTGTTGTTCCTAGATGGATGTTGGCTCTTGTTTCTAGAGGGATGTTGGCTGTTGTTCCTAGATGGATGTTGGCTGTTGTTATTAGAGGGATGTTGGCTGTTGTTCTTAGATGGATGTTGGCTGTTGTTCCTAGAGGGATGTTGGGTGTTGTTCCTAGAGGGATGTTGGCTGTTGTTTCTCGATGGATGTTGGCTGTTGTTCCTAGATGGATGTTGGGTGTTGTTCCTAGAGGGATGTTGACTGTTGTTCCTAGAGGGATGTTGGGTGTTGTTCGTGGAGGGTTGTTGGCTGTTGTTCCTAGAGGGATGTTGGCTGTTGTTCCTCGATGGATGTTGGCTGTTGTTCCTAGAGGGATGTTGGGTGTTGTTCCTAGATGGATGTTGGGTGTTGTTTTTAGAGGGATGTTGGCTGTTGTTCTAAGAGGGATGTTGGCTGTTGTTCCTAGATGGATGTTGGCTGTTGTTTCTAGAGGGATGTTGGCTGTTGTTCCTAGATGGATGTTGGCTGTTGTTCCTAGAGGGATGTTGGCTGTTGTTCCTAGAGGGATGTTGGCTGTTGTTCCTAGAGGGATGTTGGCTGTTGTTCCTAGAGGGATGTTGGCTGTTGTTCCTAGATGGATGTTGGGTGTTGTTCCTAGATGGATGTTGGGTGTTGTTCCTAGATGGATGTTGGGTGTTGTTCCTAGATGGATGTTGGGTGTTGTTCCTAGATGGATGTTGGGTGTTGTTCCTAGAGGGATGTTGGCTGTTGTTCCTAGATGGATGTTGGCTGTTGTTTCTAGAGGGATGTTGGCTGTTGTTTCTAGAGGGATGATAGATGAAGTTGTTGATAGATGAGATTTTTGAGTGAGCAGTGAGTAGGGCAGTCAGAGAATAGAGCCAGAGTGGATGCGAGGATGTCATGGTAAAGCTGTAGGGTGAGACAACACTCAGTCTGAAATAATTAAAAACCCTAAGAATTATTGACATTGAAATTGTCACAGACCTATGCAGTGACAGATACAACACAGAATACATACCAGATGACCTTCAAACATCAATATTTATTGTCTTGTCCAAGAAGACCAGAACTGTGGAGTGTATTGGCTTTAGAATAATATGTTTTATAAACCATATAACAAAAGGTCTTGCTTAAAACTATGTAAGGGAAATACACAATAAAAACAATATGGAATTAACAGTACAACAATTTGATACAACAGAGGAACGACAGAAGGCATCTTCTGCATCAGAACATTACTATATGATTGTAGAGCAAACAAGTAAAGAACCGTCACGCCACGTGGCCAAGAGGGTATATGGCGTTAGTGCCCACATTTTGTGTGGACCTTCAGCACATACTATTTGGGGTAATGTGGTCAGCTTTAGTGTGTGAGTGAGTTAATGATTTTGTGAGTGAGTGAATTAGTGAATAAATACAAGAAACTATAAATAATTATGTGAACGAACAATGATGCAAGTATGAATGCTCGAGAAAAATGTAAACAAATCTAACACAAACAGAACTCATTTCCTTCCCAAAACTCAAATGCTCATTCACTCAAGCTGAAACTCAATTAACTGCTTTTTCCTTGCTACCCCTGACGATATCGCGAGAAAAGATGTCTATTCAATTACCGTTTTTTTACTATTTACAACTAATCGAAATTTTCTTTTACTTAAATTTACAAATCAATAAGCAATGAAACTCTATCATCATGAAGACATCATAAATAAGATGATAGCAAAAACGATTTGTACACTCGTTCTATGATCCGAAAAGATAGACATTTGTACATTCGTCCTGTGATCATTCTACATTTAGAGTAATGGAATGAAATTTTTTGAAATAAAAAAAAAAAAAAAAAAAACTAAATTAAGGAGAAGTATTTTCTGAAGAAAACAAACTCAAGGTTCTTCTTCGTGAAAGCTGATATTAAAATGTCAGCCTTCTTGCTAGAGAAGATTTAATGAGAAGATTAAAGTATTTTGGCCGTGACGTGATGTGTAATTATATATGGACCATAAGAGAGGAAAAAGCTCGGTTTAAGGGGTTGAGTAAGTGGATGAGAAAAGTGTATGTTTTGGCGGTATATTTATGGCGGTATTAACTTGTTTGGAAGTCCATGCCAAGAGACCCATGTTGGGAAACCCAATCCAAAGAGCCACATGTTTGGAGGTTTATGCTAAAGTACATCCTTCTATCCCTCTGAACTGTCACCAATGGTCAGCTGTCCGGCTGAAGGTCACCTATTTTTTGCTTTGTTACCTGCTCATTTAGACTCTTCTTACGTTGCAACAAGTTAAAATCTCTAGCAAAATATGTTTATTTTTATATCACTTTACATTAGGCAACGATATTCAATTACTTTGTAGTAAACAATCTAAGATCTCCGTGATATATCAGTTTCTTTTGCTTTTGGATAAAAGAAGGAATGCAAAGAACACTAGCCAATACACCTGAAACAGGTAATGATATCCTGTAATATGTGCAGCCAGGCACAAGCGGACAGGTCAATCAAATATATTAGGAAATAGAAATGATAGAAAAGAAACAATATTTAAAAGGTATATATACAGAAATAAAAAGAATGACCATCAAAATACAAAATGTCAAAGATGGGGGATGTATTGTAAACAAAAAAGAGAGAAATATTAACAGACAGTAAAGGTATAATCAACACATGACAGGAATACATAGCAGAAATGTTTTGAGTATGACAGAGACTAAATACTAACCATAAGATATATGTCAGTATGACAGAGACCAGATACTAACCATAAGATATATGTCAGTATGACAGAGACCAGATACTAACCATAAGATATATGTCAGTATGACAGAGACCAGATACTAACCATAAGATATATGTCAGTATGACAGAGACCAGATACTAACCATAAAATATATGTCAGTATGACAGAGACCAGATACTAACCATAAGATATATGTCAGTATGACAGAGACCAGGTACTAACCATAAGATATATGTCAGTATGACAGAGACCAGATACTAACCATAAGATATATGTCAGTATGACAGAGACCAGATACTAACCATAAGATATATGTCAGTATGACAGAGACCAGATACTAACCATAAGATATATGTCAGTATGACAGAGACCAGATACTAACCATAAGATATATGTCAGTATGACAGAGACCAGATACTAACCATAAGATATATGTCAGTATGACAGAGACCAGATACTAACCATAAGATATATGTCAGTATGACAGAGACCAGATACTAACCATAAGATATATGTCAGTATGACAGAGACCAGATACTAACCATAAGATATATGTCAGTATGACAGAGACCAGATACTAACCATAAGATATATGTCAGGTTATACAATCTTCAAATCTGAAGTAGAGAAAGCAATAAATAAAATGGAAAAGCTGTAGTGTGAGATAACACTCAGTCTGAAATAATTAAAAACCATCCTAATTGTCGGCATTACAATTGTCACAGACCTGTGCAGTGACAGATACAACACATAATACATATCAGATGACCTTCAAACATCAATATTTATTGCCTTGTACAAGAAGACCAGAACTGTGGAGTGTATTGGCTTTAGAATAATTTGTTTTATGAACCATATAACAAAAGGTCTTGCTTAAAACTATGTAAGGGAAATACACAATAAAAACAATATGGAATTAACAGTACAACAATTTGATACAACAGAGGAACGACAGAAGGCATCTTCTGCATCAGAACATTGAGAAAAAAGTACATAGACGTAGCCAAACCAATTTATGCCTGCTTCATAGACAACACCAAAGCTTCTAACAGAATACACCACAAACAACTAACGAAATACCTGAAAGATATACATCTGGATTTTGCTGACATAAAACTGATATGTAATTTATACTGGGAACACTCAGCAATGATACAATACAACAATGAGAACTCTGCACCTTATAGTTATAGTTAGTCGAAGACCCCGGCATCACTGCAAAAGAATTAAAATCCATAACTGCTTAACGGAACCATCCGAATTAACATCTTATTTCACTGAAGGATCCAAACAAAGAAAGGTAGCTGCAGTCCCCATCATAGCAGTCACAGCACACGCCAAAAGACATAAGACATGGCCACACCGAAAATGAACACAACCGAACTGTCCTTCGTTTTACGATATCATAATTCATCGTAAGCAATCGGAATATCGAATCACGATCCGGATGAAAAACACAGCTCGCGGTATGCACAGAGAACTAAACTCAGTAGCTCCCGCAACACTGAACCTATTGATATACAATTAGGAGTAAGACAGAGCTGCATTCTATCACCATTTCTATTTAACATGTATACTGAGCAGATCTTTATAGAAGACATCATAGGGATGCCAAGACTTAACATCAATGGATATAAAATTGATAATATAATATAAGATGATGATACCGTATTAATGGCAGAAAAACCAGAAGACTAACTTATAACTAGTGAACAAAATAAACAAAACAATCAAAGGATATGGATTGAACATAAATATTAACAAGACTAAAACTATAACCATTATTAGAGGAGAACAAGTATACAATACGCAAGGAAATATTGAAGTAGAAGGAAAACAACTTAGAGTGGAAGAATAAAGCTATCGTGGACATATAAGAAATGATGGAAAATGTCAGACATAAATAAACAAAAGAATAGGAATGGCAACAACCAATTTTAACAACATGAAAAAATATAGACACATCAAAGCAAAAAAACATCAGAACTAAAATTATGAATAGCAAAATGCTGTATTTACTCAACATTCCTGTATGGTGTAGAAACATGGACATTAAATAAGAAAACAGAGCAGAAAATTGAACCTTTTAAAATATGGATCTATAGGAAAATAGGGAGAATTGGGTGGAAAAAAAAAGACATACAAAGAAGTTCTGAATCAGTTAAAAATGAAAAAAAAAAAAAATTACTTAAGATAATTCGAAAAAGACAACTGAAATTGTTTGGACATATAAAGAGACATAATAGGATTTTAAAAGTCATCTTGGAAGATTGCCTCATTTCACGTGACGACTCACATCAAGCTATTTATTTCAAGCAATTTTACAATCGATTCTAATGTTTGTAACGAATCATATAACAAAGTTTTGATATTATTCCATTACGGTTTAGTCTCGGAATAAATCAAAACCAGCTTTCTAAACTCATTCCTAAAGTTTCTACAAGACAAGATATAGACTTGTCAATGTCGTGTAGGACATAACGTTGTTAACATACAAATACACGTTTTTAAAACCTTTTTTGTGTTATTTGTGAAGAAAAGTATGTTAAAAATGATTAATCATGAAAGGTTTTAATTATAAAGACAACGCGAATATGATCGTTCTCATGGCAAGATCTGGTGACTGAAATTAGACAAATTTGATCTATCGCAAATTCTGAGACATTTTTGTATAAATCTTTTTCTTTCTTTACAATTACTGTATTATTGTAACACTTCTTTACTACATCTGTACTTTTATATTAACAAGACCAGATGCAAATCTTTAAAAACATCAAGGAGATGCCAGGCCTCTTAACATTAATGGAAAGATAATCAATAACCTAAGATATGCTGATGATACTTTTCTACTAGCAGAAAATCCTAAAGATCTACAACAATTACTTAATGTAATAAAAATGACAAGCAAAATATATGGACTAGATATGAATATCAAAAAGACTAAAACTATGATCATAAACAAAGAAAATTCTCAAGACCTACAATTAAATATCACAGTTGAGGGAATACATCTGGAGACAGTCCAGAGCTACAACTACCTTGGACATACTATAACCAATGATGGAAAATGCAAAACTGAAATAAACCAAAGAATAGGTATGGCAAAAGGTAATTTTAATGCCATGAAAAATATACTAACAACAAAACAAATATCAGCAGGGCTGAAACTAAGAATGGCAAAATGTTACGTCTTCTCAATATTCCTGTATGGTGCAGAAACATGGACATTAGACAAGAAAACAAAACATAAAATTGAAGCCTTTGAAATGTGGATTTATAGAAGAGTAGGTAGAATTGGATGGAAACAAAAGATAACAAACGATGAAGTTTTAAAACAACTGAAAATAAAAAGAGAACTACTAAATACAATTAAGACAAGACAAATGAAATTTTTGGGGCATGTTAAAAGACACAACAGCTTACTAAAAGTAATATTGGAAGGAAAAATACAAGGTAAATGAGGCAGAGGCAGACCAAGACTAACATGGACGAGTAACATCAAAAGATGGACAAGTCAATCTATGTCAGCCTGCACCATCAAAGCAAGAAACAGAGTAGAATGGCGATCCATGGTAGCCAACCTTCGTTGCGGAGAAGGCACACGACGACGACGTACTTTTACTCCAATCTTCTTGTATATGACGCATAAAGCATTAGAACACTTATAAGAGAAGCAAAGTTGGCCGGCATAGATTCATTAGATAAAATCGCTTGCCCAAAATAGAGACAGGTGGCGAAAAAAAGCACATGTCCTATGTGGCGTCTAATGGTGCGTCATGGATCAATGATCTACCTCTGTTCTAATTCAACTTGAGGCGCCTCATTTTCTGACACACTTTAAGACTTACAGGTGTAGCGATGCAATTCAAGACTAGAATATTTATATAAACGAAAACTATATAGAATTGCATTGGAAAGTGTCAGACAATATAACTGAAATAGTGCACATGACTGGTAAAATTAATTTAATGAATTCAGGCGATTTAAAATTTGGAAAGTATGGCCCACCAATGAAAAGCTCGTTGTTTGGATACATAGTAACACCAGATAACAGACCATAGAAAAATACCAGTCAGAACCAAAAAAAAAAAAAAAAAGTAAAGTACCCCTGTCACGCCAAGTGGCGTATAGGGAAATATGGTGTTAGTGACCCTATATTTTACAGACCTTCAGCACATGATTTTTGGGGTAATGTGGTCGGTATTACGCCCGTGCTGCTTTACTTTCCAAGGGAAAAAAAATCCGGTACCCATTTGAGGCTGGGTGAACCCGGAAGAATAGGATCACCAAAAAAGGAATATGGTGTATATACGTACATTATTTGCTTCTTTATTGTGCAGATTGTCTATAGCAGGGGTGAAACTGTGATATGTATGTTGTGTCCACATAGTTGTCTAATGGTAGTAGAAATGAAACAGTGACATGTATGTGATATCCAGATAGTTGTCTAAGGGTAGTAGAAATGAAACTGTGATATGTATGTTATGTCCACATAGTTGTTTAAGGGTAGTAGAAATGAAACAGTGATGTGTATGTGATATTGGCATAGTTGTCTAAGGGTAGTAGAAATGAATATGTGATATGTATGTTATGTCCACATAGTTGTTTAAGCGTAATAGAAATGAAACTGTGATATGTATGTTACGTCCACATAGTTGTCTAACGGTAGTAGAAATGAAACTGTGATATGCATGTTATGTCCACATAGTTGTCTAAGGGTAGCAGAAATGAAGCTGTGATATGTATGTTATGTCCACCTAGCTGTCTAAGGGTAGCAGAAGTGAAAATTATACGTGTTTAACAAGAGATGTACAAAGTACCGTGAAACGACCACAAGCAAGTAATGTTAACTGTTTCTGCCCTACAAAGCAGAACATATAGAACGGCATGACCACTTCGTTTATTTGTTACGATCAACTGTCAGCGGGTAAGAAAGGAAAAAGAAATGCACGAAAATAAATAAAACACGGACTAAAATGTTGCCACTTCAACATCGATCCCAATAGAACTCGTCCACCATATCGACTTTCTGCAACTAAAAGAATTCTGGACTTTCTTTCACGACATGATCATGACCGCTCATGCAGGAAAGCATTTTCAACATTTGCATGAATCTTTTAGAGATAGAATCTAATTGAAGGGAATATAATGTGCCGTAGTGTCGGAGAGTAGAGACACTTTAACCTGAATTGCACCAGAAAACAATATTCGTTGAAAGCAAGACCTGAAAGTTAAACAAATTTACGAGAGGCTTGCCAAGACTTAGTTTAGTACTTGGATACAAGTTTGACATTTCTTCATACTTAAAGGTCTTCATTGTTTGAAGGTACAAAAAGTATCACAAAATGGCCGCAGATAAGAATAGTTTCTGTAGGAGAATGTCCCTTTAAAGTCCCATTTCACCAATATTTTCTATATGAACTAACACACACGATATTATTAACACATTTTGGAAGCTAAAAAGACCAAACACTTGCTCCACGGGAGCGTGGGTGATCAGTTCTGATGACCAGATTACCTTTTCCTGTGAGAGTTTGTAAATCGGATTTCCTATTAAATGTATTTGTTATAGAGAAAAGATTTATTCAGTCCAACCATGACAGAGAAAAGATTTATTGACTCCAACCATGACAGAGGAACGATTTATTCAGTCCAAACATGACAGAGGAACGATTTATTCAGTCCAAACATGACAGAGGAACGATTTATTCAGTCCAAACATGACAGAGGAACAATTTATTCAGTCCAAACATGACAGAGGAACGATTTATTCAGTCCAAACATGACAGAGGAACGATTTATTCAGTCCAACCATGACAGAGAAAAGATTTATTGACTCCAACCATGACAGAGGAACGACTTATTCAGTCCAACCATGACAGAGGAACGATTTATTCACTCCAACCATGACAGAGGAACGATTTATTCAGTCCAACCATGACAGAGAAAAGATTTATTGACTCCAACCATGACAGAGGAACGATTTATTCAATCCAACCATGACAGAGAAAAGATTTATTGACTCCAACCATGACAGAGGAACAATTTATTCAGTCTAACCATGACAGAGGAACGATTTATTCAATCCAACCATGACAGAGAAAAGATTTATTGATTCCAACCATGACAGAGGAACGATTTATTCAGTCCAACCATGACAGAGAAAAGATTTATTGACTCCAACCATGACAGAGGAACGATTTATTCACTCCAAACATGACAGAGAAAAGATTTATTTACTCCAACCATGACAGAGGAACGATTTATTCAGTCCAAACATGACAGAGGAACGATTTATTCAGTCCAACCATGACAGAGGAACGATTTATTCAGTCCAACCACGACAGAGGAACGATTTATTCAGTCCAACCATGACAGAGGAACGATTTATTCAGTCCAAACATGACAGAGGAACGATTTATTCAGTCCAAACATGACAGAGGAACGATTTATTCAGTCCAAACATGACAGAGGAACGATTTATTCAGTCCAACTATGACAGAGAAAAGATTTATTGAGTCCAACCATGACAGAGGAACGATTTATTCAGTCCAACCATGACAGAGAAAAGATTTATTGAGTCCAACCATGACAGAGGAACGATTTATTCAGTCCAACCATGACAGAGAAAAGATTTATTTAGTCCAACCATGACAGAGAAACAACGATTTATTCAGTCCAACAATGACAGAGAAAAGATTTATTCAGCACAACCATGACAAATAAAATATTTATTTAGTCCAACCATGACAAAGAAAATATTTATTTAGTCCAACCATGACAAAGAAAATATTATTTAGTCCAACCATGACAAAGAAAATATAATTTAGTCCAACCATGACAAAGAAAATATTATTTAGTCCAACCATGACAAAGAAAATATTATTTAGTCCAACCATGACCAAGAAAATATTATTTAGTCCAACCATGACAAAGAACATATTTTTTTTAGTCCAAAGAATGGCCGTGTTTTCTTGCAGTCTTCTAGACGTCAATTTTGAAAGAAATGTTCAAAGACAGCATCGGTCAACTTTTGGTTTGGTGATATATCCATACAGTTTGTCTAGGTTTTGCACTGGCGACGGCCACAATAGTATACTTTGTTCAACAAATGGTGTCAGCATGTAGGAGATGGCTGTTAGTATTCCCGCCAGTATCAGCATCACTCTTGTGTTATAGCGTTGATACTTCAGCCTGTAAAAAACCTGTTTGAAATCTAAAGTAGTTGCTTGTACTTTCTAATCTGCTGCTAGAAGATATCGTTTCTCTGGTAACCGTGGAGCAAAATTATCTATTTGTTCTTATCGTACATCTCATACTCTTCAAACATGATATTAGTAAATGGCAAGATTCCTGACGGACAAACAAATAACAAGAAAATAAAAGAAATTGGATTTTTTTTTAGTAAACATTGACTGCAGACAACAGAAGTTAAGAAAAACTATAATGACTTGGAAAACAGTCAAAAATAATTTCACACTGGAGACGAGCACGGGAACAAAAGATGTACAACATAGTAGAACAATTTATAGTAGATTAAATCATAGTAGAACAATTTATAGTAGATTAAATCATAGTAGAACAATTCATAGAAAAAATAATTCATAGTAGAACAATTCATAGCAGAACAATTCATAGTAGAACAGTACATAGTAGAACAATTCATAGTAGAACAATTCGTAGTAGAACAATTCGTAGAAGAATACTGTACAAGGCATCTACCTTAAAGGGTCTACTTTTAGCACCAATCATTTTGAAATTGTGTAGTTTAAAAAAGCTATATTGAAATATCTGGGAACAAAGTTAACCTCAGATGGTAGGTGCACAACAGAGGTGAGATGCAGAATGTCTCAGACAAAAGCTGCCTTCCAAAAAATTTAGGAAGATGCGGTCTAATCCATGTTTATCAATAGAAACAAGAAAAGAGAGTTCTGAATTGTTATGGTTATGGTTCTTGTTATGGAAGGCCCCTGGTATCACTACAAGCAAATTAAAATCCATAATTGCTCAACCGCCCTGCCGGTGGAATCATCCGAATTACTAACTCATCTCCCAAACAAAGAAAGGTAACTGTAGTCCCCATCATAGCAGTTTCAGCACACGCCAAAAGACATAAGGCGAAATCGCACAGAAAGTGAACACAGCCGTCTGTTCCCCGTCATACGATATCGTCATTCATCGTAAACGATGGGAATATCGAAACACGATCAAAACAGATGAGACACACAGCTCACGGTGTGCACAGAGCACTTAACTCAGTAGCTCCTGCAACAAGTCGGACTTGGAAAATGAGGAAACTGCAACAAGGAACACTGATCAGTCTTAATTGTTATGTAGAGTCAGTCTTAACATATGGATGTGAATCATGGACATAGGACAACAGACAAGGAAGTCACTGTACAAATGTGGTTTTATAGAAATATGTTGAGAAAACTATGGCCAGCTAGAAAAGTAATGAAAACGTTTTGAAAGAGGCCAAAGCAAAAAGAGAGCTAATTTCCTAAATTAAGAAGAAACAACAAGAAACAAACAAAAGCAGCTTTCCAAAAAATGAGGAAGATACTATGCTATCCATTTTTGACAAACGAAACAAGAAAAAGAGCTCTTAAATGTTACGTAGAGCCAGTCTTAACATATGGATGTGAATCATGGAAAATAGAACGACAAACAAGAAAATCACTGGAGTCTGTAGAAATGTAGTTTTACAGAAGAATGCTGAGAATAACATGGACAGCTAAGAAGAGTAATGAAAACGTTCTGAAAGAGGTCAACACAAAAAGAGAGCTAATTTTCAACAGAAAAAACAGGTTAACAACAGAAATGATAAATAACTGTCGTGATTGAAAATTGTGGAGAGACATGATCACCTTCGCCAGCAGGCCCGGTACTTGATAATGATACTGATTTATGTTCCACGATAGTATCACATTTCTGCCGCTGCTGTCTGTACACAGTTTTGTTCATCCACTGTAAATGATCTAGGTCCATCAAACATTTTCTTATCCCATCGTCCACTTTATACTGACATTGATTTTTGTTCTGCGGGGAGCATGTATTGTTTACTCTTAGCTCAGTTTGTTTGTGCAGCGTGCACATTTGTCGATGTTTGATCTGATTGAGGCAAACAACAGACGCCTCCCGTGCGTTAGAGATTAAATACTTCCGCAAGTGTCGTAGACCTAACGTATTTTAAATACTAATTGTTCTATTCAGATTTCAAAGCTTTTCAATGAAAGTACACCTTTCAGCAGAATTGTAGAACTATTTATATATAATAACATTAATTATATCTTCCCGACAGCAAATACGGTTATGAATCATGGACAATCTCGCAAACTGCTAGAAGAAAAATGTATCAATCAAAACAAAATGCTAAATAAAAAAATCTTAAGATATCCTGGATAATTAAAAAAGAGTAATGAAGAGTTTCAAGATGGCGTCCGTGTGTGGACAGTGTTTACCGTTACAGCGTGTGTTGTTTCGAAATACGCCGGTTATACGCGGTGTGGTTCTTGGGATTAATATTCTGCTCATGCCTGTTGTGGTTGTTTAACTTCTGACAGGCTGGTGGATGGTGGAAATTCTCGTTGTTAAGTGGGTATTTATCTTCTTTTCATTCGAGATAGACCTATCGGTGATAGGTCATTTTTTTTTCACTGTTGCGCCAGGCAGACGGAAATGTCCATTTCGAATTGTACAAAGTCTGCAACAGTGGATAGGGCGGAAGAGTCAGAAATGACCAACGGACCAGAAAGCAAAGTGTGTGGTACACAAGAGGCATGTTCAGAACACGAAAGACGAATGTGGCAGACCACCGTGAAAGAGATTGGAGCCTCATCACGTACTTGTTCACAGGAAGCCATGGAGAGGAATTCGAACTTATGTCGGAGAAAAGATCTTAAAATAAGTACTTGGAATGTTAGGACTCTATATCAAGAAGGGAAATTGGAAAATCTCAATCAAGAAGCAGAACGAATAAATATAGGTATCTTGGGCATATAAAAGACAAGATGGAAAGAATGTGGGTACATAGAGGACGAAAAATATACTCAGGAAACACAATAAACATCAAAAGGGGGGGGGGGAGGTAGGAATACTGATAAAAAGAGAGCTATAAAAATATATAAGTACACACTGGACATACAGTGATAGGATTATACTAGTCAAGTAGAAAGCAAAACCATTCAACATAGCAATAATACAGACATATGCACCTACTCAAGACTACACAGATGAACAAATAGAGGCACACTATGATGACCTAAATAAAGTTATAAAGACAGTGAAATCTTCAGACATCTTGATTGTAATGGGTGACATGAACGATAACGTAGGAAAAGGTAGATATAAGACCATTATAGGAAATCATGGTTTAGGAAAAAGAAATGACAGAGGAGAAAGAGTAATACAATTCTGTGAAGAAAACAGGCTGATAATATGTAACACCTACTTTGAGCAAGAGAAAAGGAAACTATACACATGGAAACGCCCTGGAGATAAGAAGGGGAATCAAATAGATTACATAATGATAAAAGAAAGGTTCCGTAACAGCGTAAAGAAAGCCAAAACCTACACAGGAGCAGATATTAATTCAGATCACAATCCTGTAATGATTAAAATGAAAATCAAACTAAAGAGAAACAAGCAAAAGTCTAATTCATCAACAAATCCACTAGATATAACAGCTTTAAATCAAAAAGATATTAAAGATACCTACACAATACAAGTAAAGAACAAAATAGAAAAAGTAGCAACCAAATGGCAGTGCATAAAGAAAAGCATACCAGAAACCTGCGATACCTTACCCAAAAGAGAAAAGAACAAAAAACAAAAATGTATAACTAACACAATCTTAGAAAAAATGGAAGAAAGGTGACAAGCGGATGAACACTGCCCAATACAATAAAATAGATAATGAAATACGCAAAATGTGCAAAAAGGCAAAAGAAGAGTGGCTCAGCCAAAAATGTATAGAAATAGAAACTATGAAAAGCAAACAAGAGGAATGCACACAGAAATAACGAGAATGACTAATAAAAATGAAAAAGCCACAGAGGGTGGATGCATTGCAGACAAGAAAGGAAAAATGCTAACAGACAATAAAGATATTATAGGTAGATGGCAGGAATATATAACAGAACTATTTCAGGATCAAAGGAACAAGAAACCAGTTATAAAATGTACATCAGGCTATAAAATCTTAAAATCTGAGGTGGAAAAAAGCTATAAAAACAATGAAAAGCAGCAGGACCTGAAAGCATACAGATAGAGATGATACATGCACTAGAAGATTTTAGCATTGAAGTAGTTACAGACATATGCAACGACATATACCACGCAGGATACATACCAAATGAACTAAAAACATCCAACTTTCATTGCATTGCCTAAAAAGAATGGTGCAGTTGAATGCAGTGACTTTAGAACAATAAGTCTAATGAGCCATGTTAGAAAAATCTTGCTAAAAGTTATACAAGGAAGAATTCAGAATAAAATCAATACTGAATTAGATGAGCAGCAATTTGGATTTAGGAAAAATCCTTGTGGGACAAAAGAAGCCATATT
Organism: Megaustenia siamemsis; assembly: GCA_032433765.1. Lineage (NCBI taxonomy): Eukaryota > Metazoa > Mollusca > Gastropoda > Stylommatophora > Ariophantidae > Megaustenia > Megaustenia siamemsis. The sequence continues at coordinate 51,548,552 of JAVIAB010000126.1, forward strand.
CTGCATGAGAACATTAATTGAAAAGTACACAGAAGTAAACAAACCAATATATGCCTGCTTCATAGACTACACCAAAGCTTTTGATAGAGTGCACCACAAACAACTTATATAATGCCTAAAAGAGATACATCTAGATGACTTGGACATACGACTAATATGTAATCTATATTGGGAGCAAACAGCAATAATAAAATATAACAAAGAGAACTCTACACCCATTGATATAAAAAGAGGAGTAAGACAGGGATGCATTCTATCACCAAGCTTGTTCAATCTATACACTGAGCAAATCTTTAAAAACATCATAGAGATACCAGGCCTACAAATTAATGGAAAGATAATCAATAACCTAAGATATGTCGATGATACTGTACTACTAACAGAAAATCCTGAAGATCTACAACAATTACTTAATGAAATAAACATGATAAGCAAAAAATATGGACAAGATATGACTATCAAAAAGACCAAAACTATGATCATAAAGGAAATATTCAAAACCCTAAAATGGATATCAATATTGAAGGAATAGACCTGGAGACAGTTCAGAACTACAACTACCTTGGACATACTATAACCAGTGATGGAAAATGTACAACTGAAATAAACAAAAGAATAGGAATGGCAAAAAGTAATTTTAATGTCATAAAGAACATATTAACATCAAAACAAATAACACCAGGGCTAAAACTAAGAATAGCAAAATGTTACATCTTCTCAAGATTCCTATATGGTGCAGAAACATGGACATTAGACAAGAAAACAGAACAGAGAATTGATGCCTTTGAAATGTGAATTGAAGCCTTTGAAATAGGTAGAATTGGATGGAAGGAAAAGAAAACAAACGATGAAGTCTTAAAACAACTAAAAATGAAAAGAGAACTACTAAACACAATTCAAACAAGACAAATGCGATTTTTGGGCCATGTTAAAAGACACAACAGCCTACTAAAAGTAATCCTGGAGGGGAAAATACAAGTTAAAGGTAGCAGACCAAGACTAACATGGACGAGTAACATCAAAAGATGGACAAATCAGCCTATGACAGCCTGCCCCATCAAAGCAAGAGACAGAGCAGAATGGCGCTCCATGGTAGCAAACCTTCGTTGCGGAGACGGCACTCATTGATGATGTTGAATGAAGATGATGATGATGAATGAAGATGATGATGATGATGAATGAAGATGATGATGATGAATAAAGATATATTAAAAGATTTCAACATGAAACAAGAACTGGCTTATATAGATATCATTCTACTGAGGAAATTACAATAATATGTCTACGTCAAATGACATGACGGTCTGGAAAAAACAATAATGGAAGGGGGGCACATCAGGGGCAGACCAAGAAGAAGGTAGTTTCAAGACATGATAAAATAAATGACATTTTTTGAAATCCACGTATTTAATTTTCTTCTTTCCTTCTCATTTGATTTTCAGCGTCCGGTGGGGGGAGGGGGGGGAATATAATTTGTGGTCTTTTGCTCTTCTATTCGTCTCTGTTGCTGTTATGTTTCCTAGTGTTTCTAATATTAAAGTAAATCCATTTTTTTTCGTGGTCGACCCTTGGATCTAGTGTTTCTCGCAACGTTTATTGAAGGTTCGTTGTGTTGTGTTTTGATCTTTCTGCTATGTCACTTGGCCAAACCATTTTGTCTGTTGTTTCTTTAAATATTCTATGTCGGGAGTTGTTCCTAGCTTTTTTCAGTTCTTCATTTCTGAACTTATCTCTCAGGCTGGTTCTTGTCATTTGTCGTACACTTTTACTCTCAGTAGAGGTTATTTTTCTGATAGTTCTTGCGTCTGAGGTCAAGGCCTGGCATTAGTAGCACAACGTTGGGATGAAGACTGTATTGTAGAATTCCTTTTTTTGCTTCAAGAGTTATTTCCTTGTTGGACAATAGTGATGATACGGAGTGGTCGGTGTAACCTGCTGCTGTTGATGTAGAGACCATTAATTAAGTTGGTTAGATGTTGGCTTACTCCGTATGTTGTTAGTATTTCCCACAGCTGTTCTCATTTGGTCGAATGTATTTTCCTGGTCAATGAAAGCTATGTACAAATGTTGATTGTGTTCTGTCGTTTTTTCTGTTAGCTGATTTACGATGAATAGAGCGTCAGTACTTCTGCCTTTTTTTTTTTTGAACCCCATTTGAGAATCACTTAACTGTAGTTCTATTATTGGTCTCAGCTTTTTTCCCATAATTTAGCGTATAACGTTCTTACATGGCTGAGAAGCGATATACCTCTATATTGATTGCAGTCTCTCTTTCTACCTTTTATTTCCATATTGGTACAATGATTGCCTGTTGCAAGTTTTCTGGGGCTTTTCTTTGGTGCCATGCTGCATTGAATATTCTGTGCAGCCATGTCACTCCTGTTTCTCCTGCTACTGCTGCTACTGCTGCTACTGCTGCTATTACTTCTATTGCTATGTTATCTATCCCCGGTGCTTTATTTTTTGGTGCATATTTGATTACTTCTTCGATTTCATCCTTCATGATGTTGGGATCTGTGTTTGTACATTTTTGTGTGGTTTTTGTTGTGTTATTGGTAGTTGGTGTCATGTTTAATAGGTCTTCAAAATATTCTTTCCATCTCTGCTGCATATGTTGGCGTCCGTCTTTGACATTTATGAGCTCCGTAGGATAGTGGTTTATTTTTCTCGCTCTTGTTATATTTACTTCTTTGTAGAAATCTCTTGTTGCTGTCTTGAAATCCCTTCTAAAATTTTATCCGAATTCTGTCCATTTGTTTTTCTTAGCTTCTTTGTTCAAAATTGTAACTTTTTTTTCAAATTATGGCATATTTTGTATGTTCTTCTTGGTTCTTATTCTCCCTCCAATTTTTGAACAGTTTCTTTTTTTTTCTTCAATTGCCTCTCTGATTGCTTCGTTTCACAACGGGATGCTCTTTTCTTTTCTTTTGTTCTTAGTTTCGTTCTACATACTGTTTTTGAGATGTTTCTACCGTTTTATTAAACCGTTTGCAATCTTCTTCTGCTGTGCATACATCGCTAGGGAGTTTCGTGAATTCCTGTGTTACTTTTTCTTCTGGAGTTTTCCTTGATTCTTGATCTTTTAATTATTTTATTTTGATTATATTTTAAATTATAAATCCACATTTCAAAGGCATCAATTTTCTGTTCTGTTTTCTTGCCCTAATGTCCATGTTTCTGCACCATACAAGAATATTGAGAAGATATATAACATTTTGCTATTCTTAGTTTTAGCCCTGGTGTTATTTGTTTTGACCTTAGTATCTGGTAGTATTTTCTCGAATAAAACACCAGGTCTTGTTTAAGGTATCAACGAGAGTAGATCAAGGTGGCAAATGTCGGACAAAATTGTCAAACAAAATGTGTACATGCCGAAGACGGATTAGTTGCATCAGCGAGCGCAGATTCCGTAGTTTGTTGTGAACTAACGAGACAACGCATGCATGCTTAACGTGTGAATGTTGGAGGAAGAGACTCCAGTGACAGTATCTTGTTCTCCTGGTATGTCAACCATTACAGTTGGTCTTGTATTTACAATCTGACATCACTTTTCTCAATAGTATCAATAATTTCGTTTCAAATGTTGAACTTAGCACAGAATGTAAGAAGTCAAGAAATATGGCGCTAAAAAAGAAGATCTCAACAACTAGAGATGAAATAAATCATCATCATCATGTGCCATAACGGCTGGCTTAGGTGAGTGTGTCTTTCTACAATTCTCTGTCCTCCGCTGTTGACTGTTTATGTTATTGCGACACCAAGGTATCTAGTATCTTCTCTCTGTATTGTCCGCAATCTCCTTGTTTCAATATTTTGTTAGTTGTAACATGTATTCCAACTTTCCTCTTCTCATTTTTGTCCCGATTGTGTTTTTTTATATATAAAAGAGCTAGTAGCAGGAAATGTGTTGGCATGTAAGGGAACATGTAACATCAAATAGGTGGAACAGCGAATACAACAACAGAAAGAACACATCTGATCAGTATGAAGAGATAACAAATACGTGTGTTTCTCAATGATGATGATATGTGTCAAGTGCTATAGTTGTGGCTGACGTGGGTACCGTGTTTTAATGACAAATTAAATCATCGTGTAGTGCTCTGTAAAAAAAAATTATTGTAAATATTTTCGTATTGATCAGAATTCTTGAGAACAAAAGTGCGGCGATATACGCAGCTCAGAAGAGAAAACAGCAAATTCCAGACAAAACTGAACGAGCCGCATGGACAGAACACACAGACCTGGGAAGCTGCTAAATCCTGTCTGAAGCACTCTCTTCGTACTGTGACGTCTTCATCACAGATTCCCCACAGACAATCTTCCGTTGCTTTCTTATGTCTTCAGTCATCTTTCTTCCCTACTAATTGTGACTGATGAACTCAGAATTGCTCTATATTATGCTAATGTCTTTAACGTTACCCTGGCCACAGCTTCGGTAGGAATCAGTGATACATTTTCAATTATTAATTCAAAAATATTCTGGAATAATCGAAACCAAAATCGGTTATATTCAATAACTGTCCAATTCTGTCCTCAAAGTTGCTATCGTCTTTATTGGGGTCATTTAGTGCAATGTAGTATTTTGACAATAGTAATGTTTCCGGTTTAAACATGTGAAGGGAACAATTAAAAAAACACTGTTAAAGTTATCTATGACCTTAAAATAGGTGAGATCAAGTGCTCTGCCCTATCGTAGGCGAATGGTTTCAGAAAGTTTTGTTTTCAAGCTGAGCAAGTAAACAATAATAATAATAAACAATAGACGCAGAGATGAAGATGATGGGGAAGACATAGAATGATCTCTCTCTCTCTCTCTCTCTCTCTCTCTCTCTCTCTCTGCGATCAGGACTCAATCAGAGTAAGGATTCCAGACTCCCACATGAAGTCAGCTGTCAGGCTAAGTGTGTTGATCGCCCCCACAGACAGAACATCACAATTAGAGTTCGCCAGATCCACTCTGATTGAACACCCGTTAAAAACGTTGCACTGTGTTCTGCGCCAGTGGCCCAGTGCATCCGATTTCAGCCAGCATTTTATTCAGGTTTGCTTTCCCTAGCCTTTGATTGTCCCCAATCTTCCTGCAAGGCAGCAGATTGTCTTTTCTGTAGGCGGATTCTGCCCTTAGATGGTCGGCCCTCCCAGGTTTACGAGCACCATCTACCTGAGTCACTAGAGATGACTAACACAGACATGCACACACAAAGATGTGAGAAGTGACTAACACAGACATGCACACACAAAGATGTGAGACATGACTAACACAGACACGCACGCACAAAGATGTGAGATGTGACTGACACAGACATGCACAAAAAAGATGTGAGATGTGACTAACACAGACATGCACACACAAAGATATGAGATGTGACTAACACAGACATGCACACACAAAGATATGAGATGTGACTAACACAGACATGCACACAGCGATACGAGGCATGACTAACACTGACACACATCAAGATATATGACACATGACTAACATAAACATGCACATAAAGATATGAGATATAACTTACATAGACATGCACACACAAAGATATGACACATGCCTAACATAGACATGCACACAAAGATAAGAGATATGACTAACATAGATATGCACACAAAAAGATATGAGATGGGACTAACATAGCCATGCACACACAAGGATATGAGATGTGACAAACACAGACATGCACACACAAAGATATGAGATATGACTAACACAAACATGCACACAAAGATATGAGATATCACTAACCCAGACATGCACACACAAAGATATGACATATGACTAATACTGGTACACACTAAGATATGAGATATGACTAAACACAGACACACATAAAGATGTGAGACATGATTAACACGGACACACCAAAATATGAGATATGACTAACATGACAGACACCAAGATATGAGCCATGGCCAGCACACACAAGCTAAGATATGAGCCATGGCTAGGACAGAAACACAACAAGATATGAGCCATGGCTTCACTAAAAAACACCAAAAAATGAACCATGTCTAGCACAGAAACACATTAAAGTGTCCATATGCTTGGGCTTGTTGTAGTCGGCAGACTCTTCTGAACGTGGGAATAACAGGTTTCGTTAAACAGTTGTCCGGAGATTTGAGAGTGCAGTCTGACCCATAGAACGTTCTCTTGCATGTACAGATTCCCGATTGATTGTTCACAGGTGTTGTTGAAACAGTTGTCCGGACATTTGAGAGTACATATGATGTCACAGCCATCAGAACACATCTGTTCGCACTGTAGCCCAAAATTACCATCGGGGCAAGTGTCATTACAGGTATAGCCAAGATGTTTACATTGTAGGCATTTTCCGGATTTTTCCTCAAATAAAGGACAGACACTGAGACAAGACCCGGAACAGTCGTGTCCATAGATCCCATGTGAACAGTTGCCGTGACAAGTACCTATGATGACATTGCAGCCTTTACTACACCCACTACACATTTCACAAAACGACCAAGAATGCTCGTCCAGACAATAGGTGTCTGTAAATGTTTGCACCTCACATACCGTCAGTGCACTGTCGGCCTGCGAAATGGTCGGTGAGAACTCAATCTTAATGTGTGCCATTGGCGTTTGTGTTTTGACTACAATAGCGTTCAGATAAATTAGGGTATGATATATCATTATACAGAAACACTACTCCACCACTGTCAGAGAAAGCCTTTAGAGTGGCATTCTTTACCGGAATCATAGTGCTAGCTCAATGATAGATTCGAATGGTGTGAATCTTCTGGGGCGTTGCAAAGTTCAGATACCAGAAAACAGAATTGGTTCCACTTCTCCATTGTGTGTCATTGTCATAGAGATTCGTCTTTGTTTTGCTATTAACTGCGGCCTCTGGTCCACATCCGTCTCCTGTATAACAAGCATCAAATGTGTCGGTCTGGTTTGTGATCTGTTTGAGAGCCCCTTTCCTACCCCCGCCAATGTAGTTAGAGCAGATATTTGCAACTATCGCCCCTTCAATCCGTAACTTGTTGATCAGACCAGCCCCAGAGCAGAAGACATCAATCTCGTGCGGACTAACTACGAACCTTGATACATTGTTACATGAGGCAGAACCATTCAGTTTTACCGTGAAACTGTCCGGATATGTGTAAAAGTCATTCACATAAATCCTAAACAAGGAGCACAGCAAAGATTGATTGAGAGTTGTCTCAACTGATGTAGAATCTGTGTCCGGATTACATGAGGTGTCGTTGTTATCAAACAGGAAAGTAGGTTCAGATTTTTGGGCATATTTGTAAATAAAATCCAAGTACTGACACTGGGGTCCGAAATATTCGTGCTGACAACTGTCATTGTTTGGGCATGTCCCTGTTGTTTTGTCACAAACTAAGTCATTATAGCAGTGACATTGTAACGTACAATTCGTCCCAAACCAACCGGCTGCACAAGTTAGGTCATTAGCTTCCAAGGTTGCTAAGGAAGCCAGCGAATAAAGACTTGATCTACAGCGATGGTTAACGAACTGTGTACACACATTTATTATCAAACCCGTGATTACATTTTTAAAAAATCCACCAACTCGCTGTGGTAACAGATAGCATGAAATTCTCTAATAGAATGAGATAGAATGAGATAAACTGTTGAAGACAAGGAAAGTCAACATTGTTTACATGGCTTGGACGCAGGATACGTCCACCTTGGTCATCTTGGAATGATCTTACAAGAATGGCAAGAAACAGAACGACTTGGAAAGTGTTTGTTGAAGACCTATGCTCCACAGGGAGCTGAAAGGTAGAAGAAGAGGAATAGCAAAAGCTAAGAGTCAAAAGTTAAAGGTTGTATTACAAAAAGTCCTCGTTTCAACTCATAAAGAAGATAAAGCGTAAACAAGTTTTGGATTTCTCATTTTTCATTGGTTTTACATCGATCTAAAGATGTCTTTATGTGCATTCTTCAATCTGTTTGGTCTGTCTGGTATCTCTGGTCTATCTGTCTGGTCTGTCTGGTATCTCTGGTCTATCTGTTTGGTCTGTCTGGTATCTCTGGTCTATCTGTCTGGTCTGTCTGGTATCTCTGGTCTATCTGTCTGGTCAGTCTGGTATCTCTGGTCTATCTGTCTGGTCTGTCTGGTATCTCTGGTCTATCTGTCTGGTCTGTCTGGTATCTCTGGTCTATCTGTCTGGTCTGTCTGGTATCTCTGGTCTATCTGTTTGGTCTGTCTGGTATCTCTGGTCTATCTGTTTGGTCTGTCTGGTATCTCTGGTCTATCTGTCTGGTCTGTCTGTCCTATCTTGTTTATCTGTCTGGTTTGTCTGACTGGTCTGTCTAACTGTCTGATCTATCTTTTCTCTGTTTGTCTAGTCTGGTCTGTCTGTCTTTCTGGTCTATCTGTCTGGTCTGGCTGTCTGGACTGGTCTTTTAATGTTGAGAAGATATAACGTTTTGCTATTCTTAGTTTTAGCCCTGGTGTTAATTGTTTTGAGTGTACTATATTTTTCATGGCATTAAAATTACTTTTGAAGGTAATTACTGTTATCTCTGTACTTGTTTTTATCTACATACTTAACTGCTTTCTATATAGTTACGTTCATCTTATAATTGCTCTGTAGTGAAAACAAATTAAAGCTATTACTGCTGTTCTCAAGCGGGGTTCAATGATGCATTTAAATAGTGCAATTATTTGCATCATCATCGTGTGCCATACCGGTTGGCGTAGGCGATCATGTTCTTCCACAATTTTATATCCATCGTGCATCGCATCAGTTCTGTTGTTGACCGTTTTCCATGCCATGACACCAAGCTATCCTATATTTTCTCTCTCTGTCGTACGCTATCTCTCTGTCCCTGTATTTTTCCAGTTGTAACCAAATATTCCAACTTTCCGCTTCTCATGATTTGTCCGAAAAATGTTGTTTCTTTCTGATATTTTTTTTCATTTTAATCATCATTGAGTGCTCTCTGCGCAACGAAGGTTGGCTACCATGGATCGCCATTCTACTCTGTTTTTTTTGCTTTCATGGTGCAGGCTATCATAGATTGACTTGTCCATCTTTTGATGTTACGCGTCCATGTTAGTCTTGGTCTGCCTCTGCCTATTTTACCTTGTATTTTCCCTTCCAATTTTACTTTTAGTAGGCTGTTGTGTCTTTTAACATGCCCCAAAAATTTCATTTGTCTTGACTTAATTATATTTAGTATTTCTCTTTTTATTTTCAGTTGTTTTAAAACTTCATTGTTTGTTATCTTTTCTTTCTATCCAATTCTACATATTCTTCTATAAATCCGCATTTCAAAGGCTTCAAGTTTCTGTTCTGTTTTCTTGTCTAATGTCCATGTTTCTGCACCATACAGGAATATTGAGAAGATGTAACATTTTGCTATTCTTAGTTTCAGCCCTGTACATGTACAAAAGAGGTGAGATGTAGAATGGCTCAGGCAAAAGCAGCTTTCCAAAAAATGAGGAAAATACTATGCAATCCATTTTTGACAATAGAAACAAGAAAAAGAGTTCTTAAATGTTACGTAGAGCCAGTCTTAACATACGGATGCGAATCATGGACAATAGGACAACAGACAAGAAAATCACTGGAGTCTGTAGAAATGTGGTTTTACAGAAGAATGTTGAGAATACCATGGACAGTTAAGAAGAGTAATGAAGAGGTTATGAGAAAGGTCAAAGCAAAAAGAGAGCTAATTTCCAATATTAGGAAGAGACAATCATCATTTTTTTGCCATGTAATGAGAAGAGAACAACTTGAATATATTGCAACAACTGGAAAAATTGAGGGACGAAGAGATAGAGGGAAGCAAAGAGAAAAAATAACAGACAGTTTTAAGAGAATGGCTCGGCAGAAGGTCAACAACAGAAATGATAAATAGCTGCCGAGATCGAAAGTTGTGGAGAGACATGATCACCTACGCCAGTAGGTACGGTACTTGTTGATGATGATGATGAGTTTCAGCCCTGCTGATATTTGTTTTGTTGTTAGTATATTTTTCATGGCATTAAAATTTCTTGTTGCCATACATATTCATTTGTTTATTTCAATTTTACATTTCCCATCATTGGTTATAGTATGTCCCAAGTAGTTGTAGCTCTGGACTGTCTCCAGATGTATTCCCTCAACTGTGATATTTAATTGTAGGTCTTGAGAATTTTCTTTGTTTATGATCATAGTTTTAGCCTTTTTTATATTCATTTCTAGTCCATATTTTTTGCTTGTTATGTTTATCACATTAAGCAATTGTTGTAGGTCTTTAGGATTTTCTGCTAGCAGAACAGTATCATCAGCATATCTTAGTTTATTGATTATCTTTCCATTAATGTTTAGGCCTGGCATCTCTGAGATGTTTTTAAGGATTTGCTCAGTGTATAGATTGAACAAGCTTGGCGATAGGATGCATCCTTGTCTTACTCCTCTTTTTATGTCCATGGGTGTAGAGTTCTCCTTGTTACATTTTATTATTGCTGTTTGCTCCCAGTACAAATTACATATTAGTCGTGTCCTCTAGATTTATATCCTTTAGGCAGTCTATAAGTTGGTTATGGTGTATTCTATCGAAAGCTTTGGTGTGGTCTATAAAGCAGGCATATATTGGTTTGTTTACTTCTGTGTACTTTTCAATCAATGTTCTCATGCTAAATATGGCATCTTTTGTCCCACTGTTTTTCCTGAATCCAAATTGTTGCTCATCTAATTCAGTATTGATTTTATTCTGAATCCTTCCCTGTATAACTTTTAGTAAAATTGTTGTTACCTGGCTCATTAGGCTTATTGTTCTAAAATCACTGCATTCAACTGCACTATTCTTTTTAGGCAATGCAATGAAAGTTGATGTTTTTAAACTTTTTTCTATTGCTACTTTTGTCCAGCGGCTACTCTTCATCATCTGTGCCTTAAAAGAATGTGAATTGTGTTGTCATTTACAGCAAACTGACATTGTTCACATCTCGAACCAATGTAACTTGCTTGAGCACAGTGTCTTTGTGTATTGGCTTGCATTTCCTTTTAGGCAATGCAATGAAAGTTGATGTTTTTAGATCGTTTGGTATGTATCCTGTATAGTATATGTCATTGCATATGTCTGTGATCAATTCGATGCCAAACTCTTCTAGAGCCTGTATCATCTCTATCTGTATATTGTCAGGTCCTGCTACCTGTATATTGTCAGATTCTGCTGATGTTTTTTTAAGAGCTCTATTTTTGTGTTGGCGTCTTTGAGAATTTCCTCATTGGTCTTTTTATCTGTTCATGCAACTTTCAAAATTCTTCTAAGAAATCTCATCTCTGTGGCCTCTGATCGTCTTTTCATGTGTTTGTTTACTGCCCATGTTTCTCTTCTATAGCTCAGAATTGGTTCTATCTAGCACCGATGAATTCTTTCACACTTTTATTGACATAGATTTGTTGCATACGATATTTTTTGTTGCAAAAGACGTTTATAATTTTCTGAAATGCTATTTTGGCCTGAGTTAATCTGCTTTTTATTTCTGTGGTGCATCTTCTATCTGATGTTATTATTGTGCCCAAGTATTTGACGCGTTGCACTTGGTTCAGATTTGTCCTATTTATTTTTATGCTGCATGATGGTGATGATTTTTTCTTCGATGTGACCATTACTTCTGTTGTCTTATTATTCAGACTGAGATCTTCCTTGTTGCTTTTTATTACTATTATGTCTATCATTTCTTGTAGATCATTCCCTGTCTCTGTTATTAAGACTGTGTCATTCGCATATCGCAAATTGTTTATAATGTGATCGTTGACTTCAGTTCCTTTATATATTCCTTCACAGTGTTTCATGTAAATGTCCACTCCTCCATTCCTAACAGCCTCATTTGTGGACCGGACTGTGGTAGACGTGGATCCATTGGGATGGATTCTATTTGTTGTCCCTCATCTCTAGGGTCAAGGTTTTCATCTCAAGTAGATTTAGTGGTGTTTATTGGTTATTGGTTATGGAAGGCCTCGGCATCACTGCAAACGAATTAAAATCCATAATTGCTCAACCGCCCGTGCCAGTGGAATCATCCGAATTACTAACACATCTCCCAAACAAAGAAAGGTAGCTGTAGTCCCCATCGTAGCAGTCTCAGCGCACGCCAAAAGACATAAGGCGAAACCGCACAGAAAGTGAACACAGCCAACTGTTCCCTATCATACGATATCATCATTCATCGTTAACAAGCGGGATATCGAAACAGGATCAAAACGGATGAGACACACAGCTCACGGTGTGCACAGAGCACTTAACTCAGTAGCTCTTGCAACAAGCCGGATATAATATGAGGAAACTGCAAGAAGGAAATTTTTCAGACATAGCCTTCAATGGTTCCCGTCGCCTATCCACCATATACCATGGAAGTTCGCGTCCTCCCGAAAACGATGATCGTCGTAGCACTCGATGATGTTAGGTCATCGCTGATGACTCCAATTCCAAACACATAGACACACAGTGGTGGTAAGTTATCATTTCCAATCCAACAGAAGCCACCTGACCTGTAGTTAGTAAAACCACAGAGAGAATATGATTTTGTGACCTTCACTGATGCACTCTTGGATGTGAATGTATAGTTTACACAAGAGGAGAAGTTTTCAACTACAGTGATCCCATTTAAGGCAATTCTGGGATACCAAGGAAAGTCTCCTTTATAGCAGCAGAACTTGATGTTCTCCGCTCCCTTCTTGTAGCTGCCGCCACACGATTCTGATGTCTCATTAACTTGGACATCATTCAAGAACAATGTCAGATTAACATTCCATAGATCTGGCTCTGCTGATGAAGTGCTTGGTGCAACAATTGTATCAATCATACAGGAGGCTCCTGGTCTGTGGTCATTAATATCACAGACGGCACATGATGTTATATTCTGTATTTCTTTCTGGGGTGTAAATATGTGGCACACACATGGAGAGTGGTTTGTGGTCACAGTAATCCCATTAAAGGCAATTCTAGGGTAGCATGGCATAGCTGTTTCAGAACAGCACAATCCTATGATGTTTTCTGTGTTCGCTATAAAGCTGCTGCTGCTACACAATCCTGACCAATTATAGGTGTGGACATTATTCACTTGCAATGACAAAACTGCTTTGTTTACATCATAAACCTCTGGAAGCGAATCATTTATGGGACTAATAGTACAATTTATTCTTCCATCGGGGATATCTTCCTTGAGGTCCCCCCCCCCCCAAAAAAAAAAAGTCTTTGGTTAAAAAGGACACATGCTTTTAAGTTAAACACAAAATGAGCCCACTTCAAAGATTCAAAATGATCCTTGCCAATGCCATCCGTTTGCACAAGTTAGGTCCTTAGCTACCAAGGTCACATACGAAGCCATCAAATTAAAGACTTTATCTACAGCGAAGGTTAACGAACTGTGAACAAACATTTATGTTCAAACCCTTGAATACATTTTCAAAAATCTGCCAGCTCGCTGCAATAACAGATATCGTGGTGTTTAAAGTAAACATTGCTTAGTCCATGGCTCGAATATAAATAAGCTGCCATATTGGTGCGTCCCATGACGTCCTAGTGGTGTTTAGCATATATTCTCTGTCTACAGATGGTGATTGAGTGGTTTTTAGCGTATATTCTCTGTCTACAGATGGTGATTGAGTGGTGTTTAGCGTATATTCTCTTCCTACAGTTGGTGATTGAGTTGTGTTTAGCGTATATTCTCTTCCTACAGTTGGTGATTGAGTTGTGTTTAGCGTATATTCTCTTCCTACAGTTGGTGATTGAGTTGTGTTTAGCGTATATTCTCTTCCTACAGTTGGTGATTGAGTTGTGTTTAGCGTATATTCTCTTCCTACAGTTGGTGATTGAGTTGTGCTTAGCGTATATTCTCTTCCTACAGTTGGTGATTGAGTGGTGTTTAGCGTATATTCTATTCCTACAGTTGGTGATTGAGTTGTGTTTAGCGTATATTCTCTTCCTACAGTTGGTGATTGAGTGGTGTTTAGCGTATATTCGTGATCTACAGATATGTTTTCTCTACAGAGGTTGTGTCATGAGGTAAACGGAGTTTGATTTCTCTTGTATCGCAGGGAAAGGAGGTCTTTTAGCTGATCTTGTTAAAGTATCGAACAGCAGATTTCTTAGATTTTGCTAAACCCTTGAGACCTCTCGTTTTTTAACAAAAAATAATTATCAGCTGAAGAATATCAAGCCCATGTATGTTAATATAGATATCCATGAAGTCGAGCATGTTTATTATTTATATATGAATCTTTGTATTGTACAGGCGCGATTTGCTGCACACAAAAGGCAGAGCATTTTTTACAGGATTTATTCGACTACATTAGACCGTAGATTCATCTCCTCAATATTTTATTTTAGGCGTGGAAAGTTGCATAAACACGTACATGGTGCCGTGCAGATGAATACGTGTTCATGTGGCGAGAAGCGCTGATTTGTTCTGGAAATATCTTTTATTACTCGTACGTTTCTGCAATCTGTGAATTGAGCGTGGTCTGGCGTCTCCGATCTTTGTTCTCCGTTCTAATTTCTTTACGTGTATCACAAATGCCGGACAACTTTGATCATAATCTTGTCGTTTCTTGCTCAACATCAATGGGTCCTTCTTGCTAAGAAGAACTTGCTTGAGCATACTCGTCTGTCAAGTTTGAATGTTAATTCCTAACACAATCTCAGGCAATCTTCATAAGTAGATCATAGTGTGTCTTCTCTTTGAAAGTGGCAAAAACAAAGGTCAATGTTCTGTGCATGGAAAGACAGACAGAAAGATTCATATGTGTGTCCTTATCACTTTCTCTTTCTTATACTTTTATTTCCATCCTTTAATCTTGGTTCTTCATGCATTTCATTATATTTTCTTATTTAATTGTTTTTTTTTATATTCTGGAGATTAGACAAGGCAGACATTAATAGGACAAATGTCGACATAAGGACGAGGACATGACAACAGTGACATCCGTTCTGGCTTGTGTATATAGAATTATATAGAAAGTATATCGAAAATATATAGAAAATATATAGAATAGAAACAATAACTCAATTATTGAATGATATCTACAACAGTGTATATATACCAGACGACCTACTCATATCAACATTCATAGCACTACCAAAGAAAACTGGTGCGATTGAATGCGATGATCATCGCATAGTAAGTCTTATGAGTCACGTGACTAAGATATTACTGAGAAGTATCATGCGATGAGTGGGACACAAAGTCAGTCCAGAAATTAGCGATGAACAGTGTGGTTTTGTTGGAGGTAAAGGAACGAACGATGCCATATACATAAAAAGATCTTTAGTAGAAAGAGCCATAATGGGGTAAACAGATCTATACCTATGTTTCATAGATTATACCAAGGTATTTGATAAAGTAAAGCACCAAGAAATAATCAAAATTTTAAAAGGCATAAACGTAGATAGCAAAGATTTAAAAATAACACAGAACATGTATGTTGTCACCTGATTTATTTAATATGTATAGTGAGATTATTTTAAGATCGATAAGAGGCATACCTGGAATAACAATTGGAGGTCATAATATACATAATCTGAGGTATGCTGATTGAAAGGGAGCCGCGATAGCTCAGTGGTTAGTGAACTGGACTACAAATGACAAGAGGTATGGTTCGATCCCAACCGACAGCTTCCGGGTTCACCCAGCCTTAAATGGGTACATGATTTTTTCTGGGAAAGTAAAGCGACACAGGCGTAATACCGACCACATTACCTCAAAAATCGTGTGCTGAAGGTCTGTAAAATGTATGGCCACTAACACCATATTCCCTATACGTCACTTGGCGTGACGGGGGCTCTTTACTTTTTTTTACGCTGAGTGAAAATGAGTTACAAGAAATGTTTGTCATTATAGTGAAGTAAAGCAAAAATAAAGGGATCAGCCTTAATAACAAAAAGACAGTATTAATGATAGCAACGAAGAAAAAGACATCGCCGCAATGCACAATAAAGACAAATGGAACCATATTAATACAAGTAAATAAATTTTAATATCTGGGAACAACTTTAACCTCAGATAGTAGATGTACAACAGAGGTGAGATGCAGAATGGCTCGAGCAAAAGCAGCTTTCCAAAAAATGGCAAAAATACTGTGTAATCCAGTTTTGACAATAAAAACAAGAAAAATAGTTCTTAACATTTGGATGTGAACCATGATCAATAGGACAACAAAGAAGAAAATCACTGGAGTCTGTAGAAATGTGATTTTACAGAAGAATGTTGATAATACCAGGGGCAACTAAGAAGAGTAATGAAAACGTTCTGAAAGAGGCCAACACAAAAAGAGAGCTAATTTCCAACATTAGGAAGAAACAATCATCATTTTTTATGCCATGTAATGAGTAGAGAACAGCTGGAATATATTGTAACAACTGGTAAAATTGAGGGACGAAGAGATAGAGGGAAGGAAACAGAAAAGATACAAGACAGCTTAAGAGAATGGCTTGGCAGAAGGTCAACAACAGAAGTGATAAATAACTGTCGAGATCGAAAGTTGTGGAGAGACATAATCACCTACGCCACCAGGCATGTTACGTGATGACAATGATGATATAGAGCGAATGCCATTGTGCTGAAAATACTAAAATAAAGCGTTGAAACAGCTGAAAGTTGTGAAAGAACTATTCAACACAATTCAAACAAAACAATGAGTTGCATGAACAAGTAAATAATCACAATAACTTACTGTAAGTCATTATCTTTTTCTCTTCTTTCCTCATTTGCCTTTCACGTTTAGGGAATATATACTTGTAAACACGCTGCATTCATACTTTCTTGGTTCCTACTAAACATAGAAGGTTGTTACAGTGGATGTACAGGTATATATCAGTAGATGTACGTGTATATCAGTGCATGTACGTGTATATATCATTGGTTGTACTTGTGTATATCAGTGGATGTACTTGTATATATCAGTGGATGTACTTGTATATATCATTGGTTGTACTTGTATATATCAGTGGATGTACTTGTATATATCTTTGGATGTACTTGTATATATCATTGGTTGTACTTGTATATATCATTGGATGTACTTGTATATATCATTGGATGTACTTGTATATATCAGTGGATGTACTTGTATATATCATTGGTTGTACTTGTATATATCAGTGGATGTACTTGTATATATCATTGGTTGTACTTGTATATATCATTGGTTGTACTTGTATATATTAGTGGATGTACTTGTATATATCATTGGATGTACTTGTATATATCATTGGTTGTACTTGTATATATCATTGGTTGTACTTGTATATATCATTGGATGTACTTGTATATATCATTGGATGTACTTGTATATATCTTTGGATGTACTTGTATATATCATTGGTTATACTTGTATATATCATTGGTTGTACTTGTATATATCATTGGATGTACTTGTATATATCATTGGATGTACTTGTATATATCATTGGTTGTACTTGTATATATCATTGGTTGTACTTGTATATCAGTGGTTGTACTTGTATATCAGTGGATGTAATTTTATATATCAGTGGATGTACTTGTATATCAGTGGATGTACTTGTATATCAGTGGACGTACTTGTATATCAGTGGATGTACTTGTATATCAGTGGATGCAATTTTATATATCAGTGGATGTACTTGTATATCAGTGGATGTACTTGTATATCAGTGGATGTACTTGTATATATCATTGGTTGTATTTGTATATCAGTGGATGTACTTGTATATCAGTGGATGTACTTGTATATCAGTGGATGTACTTGTATATATCATTGGTTGTACTTGTATATATCATTGGTTGTACTTATATATCAGTGGATGTACTTGTATATCAGTGGATGTACTTGTATATCAGTGGATGTACTTGTATATATCATTGGTTGTACTTGTATATATCATTGGTTGTACTTGTATATCAGTGGATGCAATTTTATATATCAGTGGATGTACTAGTGTATATATCAGTGGATGTACTAGTGTATATATCAGTGGATGTACTTGTATATATCAGTGTATGTACTTGTATATCAGTGGATGTACTTGTATATCAGTGGATGTACTTGTATATCAGTGGATGTAGTTGTATATATCAGTGTATGTACTTGTATATATCAGTGTATGTACTTGTATATCAGTGGATGTACTTGTATATCAGTGGATGTACTTGTATATCAGTGGATGTAGTTGTATATATCAGTGTATGTACTTGTATATCAGTGGATGTACTTGTATATATCAGTGTATGTACTTGTATATATCAGTGGATGTACTTGTATATCAGTGGATGTACTTGTATATATCAGTGGATGTACTTGTGTACATCAGTGGATGTACTTGTATATATCAGTGTATGTACTTGTATATCAGTGGATGTACTTGTATGTCGGTTTAAGTACTTGTATATCAGTGGATGTACTTGTATATATCAGTGTATGTACTTGTATATCAGTGTATGTACTTGTATATATCAGTGGATGTACTTGTATATCAGTGGATGCAATTTTATATATCAGTGGATGTACTAGTGTATATATCAGTGGATGCAATTTTATATATCAGTGGATGGACTTTTATATATCAGTGAATGTACTATTGTATATATCAATGGATGTACAAGTGTATATATCAGTGGTTGTACTTGTATATATCAGTGGTTGTACTTGTATATATCAGTGGATGGACTTTATATATCAGTGGAAGTACTTGTATATAACAGTGGATGTACTTGTATATATCAGTGGAAGTACTTGTATATATCAGTGGATGTACTTGTATATATCAGTGGAAGTACTTGTGTATAACAGTGGATGTACTTGTATATATCAGTGGAAGTACTTGTGTATAACAGTGGATGTACTTGTATATATCAGTGGAAGTACTTGTGTATAACAGTGGATGTACTTGTATATATCAGAGGAAGTACTTGTATATAACAGTGGATGCAATTATATATATCAGTGAATGTACTAGTGCATATATATCAGTGGATGTACTGGTGTATATATCAGTGGATGTACTGGTTTATATATATCAGTGGATGTACTGGTTTATATATATATCAGTGAATGTACTGGTTTATATATCAGTGAATGTACTGGTGTATATATCAGTGAATGTACTGGTGTATGTATATCAATGAATGTACTGGTGTATATATCAGTGAATGTAGTAAAGTAACGACAAGTACCCCCGTCACGCAAAGTGGCGTATAGGGAAATATGGTGTTAGTGACCCTATATTTTACAGACCTTCGGCACATGATTTTTGGGGTAATGTGATCGCTATTACGCCCGTGCTGCTTTACTTTCCCAGAAAAAAATCCGGTACCCATTTTAAGGCTGGGTGAACCCGGAAGCCGTCGGTTGGGATCGCACCCTACCCCTTGTCCTTTGTAGTCCAGTTCACTAACCACTGAGCTATCGCGGCTCCCTATCAGTGAATGTACTGGTGTATATATATCAGTGGACGTACTGGTTTATATATATATATATATCAGTGGATGTACTGGTTTATATATCAGTGGATGTACTGGTTTATATATCAGTGAATGTACTGGTGTATATATCAGTGAATTTACTGGTGTATGTATTTCAGTGAATGTACTGGTGTATATATATATCAGTGAATGTACTGGTGTATATATCAGGGAATGTACTGGTGGTTATTCTTCAGTGAATGTACTGGTGTATATACATCAGTGAATGTACTGGTGTATATATCAGTGGATGTACTGGTGTATATATATCAGTGGATGTACTAGTGTATATATATATCAGTCAATGTATTAGTGTATATATATATATGTGTGTGTGAATGTACTATTGTATATATATATATATATATATATATATATATATATATCAGTGAATGCACTATTGTATATATATATATATATCAGTGAATGTACTATTGTATATATATATATCAGTGAATGTACTATTGTATATATATATATATATATATATATATATCAGTGAATGTACTGGTGTATATATATCAGTGAATGTACAATTGTATATATATATAAATATATATATATATATATATCAGTGAATGTACTGGTGTATATATATAAGTGAATGTACTGGTGTATATATCAGTGGGTGTACTGGTGTATATATATATCAGTGGATGTACTGGTGTATATATCAGTGGATGTACTGGTGTATATATCAGTGGATGTACTGGTGTATATATCAGTGAATGAACTGGTGAATATATATCAATGCGATATATATAATTTGTGATATTCGGATGACACAGTCTTAATAGCAGAGACAGAGAATGAACTACACGAAATGATAGACATAATAGTAAAAGAAGGCATCAAGAAAGGTCTCAGTCTAAATAGTAAGAAAACAGAAGTAATGGTTATATCGAAGAAACAATCACCACCATCATGCAGCATAAAAATAAATGAGACAAATCTGAAACAAGTGCAATGTTTCAAATACTTGGGCACAATAATAACATCAGATGGGAGATGCACCACAGAAATAAAAAAGCAGAATAACTCAGGCCGGGAGCCGCGATAGCTCAGTGGTTAGTGAACTGGACTACAAAGGACAAGGGGTAGGGTTCGATCCCAACCGACGGCTTCCGGGTTCACCCAGCCTTAAATGGGTACCGGATTTTTTTCTGGGAAAGTAAAGCAGCACGGGCGTAATACTGACCACATTACCCCAAAAATCATGTGCTGAAGGTCTGTAAAATATAGGGTCACTAACACCATATTTCCCTATACGCCACTTGGCGTGACGGGGTACTTTACTTTACTCTTTTATAGCTCAGACCAAAATAGCATTTCAGAAAATAAAAAATATCGTATGCAACAAATATAGGTCAATAAAAATGAGAAAGAGAGTTCATCGGTGCTATATAGAACCAATTCTGACCTATGGAAGCGAATCATGGACAGTAGACAAACAAATGAAAAGACGATTAGAGACCACAGAGATGGGATTTCTCAGAAGAATGTTGAAAGTTCCCTGGACAGCTAAAAAGACCAATGAGGAAGTTCTTAAAGAGGCCAACACAAAAAGGGAGCTCTTAAAAAACATCAGAAAGAAGCAATCAATATTTTTCGGGCACATCATGAGAAGAGGAAAGTTGGAATACTTGGTTACAACTGGCAAAATAAAAGGAAAGAGAGATCGCGGACGACAAAGAGAGAAAACAATGGATAGCTTGGTGTCATGGCATGGAAAACAGTCAACAACAGAACTGATACGATGCACTGTAGATAGAAGATTGTGGAGGGACATGATCGCCTACCCCAACCGGTATGGCACATGATGATGATGATGATGATGATGATGATGATGATGATGATGATGATGATGATGATGATGATGATGATGATGATGATGATGATGATATATCAATGGATTTCTTACATTCAGAGTGTCTAAGAAGCTGAAACATCAGAAGTTTTAATGACACTTCTCTTTATACAGACTCCTGTTGTTGAACACCAGATGATTTAATGATAATTCTCTTTATATACCCTCCGGTTGTTGAACATCAGATGTTTTAATAACACTTCTCTTTGTACAGCCTCCGGTTGTTCAACAACATATGTTTTAATGACACTTCTCTTTGTACAGCCTCCGGTTGTTCAACAACATATGTTTTAATAACACTTCTCTTTGTACAGCCTGCGGTTGTTCAACAACATATGTTTTAATGACACTTCTCTTTGTACAGCCTCCGGTTGTTCAACAACATATGTTTTAATGACACTTCTCTTTGTACAACCTCCAGTTGTTCAACAACATATGTTTTAATGACACTTCTCTTTGTACAGCTTCCAGTTGTTCAACAACATATGTTTTAATGACACTTCTCTTTGTACAGCTTCCGGTTGTTCAACAACTTATGTTTTAATGACACTTCTCTTTGTACAACCTCCGGTAATTCAACAACATATGTTTTAATGACACTTCTCTTTGTACAACCTCCGGTTGTTTAACAACATATGTTTTAATGACACTTCTCTTTGTACAGCCTCCAGTTGTTCAACATCATATGTTTTAATGACACTTCTCATGTGCAACCTGCGGTTATGCAGCAACATATATTTTAATTACACTTCTCTTTGTACAACCTCCGGTTGTTCAACATCATATGTTTTAATGACACTTCTCTTTGTACAACCTCCGGTTATGCAGCAACATATATTTTAATGACACTTCTCTTTGTGCAGCCTGCGGTTGTTCAACATCATATGTTATATTGACACTTCTCTTTGTACAGCCTGCGGTTGTTCAACAACATATGTTTTAATGATACTTCTCTTTGTACAGCCTGCGGTTGTTCAACAACATATGTTTTAATAACACTTCTCTTTGTACAGCCTCAGGTTGTTCAACAATATCTGTTTTAATGACACTTCTCTTTGTACAGCCTCCGGTTGTTCAACAACATATGTTTTAATGACACATCTCTTTGTACAGCCACCGGTTGTTCAACAACATTTGTTTTAATGACACATCTCTTTGTACAGCCTCCGGTTGTTCAACAACATATGTTTTAATGACACTTCTCTTTGTACAACCTCCGGTTGTTCAACAACATAGGTTTTAATGACACTTCTGTTTGTACAGCCTCCCGTTGTTCAACAACATATGTTTTAATGACACTTCTCTTTGTACAACCTCCAGTTGTTCAACATTATATGTTTTGATGACACTTCTCTTTGTACAGCCTCCGGTTATTCAACATCAGAAGTTTTAATGATATTTCTCTTTGTACAGCCTACGGTTGTTCAACATCAGATGTTTTATTGACACTTCTCTTTGTACAGCCTCCAGTTGTTCAACATCAGATGTTTTAATGACACTTCTCTTTGTACAGCCTGCGGTTGTTCATTAACATATATTTTAATTACACTTCTCTTTGTACAACCTCCGGTTGTTCAACATCATATGTTTTAATGACACTTCTCTTTGTACAGCCTCCGGTTGTTCAACAACATATATTTTAATGACACTTCTCTTTGTACAACCTCCGGTTGTTCAACATCATATGTTTTAATGACAATTCTCTTTGTACAACCTCCGGTTATGCAGCAACATATATTTTAATGACACTTCTCTTTGTGCAGCCTGCGGTTGTTCAACATCATATGTTTTAATGACACTTCTCTTTGTACAGCCTCCGGTTATTCAACATCATATGTTTAATGACACTTCTCTTTGTACAGCCTGCGGTTGTTCAACATCATATGTTTTAATGACACTTCTCTTTGTACAGCCTACGGTTATTCAAAATCATATGTTTAATGACACTTCTCTTTGTTCAGTCTGCGGTTGTTCAACATCATATGTTTTAATGACACTTCTCTTTGTACAGCATGCGGTGTTTCAACATCATATGTTTTATTGACACTTCTCTTTATACAGCCTGCGGTTGTTCAACAACATATGTTTTAATAACACTTCTCTTTGTACAGCCTCCGGTTGTTCAACAACATCTGTTTTAATGACACTTCTCTTTGTACAGCCTCCGGTTGTTCAACAACATATGTTTTAATGACACATCTCTTTGTACAGCCACAGGTTGTTCAACAACATTTGTTTTAATGACACTTCTGTTTGTACAGCCTCCCGTTGTTCAACAACATATGTTTTAATGACACTTCTCTTTGTACAGCCTCCGGTTGTTCAACAACATATGTTTTAATGACACTTCTCTTTGTACAACCTTCAGTTGTTCAACAACATATGTTTTAATGACACTTCTCTTTGTACAACCTCCGGTAATTCAACAACATATGTTTTAATGACACTTCTCTTTGTACAGCCTCCCGTTTTTCAACAACATATGTTTTAATGACACTTCTCTTTGTACAACCTCCGGTTGTTCAACAACATATGTTTTAATGACACTTCTCTTTGTACAACCTCCAGTTGTTCAACAACATATGTTTTAATGACACTTCTCTTTGTACAGCCTCCGGTTGTTCAACAACATATGTTTTAATGACACTTCTCTTTGTACAACCTCCGGTAATTCAACAACATATGTTTTAATGACACTTCTCTTTTTACAACTTCCTGTTGTTCAACAACATATGTTTTAATGACACTTCTCTTTGTACAACCTCCAGTTGTTCAACAACATATGTTTTAATGACACTTCTCTTTGTACAACCTCCAGTTGTTCAACAACATATGTTTTAATGACACTTCTCTTTGTACAGCCTCCGGTTGTTCAACAACATATGTTTTAATGACACTTCTCTTTGTACAACCTTCAGTTGTTCAACAACATATGTTTTAATGACACTTCTCTTTGTACAACCTCCGGTTGTTCAACAACATATGTTTTAATGACACTTCTCTTTGTACAACCTTCAGTTGTTCAACAACATATGTTTTAATGACACTTCTCTTTGTACAACCTTCAGTTGTTCAACAACATATGTTTTAATGACACTTCTCTTTGTACAACCTCCAGTTGTTCAACAACATATGTTTTAATGAGGGCCATTCCAGCGATGGCAAAAACCTTTCTTAACAACTACAGGGAAACCAGACATGACACAGACACGCTAGAACAGGCTGGAACATCACAGAGAAGAAACATGAGTAAATTTCGTCAGTAGTAGCTTCTGTCATGATGACCAGTTCTGTATATAAAGTTGTTTTCACGGAAAACATTTATTTTTCCTTAATTTTCAGTCATGTAGGTTGTTCATTAACTATGTATGCAAACAATAAACTGATCGGTGTTTATTTCTTTGTGTTTATATTGTGCCGTGATCTCTGCCAACGATCTACTTTTTAGAAGACACTGTTCAATCTATATACCGATTGAAAGCACAAGAACTGTTTACAAATTAAAGTGTAAGTTGTATCTTCTTTTGTTTGTCCATTCTCTTGGATTTCTGTGCATTCTGACAGAAAAGTTTCAAGTAATGGTAGGCTGAAATTATATTTATAATTATGCAACAAAAATAAAATATTAAACATTGAGTTATTGAATTATTGAGTTATTTGCGGGTCATCATCATTGCACTCCGAACATGTCCATAGGTGCTCAGATCCCCTCCTCAGCAATTCCCTCAGTGTCCAGCGACTGACGACTCCAGTTCTATGTTGGTTGATAAGTCTTCTTACACGGCCACCAAGTTTCTCATTTCTGGCCGTGCCCATCTTAACTCCCATTTCCATCATCCGAAGAAGTGACGTTGATCTGGGTTTGTCGAAGTCATGTGCTCTTCCAACATCTCGAAGGGCATTGATGATGTCCGCCCGATCCATCGGTTGCCCGTCCTCAACGACAGCGCAGCTAGCCAATCTGTCCGCTCTCTCATTTCCCCGTACTCCCGCATGTCCAGGGACATAGACAAAGGTGACCTTACGTATTTTGGATTTCTGCAACGACTCTACCCATTGCATGCGTACATAGCCCGCCTCCACTTTTTTTATCATGCTCATCGAATCACTCAGTATAAATGCGTGGATGTAGTCTTGTGACTCTAACCATTTGAATGCCTTGGTCACTGCCATCACCTCCATTGTCATGCTACTCGTGGTCATGGCGTATGCACCACTGTCTTCCTTGGCTATTCTGCCTGCTGAGCGTGCTGTAAATGCCCATGCACTTCTTTCGTGTCGTCTTACAGATCCGTCTGTATAGATGACTGCATCTTTCTCATCGGTATTATCGCAGATGAGACTGTTTCAGAGGAAGGTGATACTCAGATGTGGAAGTTGGTCTTCCGAGCCAACATCCATTTGTCCTGGGCTGCCACAAGGCTCACCATTGTCACCAGTTCTATTTAACGTGTACACAATAACGATCACGGCCCAACAGCTGGATGGGAGGTGAAGAACTATGACTTTTGCTGATGATATTCTGGTATATCGACAGGGAAGAGACAGACGGGGAATCGCCTCCACAATGCAAGACGAACTCGATCGCATTTCTTCCTGGTGTGGGGTTTCAGGTGCCTTGGTTAATATTAATAAAGCATCAGTTTCATGGTTCTCCCTTAACAATCCTATCGTTAATACAACCACACCGGTAGTACGAATGGGAGCTGATGAGGTGACCAGGGACAAGTTGATGACATACCTCGGAGTTAAGTTTGATCGCAGCCTGTGTTTTCGGGACCACGTCGACCATGTGATAACAAAATCCCGCAAAGGATTAGCCGCCTTGAAGGTCATGGCAGCTGCCAACATCGAGCAGAGGCTACTCATTCTTCTGTTCCAGGGATTAGTCCTCGCACTAATCGCGTATGCCCTGGCCATTCTTACTGTCAGTACGACTCAAATTGATAGGCTGGAGAAAATACAAAATGAAGCCATGCGCATTATCCTGGGATGTACGAGGGACACTCCCTGTGTAGCAATGAGGTATCTTCTTGACTTTCCAACCATGGATGACAGAATTAAGATCTGGAGAGCACGAGCATACCTGAAGATTAGTACAGATACAGAGCATCCATTGCACTACGTGCTCAACACAGAGAAAGGTACCAGGCTAAAAAGAGGCAAATCATGGGTGGGCCGGGCAGAAGATGTCATCAAACAGGTCTGTGGGCTTACCAATATCAGCGTTGGTGAGGAGTGGATACCGGTGCCTACGTCATTCAAGGGAACTTTCTCATGTATTGTCACACTCGACAGGAAAAGTTGGGAACAGAACCCGGTCGAGGTTAATGCTGAGGTCAACGGTCTCATCTGCGATATTAAACATTATTGTATATTAGTGTATATAATGGGGGTTCACCCGGCCTGTAAAAATGAGATTTTTCTAGGAAGTAAAGGCGGCATGGCGGGATACCGACAACATCACTCAAAAATGTGTCGTAGTCATATAAAGATATGGTCACTAACACCGTATTCCCCATACACCTAGCAAGGCGTGGAGGGAACGTTTTTGTTTTAGACAAATAAGGAAAAAAGACCAGAGAAAATAAACTTTAGACAAATACCTTGTTTCAATGTCATACATTTCACATATTGGCTGTGGTAGAAGTGTAGACCTACATCGTGATTTCATGAGGCAATATGGCGGCGCAAGCATAGGAGACGACCCTGGTTAAGGGTAACTAAATCAATACATGTTTATGTTCGTGGTGATATATCTCCTATTTGCACCACTGATATTAGTGTTAAGACAGTGTTTTAATGTGATATATCTCCTATTTGCACCACTGATATTAGTGTTAAGACAGTGTTTTGATGTGATATATCTCCTATTTCCACCACTGATATTAGTGTTAAGACAGTGTTTTGATGTGATATATCTCCTATTTGCACCACTGATATTAGTGTTAAGACAGTGTTTTGATATGATATATCTCCTGTTTGCACCACTGATATTAGTGTTAAGACAGTGTTTTGATGTGATATATCTCCTGTTTGCACCACTGATATTAGTGTTAAGACAGTGTTTTGATGTGATATATCTCCTGTTTGCACCACTGATATTAGTGTTAAGACAGTGTTTTGATGTGATATATGGCATTTATCGTCTTGTCAGACGGTCTAGTGGAGGCTATTGTGTATTTTTTTAGGTTTTGTTTTTGTCGAACAGCTTCTCTCGTGGCTAATTCTACCAATGTTTGACAAACACACGCGGTCACAGAATGAACAAGTCAGGCTCACTGATCCACAGGGTTTTTCATCCTTTTTCATGAGTCTTTTCTCTTCTAAGTTTTGCCTTAGCACAGTCTCGAATGATGTAATACCGTTCCTTATACATGCTCTCCATGATGTGCGATCACTTGCCAGATGTTCCCAGTCATATTCACATATTGAGAAGTAATTCAGAGATCATTTACAGATATCTCTATATCGTAGTTTAGGTCTGCCGATTTGTCTTTTTCCGTGTGTTAGTTCGCCTTATAGTATTTGCTTGGGGATCCGTTTTTCTTCCATTCGTTGGACATGCCCCAGCCATCTTAGTCTTCAACATCTGTTAGTTATTTTGTCCTGCCATTTGAAGTGCATTATTCTACGGAGACATCGCATGTGGAAGTCATTTAGTCTCTTTTCCTGGTTTGAGTATGTTGTTCAAGTTTCAGATGCATATAATAGTGTGCTAAGCAAACAAGTTTGATATATTAAGAGTTTGGTCTTCAGTGTTAGTTTCGTGTTGTTCCAGGCCCTTTCGGTGAGTTTGCCGAAAGTCGTAAATTTCTTTCTCATTTCACTTTGCTTACTCTGCCTGGGCACGGAATATAGAGATAGTGCTTTACCCAGTCGCACTATCCCCCTCTCGACTTCGTTTCAAGGATTTCCGTAGGAGGGACAAAGTCCATACGTTATGTGATAGGTTCGCAGAGATAATACCTATATCGCGGGGGAAAAAATGTGTCCTATGCTAATCCCAAATAATGTATGATCATAGCTTAGCAAGCACGCAGGTCATTTCATGTCATGTACAATACAGGCATGGCATACGTAATATAATATGGCAGATTGGTCACGTAATAGCACGCTATTTCATGTTGTCTGCAGACAGTCACGTCATGCCATGCACAGTACAATATGGCAAGTTGGCCACGCCACGTCATGCACGTTGCATTCTACTGTAAACGCTAGATACCCACCAAATTCCCGTATGTTGTCCATCAAGTTGTCTATATATTTCCCTTAGACCAATGACATCGGAGAAATATTCACTCTTTTTTGTAAATCTCTTGCTCTCTCTATCATTAGCTGTTTGAGCCTTTGTTTATCTTCCACTAATTTTGCTTGCTCGCCCGTGCTCCGCCGTGGCCGAAAGTAAAGTAAAGAAAGTAAAGTACCCCCGTCACGCCAAGTGGCGTATAGGGAAATAAGGTGTTAGTGACCCTATATTTTACAGACCTTCAGCACATGATTTTTGGGGTAATGTGGTCGGTATTACACCCGTGCTGCTTTACTTTACCAGAAAAAAAACCGGTACCCATTTAAGGCTGGGTGAACCCGTAAGCCGTCGGTTGGGATCGAACCCTACCCCTTGTAGTGCTGTTCACTAACCACTGAGCTGTCGCGGCTCCCACCGGGGCCGAAAGGGGAGTAAATAATTGTAGCGCTCTTACCTACTACTAGACATGTTCACAAGATACAACTGTAAGAATAAAATATTCTTGAAGAAGGCAGGTGGATGCAGAGATGAAGATGATGGGGAAGACATACAATGGTTTTAAAAGAATGGAAAGAAATAGAACGCTTGGAAAGTGTTTCTCTCTCTCTCTGCGATCAAGACTCAATCAGAGTAGGATTCCAGACTCTCTCATGAAGTCAGCTGTCTGTTTAAGTGATTCGATTGCCCCATATAGTTTCTCTTCCAGGGAGGTGGGCGTGGATCACATTGCTCTTCTCAGGTCTGTGTACTGGGGGCAATCCTGTAGAACATGTTTTGTAGTCATATTGTCCAGTGGCATAAGCTGGTTGTACCTATTTTGAATTTAGTGAACATGCGATTTCTCATTCTATTGTGGCCAATGCTTAGGCGAAGTATGATGACTTGATCCCTCCTTGATAGTTGGTGGTATCCGTCACTCTTGTTATGCTTTGGGTGTTCTCGTTTCCATTTTTCATGGAACTGACCCTTGAGGATAGATTTGACTTCATCATAACTGAGCGGATGGTTCTCTTGTGGTAATCTCCCTCCCTCTTTAGCTAATTTGTCGTTCGTTCCCGTGTATATTACATTACAGTGTGATGGTATCCACTGAATGACTACTCTCTGGAAGTAATTGCGTAGTTGGTCCAAGGTTGTTCTCAAGTCATCTACGTGTTTGTTGGAGACCTATGCTCCACAGGGAGCTGAAAGAAAGAAAGTAGAAGAATGTTGCTTGTTGTTATAAATCTTCGATATATTATTTCCTATTTGTATGCGTAATACTCTCCCGCTATTCCAAGAAAAGAAATATTGATTTCTTGTAAATTTATTAATACACGTTTGACATTGCACTTTTCAACTGCTCCTTGTTTTCTCCAATAGTTTCAATATTTTCACAAGACTCTACATTCTTTCATATAACAACATCTTGGTATTGTTCTTTGCTTGTCTCGTTCGCTTACTAATTGTCCATGATAAACTACCATTTGATCAGACTAGACGCACTGCACACATATATAGCTACTGTGTAAACATTTCTGTTCAACAAAATAAGTTGAAAAATATAACAAAATATTTTAAAGACAATATTTATAACAACCACGGTTATACAAAGAAGTTAGACGGTGGCTTTCTGTTGCCTTCCGTCGGTTTGTTTCGGCTTAACTTCGCTAGCCTGTGACTGAAAAGTCTCAAATTGGAGAATTAACAGGAAGAAAAACACAATAAAAAAACTGGATGTTTAAAACAAATGAAGGAGAACTGTTCATTGAAGAAAAAAGCTTAAGAGAACTATGGACATAATACATTAAAGATCTTTACGATGATGAACGAATAGAAGTAAACATTAAGGATAATTGGGAAAGACCAGAAATACTCAAAGAAGAAGTGGAAGACGCCTTGCGCAATATAAAAGCAGGAATAGCTCCTAGGCCAGAAAATATAACTAAAGAAGCCATGGATGATTTTGGAATAGAAATAATAATAAAAATATTGAATGATATCTACAACAGCGGATATATACCAATTGAACTGATAAAATCAATATTCATAGCCCTACCAAGAAATCTGGATTCGAATGAATTTGATGATCATTGCACAATAAGCCTTATGTGTCACATGACTAAGATATTACTAAGAATCGTCATGCGTGGAGTGCAAAATAAAATCAGTCCAGAAATTAGCGATGAACAGTGTGGTTTTGTTAGAGGCAAAGGTATGAACAATGCCATATACATCATAAGATCTTTACTTGAAAGAGCCATACAGGTGAAAACAGATCATATATTATAACTCTCACATCTTATATTTTATAAATATATACCAAAGATTTTGACAAAGTAAAGCACCAAGAAATAATCAAAATTTTAGAAGGCATGAGCGTTGACAGTAAAGGTCTAAGAATAATAAAGAACATGTACTGGCTACAAACATCGGCCATAAGAACGGAAAACCAATTGGGAATGTTTCAAGAAATAAAACAAGGTGTTAGGCAAGGTTATGTGCTGTCACAAGATTTATTTAATATGTATAGTAAGCTTATTTTACGATCCTTAAGGGACATGCTTGGAATAACAATTGGAGGTCATAATATAAATATTCTATGGTATACGGATGATAATCTTAATCGCTAAGAATGAAAATGATTTACAAGAAATGTTGGAAAACAAAAATAAAGGACTCAGCCTCAATAAACAAAAAGACATAAGTAATGGTTGCAACAAAGGAAAAGACATCATCATAATGTACAATAAAGACATGTGGAGCAAATTATAAGACAGGTAAATGAATTTAAATATCTGGGTACAATGCCAACTTAAGATGGTAGATGTACTATAGAGGTGAGATGCAGAAGGACTCAGGAAAAAGCAGCTTTTCAAAAATGAGGAAAATACTGTGAAATCCATTTTTAACAATAGAAACAAGAAAAATAGTTCTTAAATATTATGTAGAGTTGGTCTTAACCTATGGATGTGAATCATGGACAATAGGGTAACAAACAAGAAAATCACTGGATTCTGTAGAACTGTGGTTGTACAGAAGAAATGTTGATAATACCATGGGCAGCGAAGAAGAGTAATAAAAATGTTATGAAAGAGGCCAAAGCAAAAAGAGAGCTAATTTCCAAAACTGGGAAGTTTTTTAGCCATGACATGGGAAGGAAACAGAAGGAATATATTGTGATATCTAGGAAAATTGAGGGACAAAGAGATAGAGGGAAGCAAAGAAAAATAGACGAGACAGCTTAAGAGAATGGCTTGGCAGAAGGTCAACAACAGAAATGGTAAATAACTGTTGAGATCGAAAGTTGTGTAGAGACATGATCACCTGCGCCAACAGGCACGGTACTTGATGATGATGATCTACAACACATCTTCATTGATGTAACTTTTAACTCCCTGTTGAGCATAGATTTTCATGACAAATATTTTCTCAACCTTTGTGGTACATTCAGGTTTGATGAAGATAATAACTTATAATAATGTGCTGCACACCGGAAAGACTCAAATTAATCTTTAACATTATTTCTGGCTTGGGCGTTATTATTCTACTAAACTATAGCACAAACAAATTGCTAAAGCTTGGAGTTATTTCACGCTTTGTTGTTGTTGCTGTAACAGTGACATTACAATGCTGGTGAATTATACACAAAGGATAAACAAGTCCAAAAAATCCTGGTCACATGCATCAAATCACTGTTGACCACGTGCTCAACATAACGTGGTTAATTCACAACACAGAAACTGCAGATCTCAATATTCTGAACTATACTGTGCTCGACACTTCATATGATGACGGTATTCAGATCTCGTACAAAGGTTTGTTTATGCAGTTCTTTTGTTACACTTCATAACGCATCTTCTTCTACCTTTACCTTTCAGCTCCCTGTGGAGCATAGGTCTTCGATAAACACTTACAAGGTCGTTCTGTTTCTTGCCATTCTTTTAAGATCATTCCATGTCTTCCCCATCATCTTCATCTCTGCTTCTATCTGTCTTCTCCAAGAATTCCTTGGTCTTCCTCTTTGTCTTTTCCCCTGGGGATTCCAAAAAAGGGCTTGTTGTGTAATACTCTCAGTTGGCTTTCGTAGTGTGTGTCCTATCCAGTGCCATCGTCTTCGCTGTATCTCTTTATCCACTGGTATTTGACCGGTACATTTCCATAATTCTATGTTAGTGAATTTGTCCTGCCATTTCCGTCCCTTAATTATGTGTAAGCATCCATTAATGAAAGTCTGTATCTTCATGATTGTCATTTTTGTTGTTGTCCATGTTTCACAGCCATATAGTAGGACCGACTTAACATTTGAGTTGAAAATTTTTATTTTTGTATTTAACCTAATTTCTTTGGATTTCCATATGTTTCCCAGTGCAATGAAAGCTCCTCTTGCTTTTGATATCCTTATTTTGGTATCATTTTCTGTTCCTCCCTCTTTATCTATATTACTGCCCAGATATATGTAAGATTGTACGTCTAGTAGAGGTATTTCTCCTAGTTTTATTTGGTTATTGCCAACTGTATTAATTCTCATAATGTTGGTCTTATCTCTATTAATCTTCAGTCCTAGCTGTTGTGATCTCTCATCAAGTATGCTCATATTATCCTGCATCTGTTGATGGCTGTGTTATAGGAGAGCTATGTCATCAGCAAAGTCTAAATCATCAAGTTGTTTGGTCAGTGACCAACGGTTCTCAAAGAACGACTGGGTCGAAGAAAATGCAGCAAGACTAGACCCACTAATAGCTAATAAGAAAAAGGCTTTACTGAACTTCAATAATAATCCCAATCAAATCACCAAGGATCAGCTCAAACATGCGCAAGCCACCCTACAACGCGAAGCAAGAAGATGCGCAAACGAATACTGGAACAATCTATGCTCTGAAATACAGAAAGCCTCAGACAGGGGCGACTCAAAAACCATGCATGACAATATAAAAAAGGCCCTTGGACCAAAAATAACAAAATTAGCCCCCCTAAAATCCAAGTTTGGAGAACCTATTACTGACAAGGGACAACAAATGCAAAGATGGGTTGAACACTACTCTAATCTATACAGTGACGACAGACCAGCAAACACAGCTCTAGCACAATCAATACCCAAATATCCTACAATGTTTGAACTGGATGTTGAGCCTACTATGAACGAACTTGCTGACGCTATAAATGCCCTCTCAAGAGGAAAAGCTGCAGGAAATGACAACATTCCCACAGATGTACTAAAGGACAACCTAAGCGTACTACTTCCACACCTATACAAACTGCTAATTAAATGCTGGAGAAACGGAGAAATACCTCATGATATGAGAAATGCCAAGATTATAACGCTGTACAAGAATAAAGGAGACAGGGGTGACTGCAACAATTACAGAGGCATTTCTCTCCTTAGCACAACAGGCAAAGCTTTTGCTAGAGTCGTACTTAATCGCCTGCATAGACTTGCAGAACGGGTGCTTCCCGAGTCCCAATGCGGTTTCAGACCCGGGAGATCAACCATAGATATGATCTTCACTCTTAGACAACTGCAGGAAAAATGTCGGGAACAAAATATGCCGCTCTATATTGCCTTTGTGGATCTCACAAAGGCATTCGACACAGTAAACAGAGATGGTCTCTACAAGGTGTTAGAAGGCATAGGCTGCCCTCCTAAATTACTTAGGCTGATAATTTCCTTCCATGAAGACATGAATGGCAAAGTTCATTTTGATGGGAGTCCATCAGAGAATTTCAAAGTCAACAAAGGAGTGAAACAGGGATGTGTCCTCGCCCCCACCCTTTTTGGTATATTTTTTGCTGCCCTCCTAAATTACACCTTCGAAAACAGCTCAGGAGATATTTACATTCGCACTAGACCAGATGGCTCACTGTTCAACCTAGCACGACTAAGAGCAAAAACCAAAACAAATGTTGCCCTACTTAAAGAATTTTTATTTGCTGACGATGCAGCCCTAGTCGCTCATA
This sequence comes from Megaustenia siamemsis, assembly GCA_032433765.1. Classification (NCBI taxonomy): domain Eukaryota; kingdom Metazoa; phylum Mollusca; class Gastropoda; order Stylommatophora; family Ariophantidae; genus Megaustenia; species Megaustenia siamemsis. Next base: position 51,583,026 of record JAVIAB010000126.1, read on the forward strand.
GTGAGGCCACCCTACAGTCGCTGATCAACAACCTGGATAAAGCATGCGACCTTTTTTCACTGTCAATTAATGTTCAGAAGACAGTAATACTAAATCAAGGTGACTTCAAACCTATATCTATTACTCTAAAAGACTGCCCACTAGAATCAGTACAGAAATTTACATATCTTGGATCCACAGTTACGCAAACCATCTCTCTTGATGAAGAAATAAACAGTCGAATTGGTAAGGCAGCTACGACCTTCGGCAAACTCACAAAAAGGGCATGGAACAACACGAAACTAACACTACAGACTAAACTCTTAATATATCAAACTTGTGTGCTTAGCACACTACTATATGGATCCGAAACCTGGACAACATACTCAAACCAGGAAAAAAGACTAAATGTCTTCCACATGCGATGTCTCCGCAAAATAATGCACATCAAATGGCAGGACAAAATAACCAACTTAACTGTCCTGCAACGTGCTAAGACCCTAACAATCATGTCGATGCTCAGAAGTCGAAGGCTAAGATGGCTGGGGCATGTCCAACGGATGGAAGAAAAACGCATTCCTAGGCAAATACTATATGGCGAGCTAAAACACGGAAAACGACAAATCGTCAGACCTAAACTACGATATAGAGATATCTGCAAATCATCTCTGAAAGACTTCGCCATCTGTGAAAACGACTGGCAACATCTGGCAAGTGATCGCACATCATGGAGAGCACGTATAAGGAACGGTATAACAACATTTGAGACTGTTCTAAGACAGGACTTAGAAGAGAAGAGACTCATGAAAAAGGATGGTAAACCCTGTGGACCAGCGAGCCTGACCTGTTCATTATGTGACCGCGTGTGTTTGTCAAACATTGGTAGAATTAGCCACGAGAGAAGCTGTTCGGCAAAAACAATACCTCAAAAAAATACGCAATAGCCTCCACTAGACCGTCTGACAAGACGAAAAGGGCCATATATATGTTGATGGCTGTGTGATAGGAGAGCTATGTCATCAGCAAAGTCTAAATCATCAAGTTGTTTGGTCAGTGACCACTGGATCCCAGGAGCCAGTGATGGGGAGTGTTTAGACACTCCAAGGTATGGTGACAGCTTTACAAAGAGGAAACACAACACAATACTGACGTTTCGGCCTGTAGCCTTCTTCAGAAAAAGGGACAACGACAACAAACGGTGAAGCACAATTATCTATATCTACATGTTATATGATCAGGTGAATGGAGAGATGAACAAAAACGAAGAGAAGAAAGTAGGATTTTGAAATAAGAAAGGAGGGTACATGAGGGGAGGTAGGATGAAAGTCAAGATGTGTAGGAAAGAGAGATAGGAAAAATGAGGAAGAGATAGAAATGTCAATCTCGTACAAAGTGGATACTGTATCGTATAAAACGTATAAGAAAAATCAAACACTTAGCTGGGATAACTTGACTGTCCGCCGTGAAGCAATCGATAGAATGGACTATGGACACGAGGCCTACAATAGGATCGGGGGGAAACGATAGAGAGAGGAGGAGGGGGGGGGGTTAATTCAGCTAAGTGTTTGAATTTTCTTATACGTTTTATACGATACATTATCCACTTTGTACTATTGACATTTCTATCTCTTCCTCTAGTTTCCTATCTCTCTTTCCTACACATCTTGACTCTCATCCTACCTCCCCCCCCATGAAGCCTCCTTTCTTATTTCAAAATCCTACTTTCTTCTCTTCTTTTCTGTCCACTTCTCCATTCACCTAATCATCTAACATGTCGTTATAGATACGGGTATTGTGCTTCATCGTTTGTTGTCGTTGTCCCTGTTTTCCGAAGAAGGCTACAGGCCGAAACGTCAGTATTGTGTTGTGTTTCTTCCTTGTAAAGCTGTCACCATACCTTGGAGTGTCTAACATTCCTCATCACTGGCTCCTTGCTACCAGCTTTACCGCAGCATTGAAATTATTTGCCTGTTCCCTACCACTGGATTCCATTTCTGTTGTTTTGAGTTATTTTCATAATCCAATCTATGGCCAGTAGAAAGAGAAATGGAGACAGAATGCATCCCTGCCTTACTCCTGTTCTTATTTAAAATGCTTCTGTAAGCTGTCCTTCATGCACCACACTACATTTCGTTCCTTCATACATTGTTTTTATCAGGTTACTAAGCTTTATGGAGATTCCGTAATGACTCAGCAACTTACAAAGCATTCTTCTGTCTAATAAAGCTTCTTGGTTGCATATATTTGTTTTTATCGTTCGCCAGCTTTACACTCTCACTAAGTCCCTAGAGACCAGGAACTGAGTTTTCCGAGTTAATCTATTTTTCCCTGGCAGCCGTGTGCACAGGGGTCCCTCACCGCACAGGCAGATAACTCTGTCTTCGGAGGTACTCATATTTTTTCCATCGATGAGTAATTGACGTTTCAAACCGGACCTCGCTGCTGAGACCAGGGGTAGTTGCCGCAGAGAGAAATCATAGATAAAAATCCCAACTGGTACAGCCAGGATTTGAACCCACAACCTCTCTATTTCGAGGCCGGTGTTTTGCCTCGAACCAACCAGTCCGCGGTTGCATATAAAAGTCAATCATTACAGATAATGTTTGCTATGACCGTCTAAACATCTATATAATTAATAGAAGTGTCGTGTCTTGGCTACCGCCGTTGTTATATGATACTCTTCAAGATCTTGTAACTACATCCACATAACTTCATATACTTAGCACAAACACAAACTTAATTTAAAATGCGATCATATGATTTTCTGTATCAATCTATACTCATATATGATCATATGATTTTCTGTATCAATCTATACTCATATATATTCTCCTTAACTTTAATTTTTTCTCCACTGTCAATATTCTGTTCTCTCCCTGATCTAATTTCTCATCTTCTCTTATCGTATCTTACTCTCCTCCACAAATGTTAACTACCGCTTCTTTTATAGTCAAGACCAATCTTGGCTCCCGTCATGTTTGTTTCCGCCCAATTTTGGTTTCCAGTGTACTTCCATAATAGCGTATAAACATTTAACTTCAAAGGAAAGTTCAGACCAACAATTGGTTGGGCACCTTACGATTTAGAAAACTATATCTAATCTCGCTGCCAAAAGATTATCATTTCTGTTGACTTGTCTTTCGCTTCCTGCATTATCAGCGTCCCATTTCAAAATCAAACATTTTATTCGTTAAAGCCGCGCTAAAAAATGTGGTGCCGGTGCGGGAAACGTTTAATCAAAATAATGTCCAATAAGAGTATTAAGTCTGGCGTAACAAACAATGTCTGGTCAATGTATGATGGTTACACATGTGCAGTTCGAACAGAGGAAGGAATGAGCGAATGTTTCCCAATAGAAACTGGGGTTAAACAAGGATGTATTTTATCGCCCTTGTTATTTGTAATTGTTATGGACTTCATAATGAAGAAATGCTGCACTGGTAATAAAGGCATCGAATGGATACAAGGAGACCATTTGGAGGACCTCGACTTTGCTGATGATATAGTTCTCATCAGCAGTCAGATAAAAACGATGCAGGAAAACACAAATGAACTATCATCAATAGCCAGCAAAATTGGGCTTGAGGTCAATCATGAAAAGACTAAAGTCATGAAAAGTTTAATTCCAACAAGTGACAAAATATACATGGAAAACAAACCAGTAGAAGAGATCGATCACTTTATCTATCTTGGAAGTCACATTGATCGAGAAGGGGATACGAGCAAAGAAATTAGAATCAGAATGGCTAAAGCAGCAATATCTTTCAGAAGCCTTGAAAAGTTGTGGAAATCAAAACTCATCAGCACAAACACAAAACTTAGGCTATTCAAATCAAATGTATTATCAACCCTTACGTATGCGTGTGAAAGCTGGAAAACAACAAGAGATATAGAAACAAAGTTGAACGCATTCGAAAATAAATGTCTAAGGAAAATACTTGGTATAGAATGGAACGAATTCAAAACAAACGAGGAAATTAGAGAAATCGCCAATCAACCACTAATATCTTCAGTAATAAAGAAAAGACGATGGTCATACGTTGGACATGTGATGAGAAGAGATAATAATCGAATAGCAAAGCAAGCCCTCATATGGGAAACAACAGGTAAAAGTAAAAGAGGAAGACCCAGGGAGACACTGAGAAGAACATTGATGAGAGAGGCAAGAGCAGCAGGAATCGGTTCCCTCATTGAGATAGAACTGCTTGCACAGAACAGAGACAGATGGCGAGATTTGATAAAATATCTTTAAAAGAAAACTGCTAGAACAAAAATTCATATAGGAGAAGGTGTATCTTGGTCTACGCCCTATGGGCCGGTTACGGCTCGAAAGGTCAATAGATAGATAGAACAAACAATGTGGTTGTAATTGTAAAACAGTTGGCAGTCACATAATGAAACCACCTCAATAAAATACACATGCTAAGACGAATATACTACACCCTTTGAGATCTTGAACCGTAAATGCTACACTATTTCTGTTTCATCATCATCATCATCAAGTAACGGGTCTGCTGGCATAGATGGCGGAATTGAGTCACGTTCTCTCTATCGCTGCGAAAATTGCATTGGATTCTTATCAACTTCGGGTTTCCGTTCCAATTTTCTGCATTCCAGTCGAAATTATATTCTACTTGTTATATCTGCGCCATTGAATTGGCGTTGCACGCACGGCAATACTCCGTTTTGACAAATCAGTTGTTGTGAATGCGCCTTCCAACGTCTAATGTTGATCTGCGTTTTACGTCACACTAAGTGCTGTTCAGTGACCGCTTGATAGAGATGTTTGCCGTAAGTTGTTTACAAGTTACAACGCATTAATGTGGTGGGCTCCGTCAAGTCAGTCAAGTCAGCGTCTTTGAGAAGTTTGTACCATGTTTCGTTCTTTGTAGACTGCATTCAATAGAGTAATCATGAATACATGGGCGCAGACATTTTGTGTGTGCTACGTCATCATATTGGATCATCGTGTGTCCCAAGACCGACCATGCGCTAATCTTGCGATCTGTTGTTTGGTGTGCATCGGGGATAATCTGACGACGAACTGTGTTTTGTATGTTCGGAGTTGGAGTTAAACACGATGTCCTAACATCATCAAGCGCCATACATTTACTATGACGATCATCATTTTCAGGAGGACGTGAACTTCCGGTTTATGGCGGATAGGCGGCAGGAACCATTGAAGGCTATGTCTGAAAAGTGTTCCTTGTTGCAGTTTCCTCATATTCCAAGTCCGGCTTGTTGCAGAAGCTACTGAGTTAAGTGCTCTGTGCACACCGTGAGCTGTGTGTTTCATCCGTTGTGATCATGCTCCGATATTCCAATTGTTTACGATGAATGCTGACATCGTATGACAGGAACAGTTGGCCGTGTTCACTCTCTGTGCGGTTTCGCCTTATGTCTTTTGGCGTGTGCTGAGACTGCTATGGTGGGGACTACAGCTACCTTTCTTTGCTTGGGAGATGTGTTAGCAATTCGGATGATTCCACTGGCACGGGCGGTTGAGCAATTATGGATTTTAATTCGTTTGCAGTGATACCGAGGCCTACCATAACCAGATAACCAGATAACCAGGTGATCATGTCTCTTCACAACTTTCGATCTCGGCAATTATTTACCAGTTCTGTTGTTGACCTTTGCCACGACATTCTCTTAAGATGTCCGGTATTTTTTCTCTTTGCTTCCCTCTATCTCTTCGTCCCTCAATTTTTCCAGTTGTTACAATATATTTCAGCTGTTTTCTTCTCATTACATGGCCAAAATATGATGGTTGTTTCTTCCTAATATTGGAAATTAGCTCTCTTTTTGCTTTGACCTCTTTCAGAACATTTTCATTACTTTTCTTAGCTGCCCATGATTTTCTCAACATTCTTCTGTAAAACCACATTTCTATAGACTCCAGTGATTTTCTTGTCTGTTGTTCTATTGTCCATGATTCGCATCCATATGTTAAGACTGGCTCTACATAACATTTAAGAATTATTTTCCTTGTTTCGATTGTTAAAAATGGATTGCATAGTATCTTCCTCATTTTCTGGAAAGCTGCTTTTGCCTGAGCCATTCTGCATCTCACCTCTTTTGTACATCTACCATCTGAGGTTAACAAAGTTCCCAAATATTTAAATGCATCTACCTGTTTTAATATTGTTCCACTTGTCTTTATTTTGCACTGAGGTGATGTCTTTTTCTTTGTTGTTAACATTACTTCTGTCTCTTTGTTACAAAATGTTAATTGCCACTTTTGAAATTAAAACAAGCAATCGTGTCATCTTCATCATTTCTTTCACCTGCCATCTCAAATTATATTTGTGTGTTTTCTCCATTTACAACAATTAAAGAACACAATAACATGGAGAACAGACAAACATGGAGAACAGACAAACATGGAGAACAGACAAACATGGAGAACAGACAAACATGGAGAACAGACAAACATGGAGAACAGACAAACATGGGCAACAGACAAACATGGGCAACAGACAAACATGAATGAGCGTGACCCATTACAGCTGTAGGGTCTTCATTTTGATTACGAACTACAGATGTAATGGTCAGCCCTATTATGTGTTTGCAAATGTTTTAATCTTCAGTGCGCTTTTGAGAATAAATCTGGCAGCCATATACGATGTTTGGAATAGTTTATTTGACAGCATAATGTCGGCCAGAAAGCGAACCAACAAACATTAGATAATGAAGCGAATCATTAAACTGCTCTCAATTACCGCTTTTATCTGTTCGTTATCTTCACTTTACACTGTGGCATTCGTGTCACGTTTGATCCCAAACTTTTGCAAATTCCAGAGTTGCTGGTTCATCAGTTGCACTATCATAAAGTTGCATTGCTTTAGAGCATACAGTATGTGTTCTGATCAAAGACCGAGGCTACTAAATAAAATAGGGGACACAAAACTAAAATATAGTTCATTTTTTCTGTCGTGTTCCACGTTTGTGGGTTTTATACATTGCTACTGGCTCCATGAGTATGCTTCACTATGGGTTATGGCTCTTTTACAAAACAACACATTTGCACTTCAGCGTCCTCTAGAAGGGCAGAATGTGACTGGTACTGAATGTTTAGATTGCACGACTGGATGATAAGTTCTACATTTTCTGGAGATTCACCACAATGGAAACTTTATTTTCAAAATTTGTGTGGTGTCTTGTCAGGTGAAAATGATATTATGTGCTGGTGTGCAAAAATACAGAGAGACTGCACACATGGACATAAACGACATTATAGATAGATTATTAGTTATTGTAAGAGTGGACGAATAAATGAAGGCAGGAATGAGTGAGTGTGGGATTAGGTAGTTGAGGGAAGGGATGAGTGAGTGTGGGATTAGGTAGTTGAGGGAAGGGATGAGAGAGTGTGGGATTAGGTAGTTGAGGGAAGGGATGAGTGAGTGTGGGATTAGGTAGTTGAGGGAAGGGATGAGTGAGTGTGGGATTAGGTAGTTGAGGGAAGGGATGAGTGAGTGTGGGATTACGTAGTTGAGGGAAGGGATGAGTGAGTGTGGGATTAGGTAGTTGAGGTAAGGGATGAGTGAGTGTGGGATTAGGTAGTTGAGGGAAGGGATGAGTGAGTGTGGGATTAGGTAGTTGAGGGAAAGAATGAGTGAGTATGGGATTAGGTAGTTCAGGGAAGAGATGAGTGAGTGTGGGATTAAGTAGTTGAGGGAAGGGTTGAGTGAGAGTTGGATTAGGTAGTTGAGGGAAGAGATGAGTGAGTGTGGGATTAGGTAGTTGAGGGAAGGGTTGAGTGAGTGTGGGATTAGGTAGTTGAGGGAAGAGATGAGTGAGTGTGGGATTAGGTAGTTGAGGGAAGAGATGAGTGAGTGTGGGATTAGGTAGTTGAGGGAAGAGATGAGTGAGTGTGGGATTAGGTAGTTGAGGGAAGGGTTGAGTGAGTGTGGGATTAGGTAGATGAGGGAAGGGTTGAGTGAGTGTGGGATTAGGTAGTTGAGGGAAGGGTTGAGTGAGTGTGGGATTATGTAGTTGAGGGAAGGGTTGAGTGAGTGTGGGATCAGGTAGTTGAGGGAAGGGATGAGTGAGTGTGGATTAGTTGTTGAGGGAAGGGATGAGTGAGACTGGGATTAGGTAGTTGAGGGAAGGGATGAGGGAGACTGGGATTAGGTAGTTGAGGGAAGGGATGAGTGAGTGTGGGATTAGGTAGTTAAGGGAAGGGTTGATTAAGTGTGGGATTAGGTAGTTGAGGGAAGGGTTGAGTGAGTGTGGATTAGGTAGTTGAGGAAAGGGTTGAGTGAGTGTGGGATTAGATAGTTGAGGGAAGGGTTGAGTAAGTCTGGGATTAGGTAGTTGAGGGAAGGGTTGAGCCAGTGTGGGATAAGGTAGTTGAGGGAAGGGTTGAGTGAGTGTGGGATTAGGTAGTTGAGGGAAGGGTTGAGTGAGTGTGGGATTAGATAGTTGACGGAAGGGTTGAGTAAGTGTGGGATTAGGTAGTTGAGGGAAGGATTGAGTGAGTGTGGATTAGGTAGTTGAGGGAAGGGTTGAGTGAGTGTGGGATTAGGTAGTTGAGGGAAGGGTTGAGTGAGTGTGGGATTAGGTAGTTGAGGAAGGGTTGAGTGAGTGTGGATTAGGTAGTTGAGGGAAGGGTTGAGTGAGTGTGGATTATGTAGTTGAGGGAAGGGTTGAGTGAGTGTGGATTAGGTAGTTGAGGGAAGGGTTGAGTGAGTGTGGATTAGGTAGTTGAGGAAAGGGTTGATTGAGTGTGGATTGTGTAGTTGAGGGAAGGGTTGAGTGAGTGTGGATTAGGTAGTTCAGAAAGGGATGAGAGAGTGTGGATTAGGTAGGTGAGGGAAGGGTTGAGTGAGTGTGGATTAGGTAGTTGAGGGAAGGGTTGAGTGAGTGTGGATTAGATAGTTGAGGGAAGGGTTGAGTGAGTGTGGGATTAGGTAGTTGAGGGAAGGGTTGAGTGAGTTTGGGATTAGATAGTTTAGGGAAGGGATGAGTGAGTGTGGGTTTAGGTAGTTGAAGGAAGGGATGAGTGAGTATGGGTTTAGGTAGTTGAAGGAAGGGTTGAGTGAAGAAGAGAACTGATAGATAAAACAAACAATGGATGACAGATGGAGAATAAGAAGAATTTGGTGTGGCGCGAATGAAAGTTTAGAAGGAATGGAATTGTGAATGCAGAAATGACATAATAACTGGTTAAGACAAGAAGAGAACGGTTAAGTGAAGGGAGAATGATGGATTAACCAAGGAGAGGAGAGGTAAGTGAAGGGAGAATGATGGATTAATCAATGAGAGGAGAGGTAAGTGAAAGGTGAATGATGAATTAACAAAGGAGAGGAGAGGTAAGTGAAGGGAGAATGATGGATTAATCAATGAGAGGAGAGGTAAGTGAAAGGTGAATGATGGATTAACCAAGGAGAGGAGAGGTAAGTGAAGGGAGAATGACGGATTAACCAAGGAGAGAAGAGGTAGGTGAAGGGAGAATGACGGAATAACCAAGGAGAGGTAAGTGAAGGGAGAATCATGGATTAGCCGAGGAGAGGTAAGGGAAGGGAGAATGATGGATTAACCAAGGTGATGAGAGGTAAGTGAAGGGAGAATGATGGATTAACCAAGGTGATGAGAGGTAAGCGAAGGGTGAATGATGGATTAACCAAGGAGAGCAGAGGTAAGTGAAGGGAGAATGGTGGATTAACCAAGGAGAGCAGAGGTAAGCGAAGGGTGAATGATGGATTAACCAAGGAGAGCAGAGGTAAGTGAAGGGAGAATGATGGATTAACCAAGGTGATGAGAGGTAAGTGAAGGGAGAATGATGGATTAACCAAGGTGATGAGAGGTAAGCGAAGGGTGAATGATGGATTAACCAAGGTGATGAGAGGTAAGCGAAGGGTGAATGATGGATTAACCAAGGAGAGCAGAGGTAAGTGAAGGGAGAATGATGGATTAACCAAGGTGATGAGAGGTAAGCGAAGGGTGAATGATGGATTAACCAAGGTGATGAGAGGTAAGCGAAGGGTGAATGATGGATTAACCAAGGAGAGCAGAGGTAAGTGAAGGGTGAATGATGGATTAACCAAGGTGATGAGAGGTAAGCGAAGGGTGAATGATGGATTAACCAAGGAGAGCAGAGGTAAGTGAAGGGTGAATGATGGATTAACCAAGGTGATGAGAGGTAAGCGAAGGGTGAATGATGGATTAACCAAGGTGATGAGAGGTAAGCGAAGGGTGAATGATGGATTAACCAAGGAGAGCAGAGGTAAGTGAAGGGAGAATGATGGATTAACCAAGGTGATGAGAGGTAAGTGAAGGGAGAATGATGGATTAGCCGAGGAGAGGTAAATGAAGGGAGAATCATGGATTAGCCGAGGAGAGGTAAGTGAAGGGAGAATGATGGATTATTCAATGAGAGGAGAGGTAAGTGAAAGGTGAATGATGGATTAACCAAGGAGAGGAGAGGTAAGTGAAGGGAGAATGATGGATTAATCAATGAGAGGAGAGGTAAGTGAAAGGTGAATGATGGATTAACCAAGGAGAGGAGAGGTAAGTGAAGGGAGAATGATGGATTAATCAAAGAGAGGCAATGTTAGATTGTGTACATGAAGAGAGGAGACCGAAATAGGCAATGTTATGGTGTGTACATGAAGAGAGGAGGCCGAAATAGGCAATGTTAGGATGTGTAGTTGAAGAGAAGAGGTCGAATGAGGTAATGTTAGGGTGTTTAGTTGAAGAGAGGAGGTCGAATGAGGTAATGTTAGGGTGTTTAGTTGAAGAGAGAAGGCCGAATTAGGCAATGTTAGGGTGTTTAGTTGAAGAGAGAAGGCCGAATTAATAAATGTTAGGGTGTTTAGTTGAAGAGAGAAGGCCGAATTAGGCAATGTTAGTGTGTGTACATGAAAAGAGTAGGCTGAATTAGGCAATGATAGGGTGTTTAGTTGAAGAGAGAAGGCCGAATTAGGTAATGTTATGGTGTTTAGTTGAAGAGAGAAGGCCGAATTAGGTAATGTTAGTGTGTGTACATGAAGAGAGTAGGCTGAATTAGGTAATGTTAGGGTGTTTAGTTGAAGAGAGAAGAAATAATTAGGCAATGTTAGGGTGTTTATTTGAAGAGAGAAGGCTGAATTAGGCAATGTTAGGGTGTTTAGTTGAAGAGAGTAACCTGAATTAGGCATTGTTAGGGTGTTTAGTTGAAGAGAGTAGGCTGAATTAGGCAATGTTAGTGTGTGTACATGAAGAGAGAAGGCCGAATTAGGCAATGTTAGTGTGTGTACATGAAGAGAGAAGGCCGAATTAGGCAATTTTATTGTGTGTACATGAAGAGAGATGGCCGAATTAGGCAATGTTAGTGTGTGTACATGAAGAGAGTAGGCCGAATTAGGCAATGATAGGGTGTTTAGATGAAGAGAGAGGGTCGAATTAGACAATGTTAGTGTGTGTACATGAAGAGAGTAGGCCGAGTTAGGCAATGTTAGTGTGTGTACATGAAGAGAGAAGGCCGAATTAGGCAATGTTAGTGTGTGTACATGAAGAGAGAAGGCCGAATTAGGCAATGTTATTGTGTGTACATGAAGAGAGATGGCCGAATTAGGCAATGTTAGTGTGTGTACATGAAGAGAGTAGGCCGAATTAGGCAATGATAGGGTGTTTAGATGAAGAGAGAGGGTCGAATTAGACAATGTTAGTGTGTGTACATGAAGAGAGTAGGCCGAGTTAGGCAATGTTAGTGTGTATACATGAAGAGAGAAGGCCGAATTAGGCAATGTTAGTGTGTGTACTTGAAGAGAGAGGGTCGAATTAGGCAATGTTAGTGTGTGTACATGAAGAGAGTAGGCCGAATTAGGCAATGATAGGGTGTTTAGATGAAGAGAGTAGGCCAATTAGACAATGATAGGGTGTTTAGATGAAGAGAGAGGGTCGAATTAGACAATGTTAGTGTGCGTTCATGAAGAGAGAAGGCCGAATTAGGCAATGTTAGGGTGTTTAGATGAAGAGAGAGGGTCGAATTAGGCAATGTTAGTGTGTGTACATGAAGAGAGTAGGCCGAGTTAGGCAATGTTAGTGTGTGTACATGAAGAGAGAAGGCCGAATTAGGCAATGTTAGTGCGTGTACATTAAGAGAGAAGGCCGAGTGAAGCAATGTTAGTGTGTGTACATGAAAAGAGATGGCCGAATTAGGCAATGTTAGTGTGTGTACATGAAGAGAGAAGGCCGAGTGAAGCAATGTTAGTGTGTGTACATGAAGAGAGAAGGCCGAATTAGGCAATGTTAGGGTGTGTACATGAAGAGAGAAGGCCGAATTAGGCAATGTTAGGGTGTTTAGATGAAGAGAGATGGTCGAATTAGGCAATTTTAGTGTGTGTACAAGAAGAGAGAATTCCGAATTAGGCAATGTTAGGGTGTTTAGATGATGAGAGATGGTCGAATTAGGCAATTTTAGTGTGTGTACAAGAAGAGAGAAGGCCGAATTAGGCAATCTTAGTGTGTGTACATGAAGAGAGAAGACCGAATTAGGCAATGTTAGTGTGTTTAAATGAAGAGAGAGGGTCGAATTAGGCAATGTTAGTGTGTTTAGATGAAGAGAGAGGGTCGAATTAGGCAATGTTAGTGTGGTTAGATGAAGAGAGAGGGTCGAATTAGGCAATGTTAGTGTGGTTAGATGAAGAGAGAGGGTCGAATTAGGCAATGTTAGTGTGTTTAGATGAAGAGAGAGGGTCGAATTAGGCAATGTTAGGGTGTTTAGATGAAGAGAGAGGGTCGAATGAGGCAATCTTAGTGTGTGTACAAGAAGAGAGAAGGCCGAATTAGGCAATCTTAGTGTGTGTACATGAAGAGAGAAGGCCGAATTAGGCAATGTTAGGGTGTTTAGATGAAGTGAGAAGACCGAATTAGGCAATGATAGGGTGTGTACATGAAGTGAGAAGACCGAATTAGGCAATGTTGGAGTGTTTAGATGAAGAGAGAAGGCCAAATTAGGCAATGTTAGAGTGTTTAGATGAAAAGAGAAGGCCGAATTAGGCAATGTTAGTGTGTGTACATGACGAGAGAGGGTCGAATTAGGCAATGTTAGGGTGTTTAGATGAAGAGAGAGGGTCGAATTAGACAATTTTAGTGTGTGTACAAGAAGAGAGAAGGCCGAAATAGGCAATCTTAGTGTGTGTACATGAAGAGAGAAGACCGAATTAGGCAATGTTAGTGTGTTTAGATGAAGAGAGAGGGTCGAATTAGGCAATGTTAGGGTGTTTAGATGAAGAGAGAGGGTCGAATTAGGCAATGTTAGTGTGTTTGATGAAGAGAGAGGGTCGAATTAGGCAACATTAGTGTGTTTAGATGAAGAGAGAGGGTCGAATTAGGCAATGTTAGTGTGTTTAGATGAAGAGAGAGGGTCGAATTAGGCAATGTTAGTGTGTTTAGATGAAGATAGAGGGTCGAATTAGGCAATGTTAGTGTGGTTAGATGAAGAGAGAGGGTCGAATTAGGCAATGTTAGTGTGTTTAGATGAAGAGAGAGGGTCGAATTAGGCAATGTTAGGGTGTTTAGATGAAGAGAGAGGGTCGAATGAGGCAATCTTAGTGTGTGTACATGAAGAGAGAAGGCCGAATTAGGCAATATTAGAGTGTTTAGATGAAGTGAGAAGACCGAATTAGGCAATGATAGGGTGTGTACATGAAGTGAGAAGACCGAATTAGGCAATGATAGGGTGTGGTCATGAAGTGGGAAGACCGAATTAGGCAATGTTGGAGTGTTTAGATGAAGAGAGAAGGCCGAATTAGGCAATGTTAGAGTGTTTAGATGAAGAGAGAAGGCCGAATTAGGCAATGTTAGTGTGTGTACATGAAGAGAGAGTGTCGAATTAGGCAATGTTAGTGTGTGTACATGAAGAGAGAGGGTCGAATTAGGCAATGTTAGTATGTGTACATGAAGTGAGAAGACCGAATTAGGCAATGTTAGTGTGTTTAGCTGAAGAGAGAAGGCCGAATTAGGCAATGTTAGGGTGTTTAGATGAAAAGAGAAGGTCGAATTAGGCAATCTTAGTGTTTGTACATGAAGAGAGAAGGCCGAATTAGGCAATGTTAGTGTGTTTAGATGAAGAGAGAGGGTCGAATTAGGCAATGTTAGTGTGTTTTGATGAAGAGAGAGGGTCGAATTAGGCAATATTAGTGTGTTTAGATGAAGAGAGAGGGTCGAATTAGGCAATGTTAGGGTGTTTAGATGAAGAGAGAGCGTCGAATTAGGCAATGTTAGTGTGTTTGGATGAAGAGAGAGGGTCGAATTAGGCAATGTTAGTGTGTTTAGATGAAGAGAGAGGGTCGAATTAGGCAATGTTAGTGTGTTTAGATGAAGAGAGAGGGTCGAATTATTCAATGTTAGTGTGTTTAGATGAAGAGAGAGGGTCGAATTATTCAATGTTAGTGTGTTTAGATGAAGAGAGAGGGTCGAATTAGGCAATGTTAGGGTGTTTAGATGAAGAGAGAAGGCCGAATTAGGCAATCTTAGTGTGTGTACAAGAACAGAGAAGGCCGAATTAGGCAATCTTAGTGTGTGTACATGAAGAAAGAAGGCCGAATTAGGCAATGTTAGGGTGTTTAGATGAAGAGAGAAGGCCGAATTAGGCAATCTTAGTGTGTGTACAAGAACAGAGAAGGCCGAATTAGGCAATCTTAGTGTGTGTACAAGAAGAGAGAAGGCCGAATTAGGCAATCTTAGTGTGTGTACATGAAGAGAGAAGGCCGAATTAGGCAATCTTAGTGTGTGTACAAGAAGAGAGAAGGCCGAATTAGGCAATCTTAGTGTGTGTACATGAAGAGAGAAGGCCGAATTAGGCAATCTTAGTGTGTGTACAAGAAGAGAGAAGGCCGAATTAGGCAATCTTAGTGTGTGTACAAGAAGAGAGAAGGCCGAATTAGGCAATGTTAGGGTGTGTACATGAAGTGAGAAGACCGAATTAGGCAATGTTAGTGTGTGTACATGAAGAAAGAAGACCGAATTAGGCAATGTTAGGTGTTTAGAATGAAGTGATGAAGAGACCGAATTAGGCAATGTTAGTGGTGTGTACAGAAGTGAGAAGACCTAATTAGGTGATAATAGTGTGTGTACATGAAGTGAGAAGACCGAATTAGGCAATGTTAGTGTGTTTAGATGAAGAGAGAAGGCCGAATTAGGCAATGTTAGTGTGTGTAGATGAAGAGAGAAGGCCGAATTAGGCAATGTTAGAGTGTTTAGATGAAGAGAGAAGGCTGAATTAGGCAATGTTAGTGTGTGTAGATGAAGAGAGAGGGTCGAATTAGGCAATGTTAGTGTGTGTACATGAAGTGAGAAGACCGAATTAGGCAATGTTAGTGTGTGTAGATGAAGTGAGAAGACCGAATTAGGCAATGTTAGTGTGTGTACATGAAGAGAGAAGACCGAATTAGGCAATGTTAGTGTGTGTAGATGAAGAGAGAAGGCTGAATTAGGCAATGTTAGTGTGTGTAGATGAAGAGAGAGGGTCGAATTAGGCAATGTTAGTGTGTGTAGATGAAGTGAGAAGACCGAATTAGGCAATGTTAGTGTGTGTAGATGAAGTGAGAAGACCGAATTAGGCAATGTTAGTGTGTGTACATGAAGTGAGAAGACCGAATTAGGCAATGTTAGTGTGTGTAGATGAAGAGAGAAGGCCGAATTAGGCAATGTTAGAGTGTGTAGATGAAGAGAGAAGGCTGAATTAGGCAATGTTAGTGTGTGTAGATGAAGAGAGAGGGTCGAATTAGGCAATGTTAGTGTGTGTACATGAAGTGAGAAGGCCGAATTAGGCAATGTTAGTGTGTGTACATGAAGTGAGAAGACCGAATTAGGCAATGTTAGTGTGTGTAGATGAAGAGAGAAGGCCGAATTAGGCAATGTTAGAGTGTTTAGATGAAGAGAGAAGGCTGAATTAGGCAATGTTAGTGTGTGTAGATGAAGAGAGAGGGTCGAATTAGGCAATGTTAGTGTGTGTACATGAAGTGAGAAGACCGAATTAGGCAATGTTAATGTGTGTACATTAAGAGAGAGGGTCGAATTAGGTAATAATAGGGTGTGCACATGAAAAGAGAGGGTCGAAATAGGCAATGTTAGGGTGGGTGAAAAGTGTGAGTGTGGCTTCGATGAGTGCAAGAATGTACGAATGAGTTTATGAGAGAGAATAGAAATAATGGATGGACTGAGATTGAAGAAGGGATAAATGATAGGCGGATGGATTAAGGAAGGGATAAATGATAGGTGAATGGATTAAGGAAGGGATAAATGTTAGGCGGATGGATTAAGGAAGGGATAAATGTTAGGCGGATGGATTAAGGAAGGGATAAATGTTAGGCGGATGGATTAAGGAAGGAATAAATAAAAAGTGGATGTATGAGTGCATGAGGGGCAGGATGAATGGAGTGTTGATGAGTGAGTGAAGAATGAGGCGTAGGAGTATAGGGAAGTGTATACAGGAAGATGGAATGGATGAGTAAAGTAACCGTAAGAGAAAAGGAGAAGACTTCTGAGTGATGTTTTAAAGAATAAGGTAAGATGTGCGGCCCTGAAGGAAGAAGGAATACCAAGAGTGGTATCTTCTTCTATCCTTCCTCTGTTGCCGTTGGAGAAACAGGAGTGGTATAATTTAACAAAATTGTGAGAGGAAAACGCTCATATTATTTTGCTATTAAAATAAGCAACTTACATTTCTTTAGCGAGGGCACTAAAGAGGAAATGTAAAATGATATTAGGAGGGCTCTGGAGTTTGATCGTAGACATGTTCAGAATAGATCCAGGAGCTGTGGTATTGACTGTAATGTGGTGGATCTTGATTGAAAGGGGTAAAAGAGGAAACCAACGATCCATGGCGAAGAGCAGTGGAGGGGAAGATGAATATTGTGAGCCAGAATTGGCCACTCTGAGTAAGATGTCATCGGTCAGTGCTAAACACAAGAATTATGTATGTTGCTATACAAGACGTCCTGAGACGTGGAGACCCACATAGGCTTTGTCGCTCTGTCCATGGCCGAGGTAATGAAAGAAGAAGAACGTGAAA